>CM045765.1:126943312-127412728 GCA_025200525.1 Camellia lanceoleosa
CTAAAATTACATATGCAATTATGCCAAATCATGAAAATAGTCCAAGCAATGCATGCTAATGGACTCAATACACAAAGCTAATGAGCTAGATTGAACCATGGCTACACAAAGCAATCCATGCATGACCAAAATAATATAAATTAGACCTAGAGCATGCTAAAACATGACCAAAAGCTTCTTAGAGTCAAGCCAAAATCATGCTAGAATGATAGTCAAAAGCATGATGCATTTTAGGCTAGTGTGCAAATTTACACTACAAGTGTATGGAGCATGCAAGAAACAACCAAACCAGCTTAAAACCGAGTTAGAGAAAGCCCAAAAGGTCACAAAACATGCTTGAAAAGAGCTAACATAAGCCACAAAAGACATTACTTTATAGAGCTAACAATGAGTGGCATGGGGGACAAGGAGGAGGCTATCCTCCCATTTGGGACTCCTCAAAACAAGCTTTTACCACTGAAAAATCCTCTGGATTTAAGTGGTTCTAAAGCCATGAAAAGTTGTTTTGAAAGGCCTTAGAAGATGGCTCAAAAACTATACAAGTCAAGGAGCGAAAGAGAGGAAACACCTCCTAGCCAAACAAGGCACAAACCAACACTTTGAGGACTGAAAAACAGAGTTTTCTTTAGTTCAAAACCAAGCCAAAAATAGTTGAAAATGGTGGCAAAATAATCATGTAAGAATGGCCAAGATAGTGTACAAAAATAAGCTTAAAAGAGGGAGATGCTTACCCTTGAAACACAGCTGCAAAACAATCACTTTTCTGAGCCAAACAACCTTCAATCAGCCCAAAAATGGGTTCCAAGGGACCTCAAGCCAATGGTGATCAACTTTGATGAAGGAAGTGTATGCAAACTAGAAGTATTTCTCTACTTCTATGCACAAAAGGAGCAAGAGAGAGAGGCGAAGATCTTGCTTTGGAAGTTTTGTAGAGAGAGAGGGATTTTAGTGAGAGAAGCTCTCAAGCTTGTCCAAGAAGTTCAACCCCTTGAAAATGAGATATAAGGCTTCATTATATAGCAAAATATCAATTTTGGTCGAAAATATCTGATTTGGGACAGGTGGCACAAGCTGGAAACAGCTTGAGGAGACATATCTACCAATTCTGGGCTTTTTGGACATTTTTGGCCGATCAGCCAACATTTGTGGCCGATAAGGTTCACTTTTGGCTGACCTATGGCCGATGAGGTCCAATTGTGGCTGATGCAGTTCCGTAGAGGCTGATGCAAAAAATCAATGCTGGTCCCTGACTTGAAGCAAGCCTAATTCCTTTATCTGGACTCCTTTTCAGGTCATTCTTGTGCCTAAACTGAAGCTCCAGAAGTCTTCTTTCCAAATTTGGAAGCCTCACCTCAAAATTCTTTGTGTGCTAAGAGATATCCCTCTTTTAGTGAAGGTTGCTCAATTTCGGTCCAACCGGAATGATGCCCAACTTCAACCTATCATATCTCCCCCATCCGGACACGGCTTTAGGAGATTCTTAAGTGAAAAATGAAGCCCCGGACATAAAATTTCCAACGGTGGTGGCCTCATAGCTGAAATCGAAGTATTCAAAATGATAAGCCTGATTTAGTGAGGGCTGCTCGACTCTCTCTTAGTGATTCATACCCAACTTCTTCCTCAACTTGGTTTCTTCCCTCTTCTCCTCTTTTTTTCAACTCCAAACCCCTAAACAAGATGTTTTGAAAGATTTTTCAAAGATTTCATCTCTCTTTCATTCATTTCCACTTTGTCCTCGCTCGATTTACCGAAAAGCGCAACATTTAACAAAATGCGAGCCTTAGAGCATCATAGAAACTTTATTTCAAAAATATTTTGAAAGAGAGGAGTTTAAGATCTAAAATATTTTTGGTCCAAAAAGGGGAGTAAGGTTGGGATTTGACTCTCTCCTTGCCTGAAAAATCGAACCTTTGCACTGCATACTTTTCATCACCAAGTAAACCATCAGTAATGCCCAAGTCTTAATGGCGGTCAAAAATGTGGTGTCTACAGGCACGTTATCATTTTGGCGCATAGCTCTGATATTAGGCCGAATAGATTAATGAATCTGCCCTTACCCCAGCAAATTAATGAACTGGACCGTCGAACATCGGCAGTTCGTGGCGCAGAGCATTGAAGAGAATGCTTTGGGAACGCTGCACCTACAATTAATAAGAGGAGTAGGGGCTGCGTGCGTTTAGAGTCTATGTTGGTGTCCAAATTTGGCAGATCACATGAGGAAGAAAAGTAGTGCATTTGAACTAGATGTCTAGAAGACTATTCTTCAATAGCAGATAAGAGGAAAGGACCGGGGAATCGATTCAACGATGAATCGAGGTGGCGAGCCGTTGTGAACAAGAACTTGGATGTTAGGGGAGCGCAAGAGGCGTCATTCCCCGCGTTATCGAAGCAGGTCACCTAGGAAGGAAAGGCAACAGCGGGGGAACTTCCGTCGCTCGCGAAGTGAAACCAGTGGGCCACCACGCTCGTTGAGTTTTTCAGTCTTCGTGAGGAACAAACTGATGACGGAGGCGGATTCGATCATCCACGATCCAAACTTGGCAGTTGAATTCGCTCGACAGATTTTTTTGCCAGAAGTCTAGCAGTCGATGGTTGGGCGGCCTGATTTCGAAGTTTTTTGGGAGGGCGTCCATAGAGCGGTGAAAGGGCTATATACTTCATATGAAATCGGCATGCATCTCCATGCCGCGCGACGGGAGATAGAACAGAAAGATGAGCACATTTGGAACTTAGAAGCGCGCGTAGAGAAAGCCGAGCGAGAACTAAAACAGGCAAAAGCTGTCGAAAATCATTCGGCAGGTCAAGGTAACCCGATTGTAGAGGAAAGGGTGACCCAACGGCTGCTAAACTAGGCCATTGCCGATCGAGATACGGTGAGCATGTTCGCTAAAGAAGCGATAAGGACGAAGGCCTATAATGAGGGATTTTTTGATGGTCGGAAGATTGGTATAGAGAAAACGAAGGAAAAGCTGGCTGAGGAGGTCTATTGATGCAAAAATCGTGGATTCAAGCATTAGTGGACTAAGGCTCTACAGGCAGCGAGCATTGATTCGGCATCGCCTCTATATCAGAGTTATAATTTGCCCTTCGCGGCTTTTGAAGCCGAGAAGACTGACGATGAAGACGATGCCGAATGATATATTTCTCTTCAATTTTTTTTTTCTTTTTTTTTTTAGCACATGTATTGAATGAAACAGATCAGAGATATTCATGACCTATTACAAATTTGATGCAAATCATGTATTTACGATCTATTGAATGAAACATCTTATTTTGAATGTCTGTATATAGTTTCAATTATTGTTCGTAAATTAAGTCATGACCATCAATTACTATCAATCACATTTGCGGTGACCAACTATGATGTCGACGAAGCGCTCCGATTCCAGGTGTTTATTCGGCCCAACCGTGAAATACACGAAAGGGGCTCCGAATTCGGAGGCTTTTATTTTGGCCAATCGTGTCATCCATGAAAGGCGCTCTGAATTCGGAGGCTTATTCGGCCCAAACGTGTCATTCACAAATGTGGCTTCGAATACGGAGACTTGTTTTGGCCAATCGTGATATCCACGAAGGGCGCTCCGAATCCGGAGGCTTATTCGGCCCAAACGTGTCAGTCACGGATGAGGCTCCGAATGCGGAGACTTGTAGCCCAAACGTGTCATTCACGAATGGGGCTCCAAATTCGAAGGCTTTTATTTTGGCCAATCGTGTTACCCACAAAGGACACTCCGAATCCGGAGGCTTATTCGGCCCAAATGTGTCAGTCACGGATAGGCCTCCGAATGCGGAGACTTGTTTTGGCCAATCATGATATCCACGAAGGGCGCTCCGAATCCAGAGGCTTATTTGGCCCAAACGTGTCATTCACGGATGGGCCTCCGAATGCGGAGACTTGTTTTGGCCAATCGTGATATCCACGAAGGGCACTCTGAATCCGGAGGCTTATTCGGCCCAAACGTGTCATTCATGGATGGGGCTTTGAATTCAAAGGCTTTCATTTTGGCTAATCGTGATATCCACTTAAGGGTGCTTTGAATTCGGAGGCTTATTCGGCCCAAACGTGTCATTCACGGATGGGGCTCTGAATTCAGAGGCTTTTATTTTGGCCAATCATGATATCCACGAAGGGCGCTCCGAATCCGGAGGCTTATTCAGCCCAAACGTGTCATTCACGGATGGGGCTCTGAATTCGGAGGCTTTTATTTTGGCCAATCGTGATATCTACGAAGGGCGCTCCGAATCCAGAGGCTTATTCGGCCCAAATGTGTCATTTATGGATGGGGCTCCGAATTCAGAGGCTTTTATTTTGGCCAATCGTGTTATCTACGAAGGGCGCTCCGAATTCGAAGGCTTTTGATTTACCGAACTAAATTTCACATAGCTAGGAAATAAAAGGCCTTGCATTATAACGACAAACATTCAAAACAAGTTATCATGCCCTATAAGTCTGGTTAATGATAAAATTTACGCAAATGTACGGAATTCCAAGAACGTGGCAGACTTCTTCCAGACATGTCTTTGTGCCGATATGCCCCTGTGCCCACGATCGACTCAATCTAATAGGGTCGTCTCAATTGGGACCTAGCTTTCTGTCAGCGGGGCTCTTAGTAGCAGGAAGAACTTTCTTGAGGACCAATTCTCCGAGTATATAACGACGTAGCTGCACATGTTGATTGTATGATTTAGCGAGCTACTGCTAATACCATGCCATAGATGCGAGGGTATGGTCTCGGCATTCTTCAATGAGAGACAGAACCAATGGTAACATCACGCCATTACGCCCAAGTCAAGACCTTCATTTTTGAGTGGGTAAGCCAATCTCCGGGGGATAATTGCTTGGGTTCCAAAGCATAGGCTAACGGCTTCCCTAGTGGATTGCCTTGGTGTAGTGCAATGAGCCCACAACACACCGGAGAGCTCTTCGACCCACCGAAGAAGAAGATAACATGCTCGCCGATTTCTGGGAACCTCGAATTTGCTCTATGTCGCGTTCATTCGAAAAGCGAAGTAGTTGATGATAGGTGTTTGGCACGACCTCCATGGTATGCAACCAAGTTTGTCCCATGATGAAATTATACGACGAAGAAAGCTTGACAACCAGAAATTCTACGTCCACTGATCGGGGGCCCACCCAAACTGGTAGTGTGATTTTGCCTAAAGGATATTCTGGATTAGCGTTAAAGCCGAATAACAGGTAATCAACCGGAGACAGATTCGACTTAGTGAAGCCAAGTTTAACAAAGGTCTTGTAGTACATTACTTCCGAAGTACTTCCTTGGTCAATGAGAACACGTTCAACGGTGAATTGGTTTACGCATAGTTCAATGACTAAGGGATCAGTGTGGGGGAGCATTATGCCAACCAAATCAGAATCGTCGAAACTAATACTCGCAACTTCATGGGGCCGTTTCGCTGGTGTGATTTTCTTATGGGGGTTAGGCTGCAACTGAATTGTATTCACTGCGGATGCCATCGGCAAGCTGTATATCATATGAATTACGCCGAGTAGAGGTGAATCCTGCCATAAAGCTACTGTTTTTGTTGAATTGTTCTTTCGAACATGTTGCATAAGCCGACCGCCTTGTACCAACTCCTCAAGGTGGTCCTTCAACACATAACAACTGTCGGTGTCATGACCGTGGTCTTTATGATATTCGCACCGCCTATCCCGTCTCCTCGTGTCGGGAGGTCCTATCATCTTGGGTGGCCATTTAAAGAACGGAAGGTGTTGAACTTTAGACATAACCATACTGATCGGCTCCGATAACTCCGAATATTTCTTGTCTGCGCGCCTTATACGCCTGCTATCCACTTGAAGTTGCTCATTAGCTCGATATGAACATTGGTCATTTGATCGGCACGAATCTCGTCTTTTGTCTCGTTTAGCCCGATCGTGGTTCAAGGCTCCGTGATGGTACAACGCTTATTGGTCAACGATTTTAGACAGACCGCCTTTATTGGCCTTTGTGCCCGCTTTGACCCGCAGGCATCATCTTCCATTTTGCAAGATTCTCGACTATTTTCATTAACGACCAGACTGTTTTGGGGGGCCGTCTGGTCAAGAAGCTGCGGAGGGCACTGTCAGGACACAAACCCATCTTAAAGGCGGTGATGGCTATGGAGTCATTGCAGGCATCATCTACTAGATTAAAGCATTCCCAATAGCACGCTGAATATGCACGAAGGGTTTCTCTTGGTTGAATTTGCATTGCCTAGAGAGAATCGGCTTGCTTCGGTTGGACCTCATTGGTGATAAACCTTGCCCTGAATGATTTTTGGAGTTGGTGGAAGCTCTTAATTGATGTCGGTTCCAATTTATAATACCATCTGACAGCCAATGGTCCCAAACTGCTCGAAAATATTCGACATATGAGGGCCTCGTCGTCTGCATGAAGCATCATGGCTTGCTTATAATGACGAATGTGATCAGTGGGGTCCGATTTTCCATCGTGAGGTGAATGATTGCTCTTTGAACTTTTGGGTAGCACTACCCTTACGATCCGCTGCACAAAGGGATCATGTTGATCCTCTTCGTCCGAATCATTTCTTCTTCGTTTATTCTCACAAGACGCGACTTCCTCCGAAGAACCGGAGACTTCGACTCGTCCTTCTTTTTGGATTCGGGGATGATGAGTCAAAATCACTATTACTATCATGTCTTTGAATTCAAGGTCGCCGACCATCCTTTCCCAAATGTCGCCCCCAATCTTGGCACGCTGCCTTGTTGGGATTTTGCCACCTCGGGGCCAAATATCGAAGGTGCTCGTTTCAACCATCATGTTTTCCAACCTCCGCTCATTTTGCTTCGCTTAATCCATAATCGTTTGCATTGTCTCATGCATCGATGTCGAGGGTGAGGTCCGGCAACCGAGTCGAAGTTCAAGGCCCTTCATGCGGCAATGTTCTCTAGCCCAAGCATGTTTCTTGGAGCCAGATCATCTCATGGCGTAAGGTCGCCAAATCAACCGGAAGGATCTTCTATCACGCTCGGCATGGGTGTGCTTGAGTATTTCCACAAACGGAGCAAAATCTGAAAATATGATTTTGAAAAACTCTATGGATCCTGTAGGACGCTCCTGATCCTCAGCTAGTCACCTGAAAATGAATGAACACTCCGGTTGTGCGTTTAATTAGCACTCCGACGGCCAACACAATGTATACTCTCTTGTTTGCTTGTATCTCAAGTTAATCTTATTTGTTCTCACATACCTTTTCTTAGTTGATGCTCCTCTTATTTATACTCATCCTTGATATTGGTGGTTGGGCCCACCTTTCGATCAATATATAATTGCTTACTCGGCCAATCTGTCCTACCTATTCATACTCGGCCCCTTTTACAGCTGATTCTACGGCCGATTTGGTTATTCGGCCTCTATGTCCCTCCAGGATAGAGCCGTATAGTATATAACTTGATTTCTTTCTTTTAATTTAACTCGGCTTTCCTACGTAAGCATATTATTCGGCTTTCCTACGTAAGAATATTATTCGACTCCCACACTACTTATGCTTTGGTTTGGTGTTCTGCACTTATGCTCTGCTGCTAATGTTGTCTTATGCTTTGGTTTGGTGTTCTGCACTTATACTCTGCTGCTGATGTTGGCTGTCTGTAGGTGGTTGTGGGTGGTTGTGATGCATTGCTGCACTATGATACATTGATGGGTTTTTTTTTTTTTTTGTAATGCTTCTGAGATTGTTCTGATCATCATAATAGAACTCTTGGAATCATCATTATGTTCAATTTAAATAGAACTCTTGGAATCATGAACTAATCCGAAACAAAACTATTTTTTTGTTTTGGTTTTGGTCCAGTTTTATAGGTGTTGGCTGTTTAGTTTGGTTCTTTCAATCATAAAATCGATAGACTATTTGATTTGGTTTTCAAAAACTTGTTTTCAATTTTTTTTTCTAAAATATTATCATTTTTATACAATTTTATTTTTTGGGAGGCTATAAATAATTTTAAAAAATTAAAAAAAAAATGATTTTTTATTTTTATCAAATTATTTTTTATTTTTTATTTTTAAAAATTGAAACTTTTTTTTTTTTTTTCTAAAAAGCAAACAACACTTTGATCATGTGCAGCCTTATTTTTTCTTATTGCAATTCATGACTACAATTCTGTGTGTGATGAAGGATAATGAGAGAGTTCTTAGAAAGATTTCTTTTTCTCCTTGGATTTCCAAAGCAACCAAACATAGTTGGGATTTGGAATCCTAAATTCTTCCTCCTTTTCCTTTCATTTTCATTTTCCTTTCCATTTCTTTTTTCAAATCTCTCAACCAAACACAGCATTAGTGTCTTTGACCAAAAATAATCACTGAATTGATTGAAATTAACCTACTGAATTGAGTAAGTTTATAATTCTACTTTTAAAATTATGACACATATTACTTATATGCATATATTTCATTAAAAAAAAAAGACTAAGAATTGTAACCAATTTGATCAAATTGAAACAAAATCATAAATTTAGAATGCTAATTGAAATTACATAGATCAAAATGACATAAAAACCAAAATACAAAAATTACTGTTGTAATTTACCCTTAAATATAAGTGTTTCCAACCCCCCTTCCCTTTTCTCCTTCCTTGCTTGTCTGTATCACTCTCAAATCCTTGATTTAAACATGGTCTCAAGAAACAAACACAAACAGGCACACTTAAAATTAACAGAAATAATTCAATTGAATTGGACAATTGTCCATGTTTCATTGTGTTTCCCAATTTCCAGAGGTATTACAGGCACAATGATCAACTGCACATTCTTATCTGAGCCTCTCTCTCTCTCTCTCTCTCTCTCTCTCTCATGATGAGCTCAAAATTCAGGCAGCTTATTCAGCTGCCAAAACCACAAGCTATGCCAAAAACCCATGTGCAGACAATTGGCAAGTCCACTGGATAAACTAGGTGGGTAGTTTTATACTCTCTCTCTCTCTCTCTCTCTCTCTCTCTCTCTCTGTGCATCCAACTTCTTTTCCATGGTGTCTAAGCCAATAGCTTAGCTCTGTGCCCAGCAATTCAATAACATGACTTTTTGAAGAGACTCATCTGCCTCTTTCCTCTTACAGCAGTCTCTGCCAGAGGACGATCTCGCGTCGCTCGGCGAAACGGTTTGAACTTGAAGAGAAGAATTATATTTAGAGGATTGGTCAGTGTGGTGGACTTCCACCATGGCAACACTAACTGCCGTGCATACTCTGCTTAGATAACTCATCTTTTTCTTTCTAGTTTCCATCAATTGCTTCTCTTTTTGGATATAATATGTAGTTTTAGATGAAAAGTATGTTATATGTGTAGTTATATATATATACTATAGCATAGACCAGCACTAGAAGAATAACAGTTGGCTGATAGACAATGGTTTTGAAAAACCAAAAGCATTTGGAACCTTGGTTTTGTAATTTACTGGTGGCCAGCTATGGGATGGTTTTGTCGTACGCATGTTCCAACCAAAAAAAAAAAGTTCATGTGACCCATAAAATAAAGAGAAAATTATTGGAAAATCCAAATAAAGATAGAAGACATATTTTTTATTGGTAAGAAATCTATTATTTATAAAATAATTTGATGATAACTACTTTTATTTGTTTTTAAAGATATTTTATTTTTAATTTTACTCCTTAATTTATGTGTGGATTTTTTTTTTTCTGTTGACTTTTTTTTTTACCAATCTGCTCAAGTGTATATCTATTTTGTTCAAATTATTTTTTATCTGTTCAAATTTATATCTATCTATTTAAATTTTTTTAACTTATATCTTATCTTTTGAATTTTTATAATCTATTTTTTTTCTATCTATTCAAATTCACTTATCTATTTTAACTTATCTGTCCAAATTTTTTATATGTTTAATTTTTTTTTTCCTAAATTCTATGTTTTCCACTATTTGTTCAAAGTTTGTTCCATTATTTATTCAAAATTTACAACAATAATTTTTCTGTTCACTTTCTATTCTATCATCAACAACAACCTTCTCCCAAAATAAAAATAAAAAAAATAAAATAAAAAATTTGAGTAAGGGGAGAGAGAGAGGATCTGTTTAAGATCTCAAATCTACAACTAATACTAAAGAAAAAAAATAGAGAGAGAGAGGATCTGTTTTGGATCTCAAACTTGGAGAATATATATATATATATATAGATTAAATCTGGAAAGAATGGCTGAGAATACAAATATCTAAGAATCAAAAACATGCTACTGAAATTCAATTTGTTAAAATCATATAGTTGTTGGCTTTTTTGGCTTTCGAAAGTTAATAATATAATCTTAAGCATGCTAGTGAGGATCAATCACCTTATGAATATTAATTGCCAATTAATTATCAGACGATTATGTTTTACTTCTCTTAGTCTCAATGAAGAGGACTTTTACTGATGGCTTGTTTAGGAGAATTTAGTAAATAACAACAAGTGAAGAATAATTTAAGAATCTGAATTTCATTAAGTAAAATGAAAAACTTACAATGATCTGCCCCCAGTCTCGTAGAGGTGTACAGCAACAAACTATTTGAAACTACTCCTAAGAATGAAGTGCAAGACAGAATTGAAGTGCGAAATGTAAAGAACTTTAAAACCGAAAGGAAAACGAAGTAAATAAACTAGTTTTTTATCCGAGTTTGGATCTTTCATTCCGAGGCCTTCTCGCTATTTATACTTTCCAACGATAATCGCCGAAATGGGCTTTCAACCGAAATGTCCTCCCATGATTCTTGAACATGCTCTCTCACAAATAATCCCACTACGCCACTCTTATGCTTAGGCTTCCCTCTTAATTTTAAATTTAAACTTTGTCAGTAACCGTTAGGCCACATCACCTTGTATTTTTTCGTTGACCCAGTACTATGCAGATCCATGATTACCAATACTAACTGCCACGTGTCTGATTTCGATTGAAGACTTGAATTAACTCCCCATGTTGCCCTGATCTTGCCATGTGTTAAGCTATGATTAGCCTATCTAAAATATGCAACCAGCATTACCCCATTGCACTAATATATCCAATACTTTGTGATATTAGTGAATTAGTGCAATCCACCCACGTTCTAAGACGTGCATGGACTCTATGTATTTTGGTAGCATAACCGCTTTTTGAATAATGAAGCTGTGAACTTCATTAAATCCTTGTATCTTGCACTTCCATTTTTTGAGTAGACGAAAAGACTGGTACATCTCCAATGGCCAATCACACATTCTCTTACATTGATCGAGCATACGAGGAGTCTATGAAAGATGATTACAGCCCTCAAAGAATCTCAATCCATTTATTGATTACACCTATCCGCCTTATTTATGCAAGTTATGGAAGCTTTTGCAACATACCAACATTTAGACCCAAAGTTTGCCAATTACGAACCCTTGGATTAAGCATTTGCAAAAATGGATCTTGAAAACTCTTCTTCTGCCTCACCATCCTCTGCATGGGACATAGCTGATTCTTCCTCTGCCCCACTACCCTCTGCATGGGACACAGCTGCTCCTTCTTCCTCCAGGTCTATTGGCTGGGGAAACTAGCCAGAATCTGATGAATCCAAACTAAGAGAGCGAATTCACCATTGATTCGTCAACTTCGTTGATCCTTTGTCTATCCCTCATTTTGCTCAGAGCTCAGTGGTTTACGCATATGTATCCATTAATCACCGACACAGTCTGGAGGACAACTTACTTGTGGCATGTGTAAACATCCCATTTTTAATCGCCCTTAAAACTTGGGCACCACTGATTGGTTACTCGATGGTGCAGGCTATCTTGTGCAAAGGTTCGATTTCTTCAGCAAGGAGAGCGACAAATCCCAACCTCACAACCCCTTTTTTGGCCCAAATCTATTTTGACCACAATGATTGTGTGACCTTAGAACCCTCTTTCAAAATATTTTTGAAAAAGTTTCTACAATGTTCAAGCTCGCATTTCGTTAAAATGTTGCGCTTTTCGGTAAACCGAGTAAGGACAAAGTGGGAATAAATGAAAGATAGGTGAAATTTTTGAAAACTCTTTAAAAACACCTTATTTAGAGGTTTGGAGTTGAAGAAAATTAGAGGAGAGCGAAGAAACCAAGTTGGGGGAAGAAGTTGGGCATAAACCGTTAAGAGAGAGTCGAGTAGCCCTCGCGAAATCAGGTCTATCCTTTTGTACACTTGGATTTCAGCTATGAGGCCAAACCATTGGAAAGTGAACTTCTGGGGCTTCATTTTACACTCAAGAATCTCCTCAAACCGAGGCTAGATGAGGGAGATATGGCTGGTTGAAATTGGGCATCAATCCGGTTAGGACTGAAACTAAGCAGTCTTCACTAAAATGAGTATATCTTTGTGAACACTTAAAATTTTGATGTAAGGCTGCCACCATTGGAAATAATACTTCCGGGGCTTCAATTTAGGCTCAAGAATGACCTGAAAAGGAGTCCATACGAAGGAGATATGTCTATTTGAAATTGGGGCCAGAAACTAGTTTTTGCTTTCCAGCCACTCGTGAAGCTTGTCGGCCATGTGTCGGCCACAAATGGATTTTGACGGCCATATGGTGGCCAAGAGAGACCCTTGTCGGCCACCAATGATGGCCGGTCGGCCACAGGTATCAAAAAGCTCAGATTTTGCAGATATTTTCCCTCCAACTGTTCTACACTGCTCCAGCTGTCCCATTTTGAGATATTTTCGACCTGAAGCCACATTTTTCTATATATAGAGGCCATTCTTTATTTTTTTCAAGGTTAGAAAGATTTGGGAGCCTCTCTCTCTAGAATTCTCTCTCTCTAGAATTCTCTCTCTCTAGATTTCTCTCTTTCTTGCCCTTTTGTACATACAAGTAGAGATACACTTCTAGTTTGCCTATCAACCCTTAACCAAAGTTGCTTATCTTTGGGCTGAGATTCCTTGGGACCTTCTTTGAGCTTTAGAAGGTGATTTTAGCTTGATTTGGTGCCTCATTTGTGCCTAAAGTGTCATTGCCTTCAAGAGGTATAACCTTTACCCTTTAAGTTTTTTTTTCATACTTGTTTCTGCCATCTTTTTGTACTGTTTTTGGGCTGGTTTTCAACTACGAAAACCTCTATTTTTATGACCTAAAAATGGTGGTTTGAGGCTGTTTTGAGTTAGGGGGTTGTCCACCCTTCTTGTCTCTTTGCTAGTTAAGCTTTTGTGCTATCTATCCATCACTTTTAAATCAAACTTTTTGGGCTTTTTAACCACTGAAAATCAAAGTTATTTCAGTGGCAAAAACCTTGTTTTGAAGTCCAAAATTGGAGGAGTTAGCCTCCCCTCATTGTGTTTTGTTTGCATGGCTGGATAGCTTTACATGTGAGCATGTTTTTCTAGCATTTTGTAACTTGATCTCAGCATGTTTTTGCTATTGTTTTGAATTGTTTTAGCTCTGTTTTGGGCTGTTTGGTTTAGTTGAGGCTTATATTGCATGGTTGTGGTGCAATTCCCTTCACTAGTTTAGTGTTTTTGGGCTTTGAGCATCATTTGTGTGTCTTGGTTGCATGTTTTAATGCTTTTCATGCCTAATTCCAGCACTTAAATATTTGCAACCTCCCTCATTTCTTCACTTTTTCATTTGCTTTGAGGGTTGGTTAACCTTCGGGTTGTGTTTAAGCTTGAGATCAAGGTTTGCGCTTAATGGTTTTAATCCTCTTTTGAGGGTTTCTACTAACCAAAGGCATGACCTCTCTCTTGCCTTAAATCATCTCTTGGTTAACACCTCTTCCATTAGAGGACACTCACTTTTGGACTAACTGGTTAAAAAATGGATCGGTAACTTAAAATGAGTAAATAAAAATGAACAAGTAAAAGAGGCAAGATAAGCATCTTATGTGTTGCATTGCATGTGTTCGAATCGGACGTTAATTCGAACACGAGGAAAATTGGATGTTTCATACTCAAAATGATGAAACGTGCCACTTTCCCTGGTCGCCATCACCCTTGATCATACATAATAGGGTTGTGGCTTTGTTGACTCTTATTTTGCACTCATTAAGCTTGTACAAGTTTGGTTCCTTAGCCATCATGCATTGAAAATGCTTGGTTGATGGTTTGAGGACCAAAAGTTACACTCCTTTGAGCTTGTGTAATGATAAGGAGAGTAACAGTACACACACTCCATAAGAATACACTACTTTGCCTCTGTTTGCTCTCTGTTGCAGCAAAAAAAGAAGTTCATGGAAGGGGTGGCCGACCGGCCACCAGTAGTGGCTAACCGGCCACCAACAGCAGCCAACCAGCCATCAATGGTATCCGACGGCCACCATTGGTAGCCAACCGGCCATCAATGAAAAATTTTACAAGTGTGCTTCTGAGTTGGAACAGAGGCATTCTAGAAGTCAAAAGCACTGTTGGTGTTCAAGCATGTGCAAACAGAGGCTGCAATGGCAAGGCGGCGGCATTTTTGGGAGGAGACCAACCGAGCATGCATGCATCCCTCACCCCTCGAGGCCATTTAACTGCTTTATTTAGTTAATTAGTGGTAGCTAATTTACTTGCTTTGTAATTAGTTAGTTAAGGTGTTTAGCTAATTAATTCATTTTGTAATATTTAATTAGCTTAGATTAGTTAGTTAAATATCGTGTTGTAATATTTAGTTAACTAGAATAGTTAATTAGTTTCAACTTTTGTAATAATTAGCTTAATTAGCGTAGCCAGTTAGCTTATTTGGACCCTCCTTCGCGAGGGCATAATGTTGTAATAAGTGTGCGTGCGTATATGTATATCTTCCAACCCCACGTCTTTCTCCTTTTTATTTTATCACTTTTGATGGTTAGATTAGGGACATGTTTTGATTAGCATATCGCATGCTTGCATCCATTCATTTGTCTTGCATACACCGAGGCTCGGCGCATCATTCAAACTGCATTGCAATTTCAAATACTTCTTTGAATACGTGTTTAATCGCATGTTGTTCAAGTTGCTTCATATGCCATATTAGTAACTGAGCTTATTAATTGCATATTGCATGTGTTGCATTAGACACTTAACATAGTTACGGTCATGCATCTTTCTAACTAGTTTATGTTTTGGCTTGGAGTATTCGGTAAGTTTTTATGTTTTAACATACTTGCATGAGTGTGATTGCCATACTGCCATGATTCGCATGCTTACCATGAGGCTATATGCTTAAATGCTAAACTGCATGAATGCCTGTGGATGAAGGATTTGCTGTTTGAATTGGAACAATTCAATGAATATGCATTTTAAGCCCACTTTGTTGTGGCAAAATCATATTTTAAAGCCCACTATGTTTGGTGGCAAATCCGCATCTTTTAAGCCCACTTGAGAGTGGCAAATTCAAACCATTTAAAAAAAAAAAAAAAAAACATGAGTTGAATTGTTCCAAGTCTTGCGACTAGTCTATATTTGCTTGTGTGCGCCACATAGTAATGTTAGCTAATAGCTGGAATAAGAACACGTAATGTTTATAAAACATCATATCATGATTAGTAGAGGCCGATCTTCAATCGGGCGAGCGGGGGTGCTCATTTCAGGACCTTCTTCTCTCGTACCCAAGTTCTCGAGCCAAGGCAACTTTGGTGATGACAGACACGTGGCTTTTAGCACGAGTCAGGAGTTCCTAAATTTTTCCAAAATAAAAAATTTAGGTGGCGACTCTGTATTTGGCAAAGCAGTCCAATTTTTGCATTATTTGATTTAAAATCAATTTTCCAAAAAGATTTGTCGGATTTGGACTCTTTGGTGTTTATCAGTTTCACATTGCACTAGTGAGATTAGATTCAGAACCACGGGAGTCCGAACTATGAGGCCTTCTTTTTAAACCCTTTCCGAAAGGCGGAGACACGGAAAAAGGCGAGTCCATAGCGTGGTACACATCTTCCATGCCCACGAAGATAGTGCGAGCAACTCCTCGTCCAGAGGAAGCACAAGGATACAATCCGTCATTCTTAGCCAAGAAGGAAAAACTTTGCTCTTCTGACTAGCTTGAATGTGTGAATAATCCCCAGTTCCCCTCTTCCTTTGGGATGGACCTTCATGTGCCTCCTCTTCCTCAGAATCCGCACTTGATGGAGGAACTGAAACTTACTCTCTTCGAGAATAAGTTTCTTCCTTCCTACCAACCTCCAGATTTTCCCACTACATTTGAGCGATACCAAGCTCAACTTCTGCTTGCAGCCTTTTCTCACTTGACCTTCAATGTTCTTGGAAATGAGACTCCTCTCAAGAACTTCCGATGGGCCTGTGCCATTATGACTCGGGGTCATGTTCTCAACCCCATTGCTCAAGCAAAGCTTCAGGCTTTTTTGGATCAACTCTCGTTTCTCTATTGGTACCAAATTTCTTTGGCTACCACTAATTCTTTGGACAAAATCTCGGCCAAACGAATTCAAATCCAGTACGAGGCAAAGAATCTTATTGACAAATATAATGACTTTAAGAATAACGATTCTGCATACTAGGATGATCCAGAGATGGACGAAATGGAACAAGGATTGAAGGAGATAGAGTTCGAAATGATAGCTGAATAGCTTTTCCATCAAATAAGAACATATTAGCTACAACAACCTAGCTTGGATAGGACAGAGGACAGAATAAAAAAGGAACATAAATTCATTGACCACTGCTGGGACAAATTTCATGACCTTGTTATTTTTTCTATTCCTTATTTTTATGAGATTGAATTTGTAGTCAAGAAGGCTTTCTAATATAATTATTTACATATCAATAAAGCTAGGTTTTTCTTTCTTTATTTGGCATGATCTAGTTTTATGTTCCAATTGTATGCTTGGTTGTATGATTAATGTGACCTTGCTTCTTACTATGTTCACAAAAACTTCGATTCAATCAAACTTACTCTCAAAGTGTGGAAACGGAATTTTTTCTTAAGGAAGACAACTTTTGCCCTAAGCTTCACATTCCAATTACATAATTAACATAATCTGCATAGCCAATCAGCTTTGAATTTAAACATTTTTGCTTCGAAGAACAGTCTACGTGCTTCAAAGTATGAAAACTTCCCTTAGGAATTATACTGCTTACTTCTTAAAGAGTGAGCCCTATTGGGTTTCGTCACTACTTGACCAAATACTGATTTTGCAACTTTGAAGTCTAAAACAAACAAATTCTAGTTGCAGAGCACTTTAAAGTTTACTTCGAAGGATTTTATCTTTACAAGAAACCTAATAGCAAGTCACCAATCCCTTTGAAATAGACAAAACCTAAGCGTTCTTGTATTTTTAAGCATGAAATGTGCTTTGAAATCAATTACCTGCTCCTGAAGCCTTAGTTGATCATTTGACATCTGACTTTGGAGCCAAATCTTGACTTTTGAAGCCAAGTATTTGTTTCTGAAACCAATTTGATTGTTTGAGATATGTCTCCCGCCCAAACAATCAACCTTGAGAGAGACTTTTCACGTTGCACTTTCAGGACCCTCACAAATTTTATGAGAAAGTCTTAAACTTATATGGGTTCCAACATCAGCCAAACAATCTATCTCGGGTCTTTTTACCCACTTAGACAAATGGGGCATCTTTCGAGCAGAAAGGTTTAAAATCCTCTTCCTTCATGCTTTTATCTTACTCGTTTACCAAAAAACACAAACCCTTTCATTTCTATTGCTTTCTCCGAAAACTCTTGCTAATCGCTTCTTCCTCCCTAAAAGCACCAGTTGTGGAGCACGTGAGTCCATCATTGGCTTTAAAGAGGTGTATCGACGAAGAGATATCTAAGCTCAGAGCTGGTGAACCGAGTGCCATAGATGATCGCCTCTTTATTCCTTGCTATAATGAATAACAGGAATACATCTTGGGACCCATCGTCAGAGAAACCCTAGCTCAACTTCCTTCTTTGTATCTTCGTCTAGAGGATCACTGTCTGCTCTATGAATGGGGTTTTGATTGGGGAAACTGGAGGATAAATCGTCCCCACTACTGCTGGCCCACATTGAGGGTTGAATGGAATGAGTGGTATGACAGGGTTGTGTCGGCCAGAGAATTGGATCTACAAGAGCTCTGTATCCTTGATGCCCTTTGCCTTTCCAGGTTCATTATCCCTGAGGATCCTTTTTTTATTCTTGCAGCCCTTTGCTTCTGGAATTTGGCTTTTAATTTTTTTCAGTTCTGGTGTGGTATGATGGCCCCCACTGTTCTTGATATTTGTCATCTCTTAGGGCTCTCACCACTTAGTACTCCCTTTTCACCTAGTTACCCAGACCTTTCGGTCAACTTCACCATCCCATCCTTAAACTCTTCCTTCAGTGATTTTGTAAAATCTAAGAACAAGAAGGTAGGTTCTGTAGATGATCGAGAGTTCTTTTCCTTCATTCTCAGATCGTTACACAAATTTCTCTTTTGTACTTCATCTTAGTGGATTATGCTCGAAGTTTGCCCCACTTGCCAAGGCTTTTGCCTGAAGAAGAGGATAGCCTTGGCTCGTTATGTTTTAGGCCATGTTTATAGAGTCTACTCCCAATTTTACGAAAAACCTCTAGATGTTAACTAAGGAGGCCCTCTATGGGTATTACAACTCTGGCTCTTCGTATATTTCACTGGTCTACGTTCCAAGTGCTTGAGATTTTTGGTGCAAGAACCCAATACTTATGGAGAGAAATTTGCCAGGATTTCTTTATATCCCTTCAATTTTGCCTATTATTTTACTTTCTTTCATCAACTTCCAATTTCTTCACCTCCTTTCTTCTTTTACCCCTTCGAAACTAATACAGGACCAGCCTGACACAGGGCATTTTTGGCTGATAGAGAGTGCTCTAATTCATTACACAAGAATATGTGGGCCTCTATCTTGTTGCCAAGGGAGTTATTCATTGGTACTTTGAATCTTCGAGCTTACAAATGTATATCTGAAGTTTACTGTCCTTCCCAATTTGCCAGGAAATTTGGGCTTACTCAAGGAATCCCTGTCCCTCTTTGTAGCCTCTCCAATACCAATCTCACAAATGAGAGTCAAGGTACCCAAAAACAAATTGGAAGAAGCAACATTCAAATTGTTACAAAAGTTGAGTGAGTTTCAATTCACCCCATTTACCCCACATGGCACAGCTTTGAAAAGATTTCAAAATTGGTGGACAACCAATATAGAGGTGCTCCTAGCAATACCTCCCAAAGATTTGCTAGTGGGACTAGATATGCCCACTCAAGCCAAACCCCAAAAGACTGGGACCACTATTACAGTCTCTACTGCCCCTATTATCCTAGCTCTTATTCCTGTTGTCACAGAGATTACTCTTGCTGCTTCTCCTCCTTCTCCTAGAGTCACCAGGGCTACTTCGAAGAGAGGCATGCATTTTCATTTTTTCTCTTCTCTTCTCTATATGATGTTTATAAGGCCTTGTTCATCAACTTATGGCTTTCTTTTTTAATGCAGGAGCTTCACAAGTAGAATCTCCTCGGAGAGGTCAAGCTTTGAATGTCCTCAAAGGCAAGCAACAACAACAGAGGAAAAGAAGACTTTTGCTTGATCCTGAGGAGGAGATACCTGAAACTCAATTAGAAGAGGAAGAAACAGAAAAAGAGAAAGAGATACCATTGAAAAGAAGGAAGAAAATGACAGTTTCCCCCTCTGACCTTATTGGGGACTCTACTCATAAAGCAGCTGCCAAAGTAGTAGAAGAAGAGCACTCCAAATAAATCATTGTATTTCAAAGGTCTGGGAAGAGGAGACAGTAGCAAGTACTAAGGGATGAAGCTGATGCTGCTGATGCACTTCAAGAGAAGCTGCAATAAGGCAACAAACTGCTGAACATTATGCCCTTCGCAGTTCTCCAACCATTGCTACCACTTCTGAAACTGGTAATTTCCTTTTGTGTCTCTAGTAATTTCCTTTCCCAAGTTTTTAGTAATGAAACTTAACATTGCTTCATATTTCTTATTTTGCAGCAACAGTCATTCTACTTCCTCCTTTGATAAGGGTTTCTTCAGTCTTTTCTGAGGTTGAAAGACCATTAGAAGTAACCTCGAAAAGAAGGAAGAAAATCGACACTAAAGTGCCTTTAAGTGTAGAGCCCATCCAGGAAATACTTCTATTTCCTGGTTCTACACTTTTCATACCTTTTTTGAGGAAAAGCATTCCTATATCTTTATCCTTTGGCTTAACTCCATATCTTCCTCATCTAACCTTTACCTCAGCCCAATTTACCTTCTCTATAATCCTGGCTGCTCCTTCCGCACTTGAGGAGATCCCAATTATCACTTCATCTTCAATGATAGTTGATACTCCTAGAGAAAATACTGGTAGCTCACCAATTCTTTGTCCACCATCACTATCCAACTCCAAATTCTTCTTCTTGACTTCATGGTGGCGTAACTATAGACCTCGCTAGGGACACTTCATCTTCTTCTCTTATCCCTATGTAGCCATCTCTTCTTTCCACTAGAGACCTTTTTGCACCTCTAATATCAATGGAAGAGATAGACATTTTTAAAGGTAGGCTGGCTAGCCTTTTTGACATATCTCCCACCATTCCAAAGAACTAATAATGAAGTCGAGCCATTAGTTCTCGCTAACTCTCTCTTGGAAATTTTTGAGAGCTCTTCAACCATCAATAAGGCTTCCTTACCTCCACTGGACTTGGGCACCTGTTTGAAATTGCTGACATTATTCTCAAGGATCTCATTCAAAGCCTTACAAAGACCTATCATCAAGAATGGTTTCCTCCAATGCTGTAAAGTCATTGAGCAATCCAACATGGCTATTTCAAGTCACTTGTCCTAGGCAGCAGCTACCATAGATTTTTATGTCAACATCTTCCAAATTGCCAAGGCTACAGAAAAGAAGCTATTAAAAGACAGGGAATTTGTTTCCCATATACATAATGAGGTGTCTGAATTAAAAGGACAACATTCCTCTGCTCCTCAATTTCGAAACCCAGCTCTCGGAGAAGAATGCTCAATTAGAAGAAGAGTTGTTAGCAATTAATCTAGCTTCAGATCGAACTATTACAAAGCTATAAATCACCAATCAAGGGTTGGTTGATTGAAGGCAGGACATGGCTGCTGTCATTCAGTTGTTCCCATCCCTTAGGAGTAGAGAATCAATTGTAAGGGAACAACTGAAATATTGTACTGATTTTTGGGCCAATTTATGGCTGCATGTACTCAACTCTATATGAAATGAAATCTTTATTCATTATTTGAATGTCTTTATACTTCTCTTGTTTAGCATTTTCTACACTCCTTGTGTTTCTCACACAGTTGGATAATAAGGTTTCAAGTACCTGTCGTTAATTTCTTAGGATGCACATATTCATTCGGATTTCTCAAATGGTATGCTCCCCTAGGCAAGACTCTATGAATTTGATATGGAACTTCCTAATTAGGTGACCATTTGCTAAACTTATGGCTTTTTAGTTCCTATTAGAAGTATTGTCTACTAAATCACCTTCATCAAAACTAATGTGCTTAACCTTCTTATTATAGCTGTTGGCTGCCTTTTTCTTTTGGAACAGAATATTATTTAATACAAGAATTCGAGCTTCATCTATACTCTCTAATTCCAAAAACATGCTTTAGTGGTATTGCTCAGAAGTTAACTGGTCCTAGCATTTCACCCTCAAAGACTTAATGTTAATTTCTACAAGCAACACTACATCATGTCCATATACTAAAGCATAAGGAGTTACTCATGTACTTGATCTTGTAGAAGTCCTATAAGCCCATAATACATCCAACAACAAATTATGCCAATCCTTAAGATTGTCTTCCACAACTCTTTGTATTCCTTTTTTTAAGGACTTGTTGGATTATTCTGTTTGACAATTTGCTTGTGCATAGTAAGGGATGGAATTAACAAAACTAATTTCAAATTCTGCTGTGAAAGACTTTACCGTCTTTCCATCAAATACAGTCCCATTATCTATAGTTATGGTCTATGGGATGCCAAATCTGTGGATCAGATCTTTAATAAATCCAATTACCTTAGTTTGATCCACAGCTTTATATGGTTTAGCTTCAACCCACTTAGTGAAGTAATCTGTAGCTACTAGGATGAAACAATGGTGCTTCGAAGATGGTGGATGTATTTTTCCTATCATATCCATAGCCTAACCTCTAAATGGCCAAGGTTTCACAACTACATGTAAATCAATTATTGGTACATGTTTTATCATGCCATGTTTTTGGCATGCCTAGCAACCTCTAGGATACTCTATACAATCTTTAAGAATGGTTGGCCAATAGTAAGAATGCCTTCGAAGCAACCATCTCATCTTCATACCAGGCTGATGAGCACCCCAAATGTCTTCATGAACTTTAGCCATGACTGTCAATGCTTCTTTCAGCCCTAGACATTCCAATAATAATCCATCTGCTCCCTTTTTGTAAAGAGCATTACCATACACTATGTGTTGCATAGATTGTAATTTGATCTTTCTGCTGGCTTTTGAAGATGGGCCAGTTAGGTACTGCATTATTGGATGCCTCCAATCTTGATCTTGTAAGTCATTATGATTGACTTCTAACACAATATTCCTTTTAGCTAAAGGTGGCATTAATTTTTGATATGTTGCTTGACTTATGTTCATTTGAGTGTCATTCCTTATTCTGAAATTCGAAGCCTTCTGAGCTATATCATTGGCTTTGTTATTCATGAACCTTAGGATATAAGTCACATTTGCTATTTGAAACTAAGAAAACAAATGTAATGCAACAACATAGTATGGCAACATGCTTGCACTTTGACATTTGAAAATTCCTTTCACTTGGTTGACCACCAATTGAGAATATCCAAATATATCAACTGCATGAGCTTGTAATCCAATAAGCATTTCCAGTCTCATTATTAAAGCTTCATATTCAGCTTGATTATTGGAACAAGTAGTTTCATCCACTCTGAAACCGTGTGTGGTTTCTACCTCCTGTGATGACTTAATTACAACACCAATTTCCAATCAGACCATTGGCCTTTGACCCGTCGAACCACATCTGCCATGACTCAACAGTGATCATACCAAGATCCTTTATCTCTTGGCTTTCCGTTTGACATAGATAATCTGCCAAAAAGTTAACCAAAACTTGTCATTTAACTGCCTTTTGGGGGACATATTCTAGATGAAACTCTAACAAGGCTAATATCCATTTGCCAATTCTTCCTCTCAACATTGGTCTAGATAACATATACTTAACCAAGTCTGTGGTTGCAATTATCGAGACAACATTACGCAAAGTACAATGCAAGGCACAATGTTCCTACAGCTAAATAGTTACATTCACAAGAATTTAAAAACCTACTAAGGTAATAAACTGCTTGCTCCTTGCCTTCTTCATTGTCCTAGGCTAGGAAAGCTCCCAATGAATCCTCTGCTGCAGCAATATATAACTTCAAAGGCTTGTCGCTATTTGGTGGCATCAGCACTGGAGGCTTGACCAAGTAGGCTTTAATTCCTTCAAAAGTAGTTTGATACCCTGCTATCTACACAAACTCCTCTTCATCTTTCAATTGATGGAGGCTTGGCCTCAATGATAGCTTTGGTTTTATTCTAATCAATCTGTATTCCCTTCTTGTGTACTACATGGCCCAAGAAGTTTCCAGCTGCTACACCAAAAGCACATTTGAGAGGATTAAGTTTCAACTTGAACTTTCTCATTCTTTCGAAAGCTGCTTCCAAGTGAACCAAGTGTTCCTCCATGGACTGAGATTTTACTACAATGTCATCAATGTAACATTCTAAATATCCTCCAATGAAATCATGAAAGATAGTGTTCATTGCTCTATGATATGTGACCCCGGCATTCTTCAGACCAAATGGCATTTTAACTCATTCGAATGTGCTAATGTTCCCAGGATATCTGAATGCTGTCTTATGGATATCCTCCTCTGCAATGCAGATTTGGTTGTAACCAGAATGTCCGTCCATCATAGACAAAATCTTGTGCCCTGTTGAACTGTCCACCAATAAGTCTACTATGGGCATGGGGTACTCATCTTTTGGAGTTGCTAAGTTCAGGTTTCTAAAATCGAAGCATACCCTCATTTTACCATTCTTTTTAACCATAGGCACAATATTGGACAACCATTCAACATATCTGGCTGTTCTAATAAAACCTACCTTAAGGAGTCTAAGAATTTCCTCCTTGACCTTCTGAACCACTTCAGGACCCATCCTTCTTAGCTTCTACTTGTATGGCTTGAAATTAGACTTCAAATGGAGCCTATGTTCTACTAATGATCTGTCTAATCCAGGCAGCTCATTATAAGACCAAGCAAAGCAATCCTTATATTGTTTTAAGATAACCAATAACTGGCTTCTATCATAAGGACTTAACCAAACACTAATATAAATGGGTTGTTGTACAAAACCTCTCCATAAATTGACTTCTTCCAAGGGGTCTTATACTTGAGCACTCATTAATGCTTCTCTTTTGATTTCTTCTGCCCTTGAAGCAACTTCTTGGCTTTGTTCTGTTTCCACTTTCTCTAATTCAATATCTTTGCCTTCTTTCCCATAGACAATGTCTGTCCATAAGGCTTCTTCTTCCTGTATTTCTTGAACTTTTGTTTCAATGTCCAATGCACAATATTTATCAAAGGTCAAAGACCTGACCTGTTGTTGCTTCTACTTACAGCCAACTACCATAGCTTCTTTCTCTTGTTCTTGAACCTTCTGGACTATCAATTTTATGTCCAACATTAAAAACTTAACTAAAGCCAATGATCTGGCTTCTTGGGTTTCATCTTCTTGCCTACAACCAGGCATCATTATCATCCTTGATGACAAATTCTTCATCAGCACTCTCCTGCACTAAGTGTTTTAGGTGTGCTACTTCTTCATCAGCCGTCACTTCAGTTGAACCATCAGGTTTTCTCAATATACTGAGTGATGTCACTCCTTCAGTATACAACTTGGCCTCTGCAAAGTCAGTACAAGCGATAAAGCATTGAGGGTCTGCATTGATCTCCTCTGTCTCTCCATTGCATAAGGCCATCATTATCTTCTAATGTAAAGAGGAAGGCACACATTTATTGGTATGGATCCAATCCCTGCCAAGTAAAGCATTATACTTAGCATTACTATCAATAATAAAGAATGCCGTCATGCAATCTCTGGTTCTCACACTCAGGTTGATGGGCAAAATACCTTGAGCCATCTGCTTATCCCCAGTAAAGCCAACAATGGTTGTGTTGGTTGGGATTAATCTGGGGTTTCTTTTTCCTAATTTCTTCAAAGAGGACTTCGGAAGCAGATTCACTGCTGCCCCATTATCCACCAATACCCTGTTCATTTGTATCCCATCGAAAAAAACCTTGATATACAAGGGCTTAATGTGTTGTGTCATGGTTGTAGGATACTCAAAGGGATATGAGAGATTAATACTCACTTCATCACTCTCATCTTCAATTTCCATTGGGTGGCCACTTCAGACTCATCTTGAACCATGCTAACCTGTGAATCTTCACTAGAAATTGGAATACGGTCAATTTCCTAACCTTCTTGGTTTCCATCTTCAGCTTGAAACTCCTGTGGCAATATATACACCATATTTACTGACATTGGAGGAAATGAGCCAAACTGAACTGCTGACTGCACTTGTTTCCTTTCTAGGCTAACTTGTTCAGTTATTTCAGAAGCATCTTCCATGTTGCACTCTAGTACTCCAGTACTAATGACTTCCTTCAAATGGTCTACTCCTGATTTTTTGACCAAAAATGTCTGTTTAGCCATGAAGGCTTCAAACATCTCATCCTCAGCCATTTCTTTCCTTTGGCCTAGTTCAACTTCTCCTTCTATCTCACTATCACTTTCCATCAAGGCCTTTTCAAGACCTGCGAAGCTGGATCTTTCCCTGACTTTTAGTTCAATGTGAACTTTAGCCAACTGCTCTTTGCTGACACTTCTTTTGTTCTAATGAGCCAATTTTGGACTAGAATCCAATTTTGGACTTTCTTTTCCCTCTGTATGGCCTTTTGACTGGGCCAATGAAGAACTTTCACCACTTTCCTTCAGATCCTTTTGATACTGAGTGTACCATCGCTTGATCTTCCTCCTTTGAGACCTGGAGATTACTGGAACCATATTTGGTTCCTTTGTTTTTTGGTGCTTTAGAAATACCCAATTATTTGGAGCCACCAATGGAGGTTTAATCATTCTAGCCTGGTCTCCAAAGACACTTCTCTAGGCAGGCATTTCCTTAGGCTTGTTCTGCATGACAAACCAATCTAGAACCCCAGGTACCCATGAACTTACTAGTTCAGTTGCTGAACTAGCTCTTTCTGCCTTCGAAGCCAGCTTCGAAGCTACCTATGGAGGCCACTGCTTGGCCCTGATCCCCTGTCTTGAGCCTAATTCAGGCCTTTTGTCAGGGTGGTTACCTTCCATCTTTTTTTAGGCTGATCTTGGAGGCCAATCTTTAGCTCTGATTCCAGAACTTGAGCCCACTTCAAGCCTCCTCTCAGGATAATTGCCTTCATCCTGTAGTAGTTGGGTGGTCTGAACTCATGTAGAGGTCTCTTACCCTTGGGATGTACTCTAGCGGCTGGTGGTTCAACCAAGAATGGCTGCTGTCTGGGACCAGTTGGGTATGGCCTTTTGTTGTAGGTACTGGTTGGTTTAGGGCGTCTCTACACATCCTTGTAGTACTGTTTTCCATCAATTAGGAGACCTCTCAACCATTTGTAACTTAATCTGCATCTGGGACACATCCTTTGCATGACAGTTGCTTTTAGAGAGTCATCATCCAGTGCCTCCTCACTAGAGTCCTCATTTTGGTCCGCAAAACTGTGTCCATTTGCTAGTGAACTTCTGATATCTTTCTTGAAAGCAGTCTGGCTAACAACATGCATCTGCACATTAACGTCCTCCAATTCCTTCAAGGATAGGTTTTGGAAGTCTGGCACACCAACATTGGTTGTAGTTTCCTCAATCTCTAGGAATGGGTTAGTGTCAATCCCCATAGCTTTCTCCGCTTTGGTTGGGAACTTTAAACTTGAATCTGTTCTTGGATCCTGTCCCAAAAAACAATATAGTTTTTAGTTGAATAAGACCAAGAATTGTGCCATTTACAATACATTTACACTTTAAGTTCTTTCCGGGAAGGATTTTAACTCCATTTGGTAACTTTAGGAAATTTACTACAAGCAAATGATCAAAATATCATCCGCCTTTGTTAAATCAAAAGAGTATTTCCTATAAAGGTCTTTTCTTTTAAACCTGTTGGTCTATTGTAGTATCCTTATGAATTAATGCCTCACAGGTTATAGGCTCTTTTTCTACGATCTCTGCTGCATTAATCTCGTAATTAGGGTCTCTATAATCTTGTATGATGTATTACTTCAATTTTATTCTTCCTCAAGTAATGATTCATATCTAGATACCTTATAAGTTAATTCCACTAAGTCTCAAAACTCAGTTGAGTCGAACTTCTTTCAAAACCTGAACTCTAAATTATTTTGAGCCAATCTCACAAATTCAGGCTCTGGTAGAATAACGCTACACTTGTTTTGTGCTCTTTTGAATTTGGCAATAAATTGAACAGTCTTCTCATCAGGCCTTTGACTCAACCTTGGCAAGTCTGTCATGGAAACTTCTGGCTTTGTTTGGAAGAATTGGGCATGAAATGCCTCCTCCATTTGCTACCAAGTTTGGATAGAGCCAGGTGTAAGGTTAATATACCATACAAAAGCTGCCCCAATTAAAGAATTTGGAAAGAGTCTCAACTTCATAGAATCATTATTGGTAAATTTCCCACATTGGGCTACGAACCTAGTAATGTGTTCTACTATTGACTGGTCTCCATTTCCATAAAAGAGAGCAAAATCTAGTATTCTAAACACCCTTGGGTATTCATGCACCCTATCCACCCATTCTGGGTATGACTTTCTATACACAGGAGTTTGAACCCCCCCTAGCCATAGGTCCACACATTTCTTTGACAATATTAGCAATTTGGTCCCTAGGAACCATATTTTGTACTTGTTGGACTACCACCAGAGGAACAAACACACGATTTAGTAGAAACCCTTGTGCTTGAGGCCCTCTTGGTCCATAGAGAGGTATATTTGGAACTGACTATCCTTGTGGTACTGCTGTTGTTGAGGGTATGGTTGACCTCTCTGAGCCTGTCCTGAGAAAGGACCTGCGAAAGGTGCTGCAATAGGAGGAACATGTGTTGTTTCTCTCCCAACCGCAAGAAACCTTTCTGACCCCCCGAGTGTGAATTCAAACATAGGATTATTGAACCCCCTTGTGTCAAGTATGGCTTCGCACATGGGATTTGGAAACATTCTCATGCCATTTTCTTGTGTTGGCCCAGATCTACTTATTTGTATTGCTTCGCTATTAGTTAATGAGACATTTTGACTCGAAAGAGGCTCATACCATGACTGAGGTATAAATGATGGTCTTTCATAATTTTGATTACTAGTCTGACCATTAGTATGTCCATTACTTTGCATAGGCTGTTTATCTCTAGCCAATCTTTGCTGAGAAACATTTAAATTTTCCTCCATGTGCCTTGTGCTAGTTGGTTGATGGGAATTCATTCGATCCATAAAGGATATTGTCCATCTTTCCATTATGTTTATTAACTGCTGTCCCATGGCATCTACTAAGCCTCTCCATGGATTCATTAACTGGGTAAATGGAACAGTAGATGGTCTAATTCCATGGCCTCGTCCAATATTTTGAACACGTGGTGCATGTTCTGAATTGCTGGTCTATTCGACCATAGGTTCTGATAAGATAAGTGCTTCCATAGGATGTGTTATCACATTATCCTCTGGATCAGGTACTTCTACTTCTCCCTCCATACCTTCTTATAGGCGTTCAATTTCTCCTTGTCTCCTACGTCTAGCCATTTTAATTAGTCCCACTAGGCGTGCCAAAAATATATGTTAACTTTTTTGGCTTTCGAAGGTTAATAATATATTCTTAAGCGTGCCAGTAAGGATTCCTCAGTCCTTATAGAATATTAATTGCCAACCAATTATCAGACGATTGTGTTTTAGTTCTCTTAGCCTCAATGAAGAGGACTTTTATTGGTGGCTTGTTTAGAGAATTTAGTAAATAACAACAAGTGAAGAATAATTTGAATTTGAATTTCATTAAGTAAAATAAAAACTTAAATGATCGACCCAACCTCATAGAGGTTTACAACAACAAGCTATTTGAAACTACTCCTAGGAATGAAGTGTAGTACAGGAATTGAAGTGTAAAAATGTAAAGAATTGTAAAAATTGGAAGGAAAAATGAAGTAAATAAACTGGTTTTTTGATCTAAGTCTGGATCTTTCATTCCAGGGCCTTCTCTACTATTTATACTTTCCAATGATAACCATCGAAGTGGGCTTTTAATCGTCGAAATGTCCTCCCATGATTGCTGAACATGCTCTCTCACAGTCAATCCCACTACGCCGCTCTTGCAGTTAGGCTTCCCTCCTGATTTTGAATTTAAACTTTGTGAGTAACCGTTAGGCCACATCATCTTCTATTTTTTCGCTGATCCAGTACTATGCAAATCCATGATTACCAATACTAACTGTCACGTGTCTGATTTCGATTGAAGATTTGAATTAACTCCCCATGTTGCCCTCATCTTGCCACGTATTAAGTTGTGATTAGCCTATACAAAATATGTAGCCAACAATAGTATATATACATCACAAAGTTCTCACTGAATACTCTCTCTATATATACTATATATATACATCACAAAGTTTCAAAATCTCTAGTCCATGGATATATATATATATTTTAACAAAGCTCTCACTAGATATCATCACTGTCAGTCTTCCGCCCCTCTATTGAATTAAGAATATAAGTTCATTATAACCATATCTCAACCAATATACACAAAACAGAAGGCACTTTTGCTTTTGTTCATTATTACCAACACACAAATGGCAATCTTCCAACACACAAATGGACTAGTATGTACATAAATTCGTTCACATTTGTACCAAATTTGATGAAATGGATCTGTGTTTTTGAGCTTTGAAGATAATGATAATGACTCATGGCACTCATTGATGGCGTGACAGCGGAGATGAGAGACGGTGAAAGGATTTGAAAGCTGATAGACGTGACAGCGTCACTCCTGCAGTCGCGACGAGAGGGTAGGGGTGAGGCTACAGGTGTTGGTGCTAGAGGCGGAGGAGGGAGATTGTTGGCGGTGGAGGCGAATAGCCGATTGTGGAGGTGGAGGTGGAGGAGGGAGAGAGAAAGTAAGAGAGAGAGAGAGATTATAGAGAGAGAGTGAGAGAATTGTTTGTTAAGAGTTTGGGAAACAAGATAGATACATGGTAATTTGGTTATTTTTGGAGGAGTTTGTTCTTATGGATAAAATATTTTGAAGTATGATTCTTTAAATAAAGAAAATTCAAAATTGAATTTATGGATCAAGTACTTTAAAATAAATTAGAAAATGATTTTATATTTCAAATTTATGGGGTGTATATTTGAAATTGTTACCGTGGAGTCACATCATCGATGAATTTTAGCATTTGATGGTAAATCGTATGTAGTTTTCTGATTTTTTTTTTTTTGTGTTCTTGGAATTGTTGGGGAAAAAATCCATTTAGCCTCAATCCATCATTTGGGTTGGACATGTTACCATTGTATTTAGATCATATATTTGAGTACGGATTTTTCAAGAAAATGAAAAGGGGGAAGGAAAATATAAGTTAAATTTTTTGTCACTTTCTCATTTTTCTTTTCCCTTTAACAAATGCCTCCATAAATTCAAGATTCAAGATCCAAAGACCTAAATCAATGCAAATTATCTCCAATCCAACTAAATAATCCGCGTTAATAGTAATATATAAATTTAGGATAAATTACACCAACCTCACATAAGATTTAAAAAATAAATAAAGTCTTATAGTTTTAAAATAATTACATTGAGCTCTATTGATATTTTAATTCATATAACACTCTAACTCTCTTTTTATCAATAATTTGTCAATTATGTGAATGAAAAAAATAATATATTATCTCTTTTACACAAAAATATATGTTATTATTTATTTTTCTATTTTTTGCACTATTTAATAGTTGTTTAGGATGTGCTTTATAAGTACATTTTTTTACTTTTTGGTTACAAAAATAGAGGGAAAAAAAAAGATATATGTTTAAGATAATTTTTTAACAATTTATGAAAAGATGTGTAATAAAATATTATAGTAAAATCAAAATAATAATTTTACCCTTTTGACTTTGACTTTTAACTTTTTAACTTTTTGAGTAATTAAATTCAAAAAATAAAATAATAATTTTGTCCTAATAGCTTCCCTCACAAATAACTCATAAATAGTATAGATTTTAAAACTTTTTTAGTAACTTTTTAATATTTTGACTTTTTTAATTTATCTCAAACAAGGTAGATTAATTTTGGTTCATTTAACATTACTAAAACAAAAATCAGTATTATTATATCAAAATTATAAAATTTACTATATTTTTTTAAAATTTTAATAAAAATCAATATAATTTACCCATAAATTTAAATAAATAAACCCTAACTCACCCAATCCGTTGTTTCGAGGGGTACTTACCAATTAGTCCTATTAACTAGATTTATTTACCTACAAGTCCTAACTAATAAATTTAACACTATAAAAATAAGAGAGTGATAAATTTATCACTAAAAATTTATTCATAAAAACAAAGAGACTGATAAATTTATCAGTATAAATTTATTCATAAAAATAAAAGACTGATAAATTTATCTTTATCACTTAATAAATTTATCAATAAAATTTAATGGATAATAAATCTCCAAAATAAAACCTATTGGTAATTTACCTTGTTTCGAAACTATCACAATAACCAAATCAATCTGTCAGTTTTGACGCCTTGTAGCTTGACAGTATATTAAAAATTTGCCACTCACGAGGAATGATTTCATTAATTATTGCCCTCAAACCAATGTCCACACACTCTTGAAATATCCTGTGCTAGTGGCTGTGTAGAAACGTAATCTTCACAATTTCTTAGGAAGTCATCAGCAATTTTGTCTAGTTAGTTCTGTTTTTTTTTTTTTTTTGGTTAGATTATAGAGAGTGCAAAAACAAAAAGGACCACAAAGCCAAACAGTATATGCAGCAGCCAGAATTGTAGTAGCTAGAGGACAGTGTTATGAGCTGCCTACACCAGCCCCCCATAGAACGTCACCAAGTTGTACTGAAACCTTTAAAAAGGTCCCAATCCTTCCAAAATGGCTCTGTTGGTGGATAAGGGGGTTCTGAATTCCTACCCATTTAGCTGAAAAACATTCGGGGTTGGTTTTGATTTGAATTTCAAGATATAATATTTTTTAAAAAAAATTACCCTAAAAAAAATTTAAAATTTTATTTGATTTAAATTTTTGTTTTTTAATTCAAAATTATTTTCTCTTTTACACATCAATCAATTACTTTTTCTCTCATATACATCTATTCAATTATAACAACATATCAAATTATCTCAAACTTCCAAACTCTCAAGCTCCAAAACTATTTTCAAAATATACAACAAAATAAACCAAAAACATTTCTAACCTCTCTCCTCAAAATTTTTTTTAAAATATATCTCAAAATACAAACCAAAGACACCCTCCCTTAGCCTGTCGTTTGGTCCCTGCCACAATTCCACAACAGGACCCCAGGGTAAAAATTGTCATCCCTACTCAAAGGAAGAATTTTGTGTAATGGATATGAAAAATGCTTAGGAGCTCTAAATTGGGAGCACTAAAGGAGCTCTAGAGAGTGAATCCTACCGACTGATGTGATGTTTTGGCCTTAAGTTTTTTTTTTTTTTTTTTGAATTTCCACCTCATTAGTGGTCTATTAGTGCTCCCAAATTAGTGGGATGTATCATTGTTGAATGGATATGCCACCCTTGCTAGGGTAATGAAGTACACCACAGTAATGATATACCCGTTAAATAAAATACAAACTTCAGCAACAATGGGGGTGTTTATACCTTCTCGCTTTTAAAAAATTATTTTAAATTATTTAGTTAAATTTATTTCAAATTACTTCTGATTCTAATCGTTTATTTTAAATCAAAAAAACTAATTCTGAAAAACTGCTCGTTCCTTACTTCTGATTATCAAGTTCTGCTAGGGACATGTTAATTTACAGTTATACTCTTAGATTTTTTTATTTTTTATTTTTTTAAAAATAGAAAAAGACCCAAATAGACTATAAAATATTATTATTATTTTTTATGAGAAACGTAGACAAGTAGTGAATAACAAAAAATAAAAATTAATTGAAAAAATTACTTCACAACTTATTTAATAAACACTACTCAGCAACTTAAATTTATAATCCAATAGCTACACCAAACAGATTAACAACTTCTGATTAAAGTCATAACAGCTTATTTAACAAACACTACTCAGTAACTTAAATCTATAATCCAATAGCTACACCAAACAGATTAACAACTTCTGATTAAAGTCATAATTTATAATCTGTTAAGTTATAATTTATTATCTGTTTTAACAATTACACCAAAAGGGGCCCATGAATCCAAAAAATAGAGGAAAATCCTCGCCCTATTGTTGATGAACGGAGATAGAGGGGGAGTGATTTTTTCTATGGGACCAAATCCAAAGAATTGAAATAAAGATATAATAATGTAATTCTTTCATAACTATTTGTCATGAAAGAAACTTCTTCATACCATCTATGCAATAGAGAAGAACAAATGTTACGTTTATACGCAAGACCTATCATATTTTAAGTAGTAAAACTTACCATGATGCCCATACAGAAGAGGTGAAGAGTTCCGATAAAATAATCCAATGATATATTGCAGCGCCCAAAATACAAATATAAGGTTCCTTTTTGGGTGGGAGCCAAATGATAACTCTCTTTAAGGTGGATAGACAAATTGTCTTTCCTTCTTCGATTTATGAATGAAAAGCCATCAGTGTATAAACAACCCATGTTAGAATCTTTTAATATTGTTTTTTCAAATCTAAGTTCACATGGACAAAAATTAATATGCAAACTCTTAACACAGAACAGCCTGTAAGTCCACTACAATAAAAGTATCACAACAGCATCCAATAAGTCCGAAAATTCTGAAGCTAAAATGCAAACCAACCATATCACAGTAAATACCAATAGATCAATTTGGTTCCTTGTATCCCACATAGATCAATATATTTGTTTTCAAATAAGCAAAATTATTATCTACAGGTTGGTGCCAACAAACCAGGCATGTAGTTACCTTTCACAAGATTCGACTCACATCTTTTACATGAAGAGAAAACAAACATCTACGCCAAAAGATGAAGGGCAGAAAATGACCTTACTATCGAAGGTAGACTGAAAATTTCAGTTCCAGTAAAAATCTTGAAAGAAGATGAAAGCTCCAGTCTAAATAGAGTCTTCAACCTGCTGTCGTGCAAGGTATCTTTCTCTTCTTTCTTTCTGAAACAAAGAGAACAGAATGGGGGGAGGAAAAAAATGAGGATTCTCTCAAAAAGTGAAAATCTACTAGGCAAGAATTCACAACTTTCAAAAGCTAGCTCACCCATTCATCTATGACAAGTCCTTCACCAATAATCTTTGGGCCTGTATCCTCTGGAGGTTTCTTGCGAGACTCAAGTGCAGCCTCAGCCTCAGCCAACTGCTGCTTAAGTTTTTCGAGAGCCTTGAAAGAATAAGTAGGCACAATAATAAAAAAAAAAAATTAGCATTCTTTAACTACACATTCATGAGGTCAACAACACATGCACAAGCATGTGCACATCTATAATAACAAAGGGATGAATGCAAATGTACTCATATGTGGTGTGCAAAGATGTACTTACAGGTGTGGGACGCTCCACATCTAGAAAAACAACCCGTAATATCTGCTCTACTGCCGTTTGATCCTTCTGCTCATCAAACTGAAACAAAGACAACATTTGACCTTTTCATCAAAACCATCGAAAAGAGGATTCAATAGACAAATCTTCAGGGAGAGTTTTTTTTTTTTTTGGCCTCCCTGGGGGGTTGGGTAATCAATTTAGCAATTTGAGGAAATAAAAAAGAAAAGGAAACAAATAATGGATTGGAAGAAGCTCAGAAAACTCAATAAGCATCCAACAAAATCAGTCAAACAAACAACTATTGAACTAAATCATTTGACTTCTTGTAAAAACTATATTAGTTTCTCCTCATTCAAGAAAACCAGCGGTTGCTACAATCAGAAAACTGTCAAAACCATGCTTCCATCAAATAAGGATGAGTGCTGTCCAATCCAATAAAGTTGAATTATAGAGCACAACTATTTTGCAAAGTAAAAGATAGAAGTAGAGCCAACTCTCGCATGTAAAAGTCATTTTCCCTATTCATGAGAACAGGCATTTCCAGTTTAATGAATGATTCCACCACTGGAAAACTCACTCAAGTCATAAAGCTTCACATATCTAAAGTGGGGTTACCATAAAATTTGAAAGAAATTGAATATGAGCAAATTTTGTAACCAAATGTAACGCAATCAAAATTGAAGCACCAAGATTGAAAACTTCAACAATTCAAAATATTTTTCCCATAATGTGATTGAATATAAAAATAAGCAGCAGAAGCAATAAGAAAGGTGTGTGAGACGCACTAGCTCAGGCGCATAGTCCATCACTCCTTTCACCTTAAGGCTCATAATCTTAAACTTCACTTTGCTCTTCTGATCCAATGGCTTTTCGTTGTTCTCTGGAGGCTCCACAAACTTGAATACTAGCAGATCCAACCAAAACCAAGAAAAGAAATTTCTATAAAATTGACTAAAAAGAGAAGGACAAGAAGAAATACATTGCATTCTGCATGTACGTCACTTCTGTCTGTCATGCACAAAAAACATATTTTAACCAAAACATAAAAGAAAGCATAAAATTATACAAGAATTAGTACCAGTTGCTATGAGACTTTCGCCAGGAGCAAGAATAGCCCCTGGAGGACGCATGAAACAGCTTTTTGGTGCAGTTGTTTGAAACTAAAGCAACAGAAGCAAACAATCATCAGTCAGGTAGAAAGAAAGTAACAAATATTTAACTATAGTATGATAATTATGTCACACGGTTCATTTCAAAGCAATGATTTAAAGGAACATCTATATTCAACTCATATTTTTATCTTCAAGAACCTACCAGCATCTGAAAACCATAAATTGTTGATTGGAAACAAATTACAACTTGTTGGCCATACCTTAAAAGCTACATGAGACTTGCTTGTATTTTTAATCCTGATAGCACTCTGCACTTGCTTACCAGGTTCATCTTGAAAAGGATATATAAGTAGAATAAATAAACTGTTAGAAGCGATGAACAAATCCAGTATCAAGGTAGCATTTATATTAAATTAGAAGCTCAACATGTCCAACACCAAAAAGAATGTGTTGCTACACTCCCACCCCACCTACACACGCATACTGTGTGTGTATGAGAGAGAGAGAGAGAGAGAGAGAGCACATTTTCATAATCAAATACATAAGCGTTCACATGAAGAATGTGTCAAAGGAATGGCCCAAAAAAGCGATTAAGAGACAAACAAGTGAAACAACATTTCTACATACTGATGGAAACATACAAATTGATTAGAGCAATCAAAACAGAGGAAAATTTAGACAATAAAAGTGACAAAATATCGACATATCGACAGAGGAAAAACAAAATCTACAAAATGGAGAGATCAACCCCAGGCAAAATGGATAGAAAAGAGACGATTTTCAAAATTAACAAATCTAGGCAGGATGAAATAGATAATCCAAAGTAGAACTTAAATGCAATAATGCAAATCAAGAGAAAAGCCTCAAATTGGAGGCCGAGGAGATAAGAATTCATTCATCATACACAGGACAATTTGTATTGTTCCTAGCATTATTTCAACTATCCATTTTTCATTGATGAGTGAAATCCCAGTAAAAAGCACCAAGGAGTGAAACCGATGCACGTGGAGTGGAGTATAATTAACCAAATAAATCATGAAACAGATGTATACAGAAAACAATCCAGGAAAATGAGCTAAAGCTAGCACATGATTACTACACGTAGACCCCATTGAATAATCACCTAATCCTCTCCTTATACACACACTAAAAAAAAAAAAGACATAACAGCACTGATCATGTTGGATGAATGCGAGACATCTCCTCCAACTATATGGTAGTTTTAATGGTAGTGCTGCCAGTTTTGTACAAAAGCAAAACGAAGCATTGCAGAGAACCCAAAGGGCAACCAAACAGAAAACCCTAGCCCCATCAAAGTTCACTGACGATATCAAAAAATACTAAGATAGATCCACATTATCTGATGAACCTTTCTTGTATTACACTGTTTCAATGAGTCCATCCTTGCCAAGTTTGGCTTTTCAGCAACCAAACCAAACAACATCCAAATATAAAAGCTTCAGTTGAAACACCTATTTCGAATGCAACTGAGAAATAAAAGACGTAGAAATTTGAAACTTCCAACATAATTTTGCATGAAAAATTATCATCACTTCTGTTAGCGTATATGCTTTATGTTTTAAGTTAGTGTACCTTTCAGCCACTTCGGCCACTTTCATAATTGTTGTCTATAATCTCTCCTATATATAAGAGCCATTGTACATTGAATAAATATAATAAATGAGATACATATTTCTCTCTATCTTTCTCTATACATTAATCTAGCATGGTATCAGAGCTATAAGATTTAGGCCTATATTTCTTTCTCACCGGTGGGCAATCGGTCGGCAACCTTGGCTTCGCTGCCCGCTGGACTTTTCTACGCGTACCTTCACTCCGCTGCATCTTCCAACACTCTCTTTCCAAATCTTAAGGAACTAAATATTGAGCCTATCACTAACCAAAACACAAAATACAACTCAGTGAAAGGAAAACAAAGCAAGAAGCAAGAACCATCCCAAACGCACCCTTTTACATAGAAGACTGTAGAAGACGTGGGTGGTGCACCAAGGAGGCGACTTAGGGAGTGCGCCATGGGGTGGCTTGGGTGGTTCGCATGGTGTATAACCATGCTCAACACAAAGTGAAATGGGTTAGAAATACAGTTGTGGAGGGGAAAATAGATGTGATAAATGGATTAAAAGAAAAAATAAATAAATAAAAGAAGAAAAGTAGAATGGGTTTGAAAATACAACGTGAGAACAAGCAGTAGGATGGATGGATTTAAAAAGATAAAGATATATATAGTGGGGAACAAGCAAGTGATATAGGTGGATATATATAAATGAATTTATTTTTTATTTTTTTATTTATTTATTTTTTTAGGTTTAAATAAAAGAAAGAGTTGGTGGACAAGGTGTCAAAAAAGGAAATGGTGGGGCAAAAGGTGGTGGATGAAAACATGTGAGAGCATATGGTTTTGTGCATGATAGGTGGTGATATTATGACAATGTTGATGATGGGGTGGAAAGTTGACATAGTGGTGGGATTAGGAGAGTGGGGTGTAAAGTTCAGTTAGATGAGGTAGAGATATGGTAACAAAGACTAGTCTAGAACAACAAAGACAAGCCTTTCTCAACACCAAGCTTCTGACCACCATCTTCATGCACTTCAACTTCTCTGTCCCACTTTGATCTAAGAGAGCTGGACTGGGCTAGATCGAGTCAAAACTCAGACTAGGGCTCTGAAGACGGTGCCGGCGAAGGTGTATTGTGCTTCTTCTTAGTCTTCTTCTTGCTCGGAGCCGGAGATGGAACAACCACACCCGGAGGAGCAACAGCTGGCGCGGTGGCCGGAGAAACAACTGGTGTGGTGACCGAAGCAGTAGCAGGAGGAGAGCTTATCGGAACCGAAGCAGGTGGCGAGCTAGATCATAAACAAAAATCTTATCTTTGAGAACAAGATCTCCTAAAATAGTTAGTCCTTGATACTGAACTTTCTGAAAGCCAATGCACCACATTGCAGCACCATCAACAAAACCATCATGTACAAGGTAGTCTTCTGGTCTTAAAACCACGGATGCACCACCAACAAAGTTTAAAGCAACAGGAGGAAATATCTCAGATATATTGGTGGGTACTCGATAACATTGGTTTCCTTTTGAAATAAATGGCACTGCAGATTGTGAAACAACAGCAGTTATAGCATTGACAAAAGGATCATAAGCTTCTTCCACCAAGTACGACAAAGTTGTTCCAAAATCAACAATGGTTCCTTGAGTATTTGCAAACACTGCAATAGGCATCAATTGGCCATTGACAGCAATGCTCAAGAACTAGTATACCACCACCATTGCCCTCTCCCTTCAAGCAATGGGAGAACACCTTGGGAGTAATCCCTTGTGATGACAGTTGTGATATGACAGACAGATCCTGTTGACCAAACCCAATAATTCCATGCTTGGAAAGAGAGTGTTGAAAGATGCAGCGGAGTGATAGGAGCAGAGACACTCGGTCTAGGGAAGCTTATGGGATCATTAAAATATGAAAAGAGGGTGAGAGAACCACGGGAAGAGGCCATATCAGAGGATGTAAAAGAAAGGGATTGCAGAGTGAGTCGTAGCTTTTTTTGCTCTGCATCTCTCACCAGCCTCGGTTTAAAAAAAGAACACAGAGACGAAGACGACAAAGAGGGAGTGAGAGCCGAGGCAATCATTGCAAATCAGGGAACGTCTGGCTCTGCCGATCACGTGAATCGCACTACAGACACGACGCTCGAAACCGTGTGTCAAGTGCGAATTTCGAAGGTGAGATATATATGTATATATACACGACCATACAACGTCATTAAGATTTGGAAAGAGAGTGTTGGAAGATGCAGCGGAGTGAAAGTATGTGTAGAAAAGTCTAGCGGGCAACGAAGGCAAGATTGTCAGCCGACTGTCCGCCGATGAGAAAGAAATACAAGACTAAATCTTATAGCTCTGATACCATGTTAGATTAAGGTATAGAGAAAGAGAGAGAAATATGTACCTCATTTATTATATTTATTCAATGTACAATGGCTCCTATATATAGGAGAGAATATAGACAACAATTATGAAAGTGGCCGAAAATGACCAAAAGGTACACTAACTTAAAGCATAAAGCATGTACACTAATAGCCCCCCTCAAATTCAAGGAGGATAGGTACTAACCAACATGAGTTTGGAGAGAGTAACAAAATAAGAAAATAAACTAAAAAAATAAAATAGAAAACACTGTATGGTCATGTCAGACCATTGTAGAAGACACTATATGGTTGTTGCAGATCGATGTAGACGACATTATATGGTTGTGTCAGACCGTCGTACAAGACTATGTGTGGTCGTGTTGGTATAGAATACACTGGATGGTTGTGTCGAACCGTTGTAAAAGACACTGTATGGTTGTGTCGGACCATTGTAAAAGGCACTGTGTGGTCGTGTCAGTGTAGAAGACACTGTATGGTTGTGTCGGACCGTTGTAGAAGACACTGTATGGTCGTGTCGGACCGTTGTAGAAAATACTGTGTGGTCGTGTCGAACCGTTGGAAAAGACACTGTATGGTCGTGTATTTATACATACAAAGATACATATATATATATATCGCCTTTGAGAGTCCGGCCTGACACGCGGCTTCGAGCATAGTGTCTGGCGCGCGATTCACGTGACCGACAGAGCTAGACGCTCCCTGATTTGTAACAATTGCCTCGGCTCTCACTTCCTCTTTGTCGTTTTCGTCTCTTCGTTCTCTTTTTAAACCGAGGCCGATGAGAGAAGCAGAGCAAAAAACTACGAACCACTCTGCAACCTCTTTCTTTTACGTCCTCTGACATGGCCTTTTCCCGTAGTTCTCTTACCCTCTTTCCAAATCTTGATGATCCCGTAAGCTCCCCTGAACCAAGTGCCCCTACTCCTACTCTTCCTAACCTTCCTACGCTGTCAGTCAAGCAAATAATGGCAGCTCAATCTGACATTGAAGCTAACCACTATATGCTAAAGTCCTGTATGGAAACAGTGGCTGCGGTCTCCAATTTGTCTCACCGACTACAGAACATGACAAGTGAGGTACACCGATTAAACGCCCAACTTTCGCTGCTCTAACGTATATACAAGGATGCTCACAGAGATTAGTGCACTAAAGGCAAAAAATAAAGAGCTAAAATGGAAGGCTACCGTCATAGTCCGATTCGGAGTGTCGGCGTACTCTACTGTTGATAATCAGCGCGGAGTCAACTCGCCCGGTGGTCTTGGAAGCACTGAGGCAGGGCCTTCAAAGGGCTCCCAAGACAAAATCAAGAGGAAGAGATCGGCGAGAGAGTCGAGTAAGTGAGGTTGGCGCATGGCTGTCAGAAAGAAAAAGCCCTCTGTTTTTTTTTTTTTTTTTTGGTTGTTGTTTTGAATTTTAAACCTAAAAATGGCTACGTTTTAATGAAGTCTGAACTAAATATTGAGCCTATCACTAACCAAAACACAAAATACAACTCAGTGAAAGGAAAACAAAGCAAGAACCATCCCAAACGCACCTTTTTATGTAGAAGACTATAGAAGACTTTGGTGGTGCACTAATGAGGTGGCTTGGGTGGTTCGCATGATGTATCACCATGCTCAACATAACAGGATTTGGAAAGGAATAAGAAAAATACAGGTAAAATTTGAATAAAATATAGTTATATTTCACCTAATTCACACATTCCCTTTCTCTTTACCAATCTCTCCCCAAATTCCTCAACCAAACAGAGGCTAAAAGAATCCAGAAACTAAACTTTTGAACACACATAAACTCCAATTCTAATTTAAAATCGTGGATTACATGGTATCAAACGCTAGATAAATGGAAATGGTAAGCATTTTTTGGGGATCACCTGACCATCTATTCTCACTGCATTCCAACTCATCACACACAAACACATAAATTAAAAATTAAAAAAATTTTAATAATACCAAAACTTAAAAAATTAAAAAAAGTATTTCCCTTTAATTATAAAAAAAAAAAAAAAGACGAAACAAAACCTCGCGAGCCACATCAATTTAAACACTATTGTCACAATGCTGAACTTTAATTAATCTTATTGCACTTACCATTTCACTACTCTCTCCTCCAATTTTTCTCACACTATTTACCAACTCATTACCATGCCTTAGACCTCCTTGAGCCATGACCACATCAATATTCCCAATTAAATCATCAACAAATACCCATTTTTCTTGCAAAATTGAACATCAGTAAAAAAAATATGTGAAATTCAAAACCACATACTCTCACTCTTAAAATAAAATAAAATAAAATAAAATAAAATTCTAATTTCCCCCAAATCACAAATCAATTTACAATTACGAACAAAACCACAAGCGATCAAGACGAGGAGGAATAACATACAAGGGAAGTAGAGCTTGTGCGAAGGGTCGAGGCGAAGACGACGTCGTGTTGGAAAAAGAGATCTGGCAACAGAAGAGACCGAGCTCGAAGAGCCGTTGTTGTTGTTGTTGTTGTTGTTGTGAGGATTCAAACCCTCGACCTGCGAGTTCGTCTGATGATTCTGATGGTGTTGAACGTTGCTAGACGACGTCGTATTGCTCGAATTTCGAAACGGTAGCTTAAACAAACCTAAGATTTTACCTTCCGACGGTGATTTCTCGTCGGCGACTGGCATCGGAAACTGAGATAATACGTCACCGTTTTGACTTTCACACTCTGTGTATGTCTCTGTGTGATAAATTTTGTATTTTTGGAGGTTTCGGCGTCTGACTTTTCAGGAAATGGTAACGGACACTTTTTTAGAGAGAGGGGGAACGGTGGAGCAGTTCGGATCTGAAGAAGGGGATTTAACTGGATTGAATTGGTGGGGGGTGACGTCCGCGCAAGGTGACATGACATTTTGTACTTGATTGGCGGGGGCAATAAGTAAAAAAGGGCGTGTTTGTTTGGTGAAGGAATTGTGGGCTTGTTTGGTTTGTTTTTGAGAGAGTTGTTTTTGAAAAAAATTTGAGAGAGTTATTTTAAAAAAATATTTAGTTTGTTTGTTTGTATATTTTGAGAAAAAAAATTTTTGTGGGAGTTTAGAATGATTTGATAGTTTAGAAGAATTAAGTAGATATGTGTAAAAAAAATGATTGATTGATATGTAAGAGAGAGAAATAATTTTAAAAATTGTTTGAAAAAAATTTCAAACCAAACAAATTTTTAAAAAAAAATTTCTAAAACTCATTTTCTAAATTCAAACCAAACAAACCCTGTGTTTTTTAAGTATAGATTGCTCTGTTTTGAATTACTTTCATACATTTAAAAAGATAAAAAGTAATTATTTTTTCAGGTGAGATAGGGTTAATTTTAAAGTCAAACAAACCAAAATTTGAAGGTTCTTGTGTTTCATAATAACGGCTGACTTGGCAAGTGTAAAAAAAAATTAAAAAATTATTTAAAAAGTTAAAAAAATTATGATAATGTTACGTAGCTTAAATTTTGTGACTCAAAAATGACTTAAATGGCCAAAACGACGTCGTTTTGAGTACAGAACAATATAAAAATGGCCAAAACGACGTCGTTTTGGCCATTTGAGCCACTTTTGAGTCACAAAATTTGAGTTACGAGACATTTTCTAAAAAATTATCACTATTTATAAAAAAATTAATATATAAATACTATACAAATCAACTTTTTCTCTTATCAATGTATTGACGTCAGGTCAGTTTCAGACTGTTGAAAAAAAAAATTACATGTGTACATTTACTAAGTTGAATGGTAAAGTTGGACACGTGGGAGCCCACTATGGGTCACGTTTTGATAATCCGAACCGTTTAAGATGTAGAACTCATATAGTACTATGTGCTTGTAAAAAATCACACCTATCGGATATCGCTAACTACATAATTAAATCAGTTTTGTATAAAAATTAAATGGTATTATAGTTAACAGTTAACAAAAAAACTAACACGATCAAATAGCTATCGATATTCAATCAATGTGATTTTTTACAAGCATATAGTACTCAACGAGTTCTATACATTGAACGGTTCCGATTAGAAAAATGGAACCCGTGGTGGGGCCTCACGAGCGGAACAACGCAATCCAATCAAAGCCCGAAAATGAGGCAATTTTTTTCCATGTATTCACCCAGCCGACTAACTGCCAATCCGTACGATGAACTACACTATCTTCTCCTACATACTTACTTATATAATTTTTTAACATACATTTTTTCATAAAAATTCAAATAGTTAACTCAAACATTCATATTTTTTTCTTAACTTTTTAATCCAAAAAGATAAAAAGTACACTTATTTAGGACATTCTAAACAACTCGTAAATGATCAAATGGAACTTTTTATTAAAAAAAAGAAAGTAAAATTTTGTAAATTTTTCAATCATTTCACCGAGCATATTTAGGCCAAGTTTGGGTACTCCCAAATAATTTAAAAAGCCAAAAAGTTACTCAAAAAATTAAAAAGTTAACACTATTCACCAAAAGTCAACTATTACGGGTGCACAACTCCCAATTCAAATTTTCCTCTAAAAACTAATTTTCATAATTTTTTATTACATATTTTTCCATAAAAAGTCAAAAAATTAACCCAAACATCCATATTTTCAACCTATATTTTTTTGTCTAAAAAGACAAAAAATACACTTATTTTAGTCTTCCCAAATAAGGCCTTAATTATCTGATCTATAAATTTCAAAAAAAATATATTCAAAAGTCTACTTGATTCCGTTTATATATATATATATATAATAAATTACATTGACTTTTTGATGATTTATGATAAATTACATTGACTTTCTGATGGTTATGACAATTGTACATATTTTTCTTTTGTATTAATTTATATCAACATTATTCCTTTTCTTTTTCTTTTTCTTTTTCTTTTTCTTTTCCGCGTGATCATTTATTATTATTATTGTGTTTACTAAAAGAGTTATCTGTTAACGTCTTCATTTTCATTTAAAAAACAAATTCAAAACTAAAACTTAATATTGTTTTTATTTTCAAAAAAAAAATAGAATTGATTTCAAAATTTTTAAAAATATGAAAATTGTGGATTTATTTATTTTCAAAATAAGTTTTCACTTTCTCCTCTATACCCCATCGCTACTCACCCACCCAACATCGCCACCGACCACCGCAACCCCCCACCAGCCAATCAGTTGTCAGCAAGCTATAGCAACCTTTAAAATCATTATTTCTATGACCAATCATTTACCACCATGACCTTCAGCAACCCTTCGTGAACCTAGACAACCTTCGGTGGCCTTCAACCACCTCATGATCTACAGTGACTAACTTCAACAGCCACCTTTAGCCACCTCCACTAATGATCATCCCATCAATCTCTGGCAAATCACAAAATATATTTCTCTATTTTGTTTTTATTTATTTTCAAAGTATTTTTATATAACAAATAATTTTTTATTTTTGTTTTTTAAAAAAATAAAACAAAAACTTGTTTTCTTTTTTTGAAAATATAAAATAAGAAATTTACAATGTTAACAAACAACCTAAGAATGGTATTACACATGGAAGATTCATCCTCTTTTTCTTTCTTTTTTTCTTTATCATCTTTTCACTTATAAATACAAATATTATCAGTAAAATTAGAAATTGTATAAAACATGATTAAAAAATAAATTCATTGAACAGGCACTTTAATGATACAGAATTTTACAAAACTCAAAAAATTAGTTTATTTTCTATTCTTGAAAATAAAAAACGAAAATTGATAATGAAAACTGTTTACAAATTGTTTTTTTAAGAAGGTAGAAAAATTAACTGAAATCACTCAATTGTTTAGGAAACACTTTAAATTTTTTTTCAAAATTTTTTAAAAGTATTTTCGCAAGAAAATGAAAATGATAATGATACCAACTCGGTCTAAAATTTATATTGCTTTTGTTTTCAAAAAAAACACACACACACACACAAATAAAAATAAAATAAAAAATAACATCAAAACTAATAAATTTTATACCACCCATTATTTAAATGGATCATGTTTCAAATTTTAAAGTTTCTTTATTGTTATGACACTTATCACATAATTAAAGTGGATTAATTCTTAAATCTCTAAAATTTGTTAACGGTTAGTAAATAAATTTGTTAGTTTGTATAAATTTTATTTTCAAAATAAAAAATGATACAAAAGCAGCCACTTTATTTTGAAGTGGCTCAAATATGATTTTTTTTTTTTTTATAAAGTTTGTGAAGGGTTAGTAAAAAAAAATAGTTGTATAAATTTTATTTTCGTACAAAGGCAACCACTTTATTTCGAAGTGCTCAAATCTAAATGGGTTTGGATTGGTTTAATTTTGAAAGATGAGTTTTTGAAAGGAACTTTTTAAATTTAAAATTTTATTTAATTGTATATTTTAAAAATAGTTTTATAGTTTGAGTTTTGTAATTTCGGATCATTGGCAGTTTTTTTTTTTTTTTTTTTGTGTAATTGAATAAATGAATGTGAGAAAAATAATTAATTGATATGTAAGAGCATCTCTAACGGTTCAGTAAAATTTTTACCGAATCTGAGTAAAAAAAAGGTAATTTTCTCAATTTGATACAAGCAGCTCCAACCGTTCACTAGTGTGCATCAAAACGAAGGGGACGTCCAGTAGGACGACCGGCCGGTGGACCGGGTAGGCAACTCAAATTTTTTTTTTTCCCTCTCCTTTTCTGTTCCCAATTTGTTTATTATTTATTTTTTCCTCCATTATATATTTTCCATTTTTGGTTGCCTCCAATAATGTTTTCCTTCAAAACCTGATAGAAACACATTATTCATGTACCATATACCAGTACCCACTTCCAACCATCACTGAAAATCCACTAGAATTCACACAGAAATTACAAACAAATGAAACAGAACAAACCCAAAAGAAAATTGCAAATAACAAATAGCACAAAAAATCCACTGGAGTCATGGGTTTGATTAGAAATTTGAATCCTCCAACATACATATCTATATTTGAACACAAACAAGAGACAAAGATATGGGTGGTGAGTTAGATCTGTGAGAAGATAGCAGAGAGTCTGGTCTGGGTTTTTTTCCAGCTATAACAGATAAGTGAGAGAAAGTGAGAGATGATAATGATAACGATGATGGAGATGGGTATGAGATCGAAGAGAGAAAGAGAGTGTGAAGTAGTGAGAGCATAGAAAGTGGATCCAAGAAGTTACCCAATACAAACTAGCTATGTATGAAGCAGCGCCGGTCGATCGGTGGGTCAACCAGCTGGACCAGTGGGCCTCACTGTAACGTCCCGTATTTTATTACTCAGATAACCTTACCAATATTCATTAATTAAGTTCATTTATAAATAACATTTCATCCTTGGATGAAATGATAAATAATTAAATATACATATTCTCTCTCGTTATATAAGAATGACATTTACATACAAATAAAAGAAGTGCCCTAAGGCTTACAATAAAAAAGAGGACACTATTTTTTACAAAAAAAATAACATTCAGCCAAACAACAAATAATGTAGTACAATCCATCACTACATTACACTTATGAAATGGTAAAATTTATTGTTTGATCTTCAAATTCGAAAAGCATTCCCTGTACACATGTACAGGCAGGGGGTGAGGAACCACTAGCTCACCAAGCAATCTCATATTAAAACATTAGAAGATATGCGGGTATCAAAACACTCGTATATATACGTGAAATCATATCATGTCAAAATTATATGATTTCATTACATAATCTCTTAAATCCAATTTATTTAATTAATCACAATAAGTTAATTTAAATAAATAAACATGTTTCAATAGTAACATGACATTCTTTTTAATTCATTTAATTATCTCATTATCAATTGAATCAAATAATTAAACAATTCATCAAATCCATTTTATACAGTCTTATGAGATGAATGCATATGCCATGTCATGCTCAAAATGTTTTTCTCATCTTTTGAAAATCTTACGCACAATGCCAATTTGAAAACACATTAATCTAATAATTTCAATAAAATTCCAATATGGTAAATACGATTCAGGTAATCCCTACGCCGGTGTCTGCAAGTAGACTATACAAATACTATCAATTTGTTATTTTTATCAGTATTAACTGGAAGGCTCGACACCTATCATCTCCACCACCTTTCAAGACATACCACCTTATTTACTCCAAAATTATTTCATAAAAACTTGTTTCCCAACATTCATTTCTCAATACAAAGTTTTCAAAGCTCATCATTATCAAATGAATTGATATGCCAATGCAATAATTAATAATACAATGCAATATTTCTTCCATTTTCAATACTTCCATACAATATTCACATTGTGATCAAAATTCTCATTTCTCATTTCTCATTTCAATAAAATTTCTCAAAATGAATATAAATACTTTTATTCTAATTCATTTATGGGATAACAAAATTCTCACACTTAGAGTAATCTCAACTATTTAGTCACTTCAAGACTATATCAACATTTTTAACAACAATTTCTAAAATTTCAACAATTCTCATATTCTATGAAAACCATCATTTATATATAAACAAATAAACAATTTTTCAAACATCATTTATTTTGGCACACAAAATAAATATAACAACATCTTCAAATATTGTCAACATCTTTCTTAAAAATCTTCAATTTCTAGGTTTTCTCATCAAAACCACTCATTTTCATTTATTGAAAGAAAGTCACCAAAAACATCTCTCTTCAATCCTCATAGTTCAAAACCCTCAATTTCTATTTTAAAAGGAATAAGAAAGTAAACTCACTTTTCAAAAAAATGTCTCATCTTCTTGAATCAACAATCAATTTTTAAAACAAATCAAAGGATGATTTCGAAAGTCATCTAGATTTTGCAAAAACATATATATAATTATATTTCAACATAACCATTTTATATGCCAAACTATTTAAAGAAGTAATATTTTTACCAAATTCTCTACCAATAACAATTTCACAACTTTTTCTAAAATTACTTAACCAACATGATATTTACATCAAATATTATGAAATATACCAAATAGTAACATTTTCAAGGTTATGAGTTTGAAAATTCACATTTCACATTTTTATTTTCATAAAAATGAACACAACTTAATTATCAACATATCATTTTTTATTAAATATCATGAATATAACACTTTTAGAGTTTTTAATCCCAAAGTAACTCTATAATTCCTACTTAAACATTTACTCCATATTCCTCAACATTAATTTATTTTTCTCAAAAATAAATTCCAAATCAAAGATAAAAATAATAATTCAACTTTATTTTTCTCAAAATAAATCATCTAATCATAATATGATGTAGAGACAATCCATACAACTGCTAAATTTTATTTTCGGATTTCTTTGCAAAATTATGATCACAAAATGATATTTTTTCAAATCAATCTCAAAATGCTAACATTCTTAACATTTCAACATAATTTTTCTTCCAAAAATTACCAAACAAAAATCTGAATATATATATATATATATGCAATACCTCTTATAATGATATATTTTCTCAAAATAATCCTAACATAACTTTAATGTAAAAATATGAAAAAGTCCCTACCTAAAATAATGAAGAAAAGCATATTTGAAAGGCAAATCTTGCCTGATCATGAATCCGAGATTACCATTGCGAAGATCACAACGAGCTCTCCAACTTTCATTTACAACACTTTAACAAAATCTTACTTTAAGGACTCCCATTTAAAACTCAAACGCTAAGCCAACAATGGAGGCAGAGAGAGAGAGATGAAGCTCTCTACTCAAAAAAAAAAAAAAAAAAAAAAAAAAGGAAAATAAAGTAGAAAAGAAAGGAAGAGTTTGATGGGGAAAAGGGAAGGGAGGGTGTGGGGGACAATCTACATAGCTCCTCACACAATCCAACACCAAACATTAATATATAATACATTATAAAATATTTGAAAATTTTATAATACAAATTACAAATTGATATAATTTTTCTCATCACAAAATATAATATTTTTGTACATTACAAAATATAATATTTTGTTCACTACCAAAAATGTATCTAATTTCATTCTTTATAAAATATATAATTTTTCACTATAAGTCCAGATCCTCTTCCGTAGTTTCTTGCGGTGGTTCAAAACAACGTCGTTTTGAACCACTTTTCTTTTTCTTTTTTTTTTTCTCTCACTTCTTATATTTTGCTCTTCAGTCTCTTTTTATGGCTGGTGTTTGAACCCTAGTGAGACGAACAGAGAGGCGACTACAGCGAAGAAGGAAGAGGCAGCGATGAGGCGAGGGGAAGCGGCAGGAGACGGACAGAGAGGGTGAAGCGACAGCGACAAGATTCGTTTGTTGATTGTCATTTTTTTTCCTTCATCCCTTCGTCTTCATTCTCATTTTTTTTAACTTATATATATATATATATATAAGTATGATTTGTTGCCATAGATTTGTTGTTCCAAAAAATGGATTCTTGTGATTTATTGAGTTTGATAGGTTTGATTTATTGAGTTTGATGGGTTTGTTGTGGAAACAGGTATATTAAGTTTGATGAATTTGTTGTTGATTTGTTGTTATTTGTTGATTTGTTGCCATAATTCTAGGGTTTGTTGTGGAAATAGATTTGTGTTTAATCTATTCAGTTTTTTCCCAATTTTTTTGTGTTTAATCTGTTGATTTGGTGCTTCATCTTTTTTAGTTGGAATAAATAGCAGCTAATCTGGGGAAACAGATTTGTGTTCAATCTGTTCAATTTTTTCACAATTTTTTGTGTGTTTAATCTATTGATTTGGTGCTTTATCTTTTTTGGTGGGAATAATGACATTAATCTGGAGAAACAAAATGACATTAATCTATTGATTTGGTGCTTCATCTTTTTTAGAGTTCCTGACCCAGAAATATAGAGTTCTAATATAAGGGGAAGTGAAAACAAAAGGTAATGAAATGTTAATCTGTTGATTTGGTGCTTCATCTTTTTTAGAGTTCCTGACCCATAAATATGTTGATTTTCTATGTTAAGAAATGTTAAAAATGAGAATCAACAAAAGGTAATGAAATGAAATGTTAAGAATGAACATAAACATGAAGAATGTTAAGAATGAGGCATTAAGAATAAACATGAACATGAGGCATTAAGAATGTTAACAATACGACATTAAGAATGAACATGAACATGAACATGAACATGAATGCTCTTTTTCATATTAGGAACATGAAGAATGTTAAGAATGAGGTATAAAGAATGAACATGAACATGAACATGAACATGAATGCTCTTTTTAATATTAGGAACGTGAAGAATGCTAAGAATGAAGTATTAAAAATGAACATGAACATGAGGCATTAAGAATGTTAAGAATTAACATGAACATGAGACATTAAGAATGTTAAGAATGGACATGAACATGAAAATGAAAATGACAATGGTTATTAGACAGATCAAGTGGTGTACTTGAAAATAAGACATTAAAAATGTTAAGAATGAACATGAACATGAGGCATTATGAATGTCAAGAATGAACATGAACATGAAAATGACAATGGTTAGTAGACAAATCAAGTGATAAGCATGGACTAAACACTGTTTAAATGTTTGAATGTATAGACTATGAACACTGTTTGAACTATCAACACTTGTAGACATCCCCGAACGTCCCGGGAGGGAAATCTCGATTTGTTCATTGGGCTCACTACAGTTCAGGACTCAATGTCACGGTCCTGTATCTAATCTCGCAGAATGCAATGCAAGACCGATGAATCATCAAAGAGTCCAAATCTAGCAAATCGTTTTTGAAATCAGATTTTTTTGAAAGAAGTACCAAACATGGACTGCCTTGCCAGATACAGAGTCGCCACCTAAATATTTTATTTTGAGAAATTTAGGAAACCCTGACTCGTTGCCTAAGGCCACGTGTCCATCATCACCAAAGTTGCCTCGGTTCGGGAACTTGGGTACGATTGGGAAAGGTCACTTCGTGAGCACCCCCGCTCGCCCGATCAAAGATCGGCCTCTACTAACCATGATATCTAGTTTTGAAAACATTATGCGTTTTTATTCCGGTTATTAGCCTAGATTTACTATGTGATGCGCACAGCATATAAGTATAGACTGGATCGCCTGAATTGGAACGAAACATTTCATGTTTGTTTTTTAAAGCGGTTTGCTACTCGCAAGTAGGCTTAAAATGCAGATTTTGCCACCCTCGGGTGGGCTTAGAAAAGATGATTTTGCCACTATCTAGTGGGTTTAAAACTCACAGTCAATGCATTATTTCAATTCAGATCATTCAACCTTCACACACAGGCATTCAGGCAGTTATATCACATAAGCAGTTAGCCTCATGGTAAGCATGCTATCATGGCAGTCACTCACACGCATGCAAGGATGCTAAAGCATAAAAGCTTACCGAGTACTCCAAGCCAAAACAGAAGCTATGTTAGAAATCAATGCATGATCTTAATTATACAGAGATGCCTAATGCAACACATACAGGTATGCGACTAAGATAGACTCGGCTATTCTAAAGATGGCATATGAAATGCTACAGCTAACACGTATTTAACTCGGGATTGAAATACAATGCAGTTAGTATGATGCGCCGAGCCCGGTGCATGCAATACAGATGAATGATACAAACATGCAAGCATAAGTATGCTAATTGAAACATGCCCAAAAAACTAACCATCATAAGCTGGTAAATAAAATGGAGAAAGGCATGGGGTTGGAAGACATACATCACACACACGCACGCTTATTACAATTGTGCCCTCGCTCGGAGGGTCCGAATAAATAATACAGTTCGAATAAATAAATACAATCCGAATAAGTATAGAACCCTAATTAATTAACAAATTAACTAAGAAAGCAAGTAAATTAGCATGCAAGCTAAATAGACCGCCTCAGTTCTGTTCCGAATGATGAAAGATGCATGCTTGAGTTGCCTTGCGCAGAAATCCATTGCGATGCCCCGATTCGCCTCTGTTTGCAATTAATCCCGGAATGCTGTGCAATGCTCCAGAAGGCTGCTGATTTCTGATTTGCTGCAATAGAGAGCAAGAAAGGGGCATGGCAAGTATTTTCACATATGTATGCACACCTCGATCCTCGTGCCACCAATCACGCATCTTGATGCATGATGGCCGATGAGTCGAATTGCATGACTCGATGTGAAATGAATGCACATGAAAACACAACAAGACCTAAACTCCATCATGGGTAATCCGGAGTGTCAGTGACCGGGAATTGAGACACGTTCCGTCACTCGGAGTACGAAACGTCCTTCGTTTCCCGTGCTTGGGCTAACCCATATCCCAAACACAATGCAAATGAGATGGCATACACAATGCGACTAACATGTAACCTAGCATACGCAATGCTATGGACTAAAATGGCATACACAATGTACGTGATATAACATGGCATACACAATGCTGTAACATGCAACCTAGCATACGCAATGCTATAGACTGAAATGGCATACACAATGCACGATGGACTTACACCAACATGAGTGGACCTCAGCTACACTCACATCAGTAGCCAATATAATGGAAATGAGACAACCGAAACACATGCAAACATGCACGATGCAAGGGGCTGATCCTAAGGCATCAAATGCCACTCTACCAAAGTATGGCAAGGGATGAAAGATGGCATACAAACACGTAATTTCCAGCTCTGAAATAAGATGCTCAATGGTCCCAAATCATGGAAACATGTCACCAAATGCATGAAATAGGCCCTGAAACTCAAAACTAGGCAAAGGCATTGAACCACAAGTAGGCAAAGCAAGCATTATTTGATCATGAGGCACAAAAACAGAGCCAAGGTAGTCTCAAAATATGCACAATATTAGTTCAAAGCATGGCCAAAAAGTGCTAACATGAAGGGCTAAAACAATATGCAACCTAGGCTAGTAAGCATGGTTTACATGGCATGTACATGAAGCATAAGAGAGGTCACCAAACCAGCCCAAAATAATAACATGGCATGTCAAATAAACCCCAAATAACCACTGAAATGTATCCAATGCATGCAAAAATGATGAGTTCCTTTGGAGGGCCATGCAAGGGGTTACTTAACACATACAACAAGAACACTTAACATGGAAAAAGAAACTCTGGGAATCAATTATGATAGCCCTAAAACTCACCAAAAAGGCCCTGAAATGGGTCAAGGAAGCATGCAATGAAAGGTCCTCTTGAAAGGCCTTGAGGAGGATTGTTCCACACATGTATAAGGGACACAAAATATGGTCAAAGAGGCTCTGGACAGAGCTAAGGCAGACCTTGAAACTCACCAAATTAGGCCTAAAAAGTGACTTCACAACATGCAAGTAAGGGGCCCTTTGGAAGGCCAAAAGGGCCAACAATCAAAATAAGGAGAGAGGGGGTCACCCCCCTCTGATTTTAACTCTTAAAAACACATTTAAGCCACTGAAAATCCACTAGATTTTAGTGGCGAAGAGGCCAAACCAAGGCCAATACGAATGCTCTAATGCATAGCCCTAATCATAAGGAAATGAAGCATGCCAATAGGAAGATGACCCCAATAGAAAAATGCCCTTAATCAAACTTCAAGAGGGGCTCAAAATAAGAATTTTTTTTAGTTCATGGCAAATCTCGAAAATGCTTACAAGTAAGGCTAAGATATCATGCAAAATAAGCCCTAAAAGAGAGATGAAGCATACAATGATGTAGGAGACCTCAAACAGAAAAGTATCCCTAATTAAACTTCAAGAGGAGTTCTGTCACACCCCGAACCTGCCCCTAAAAGGTCGGGCATGACCCATGCAGAAACACATAACAAACCTGATACATACATATATAATAGGGCCTGAACGGAAGCATAATACATGAAGGAACAATAACCAACTTCCATTGAGCTACTATACCATGCCAGGATCATGTACATCAGAACAGAACCCAAACAAAATCAACGTCATAGTTAGGACTATACAAATATGTGCTGGTTACGTATATACATGCGACCCTTGCCTTAGGGCGTACAACCAAAAATAATTATCATAGACGACCCAAGACAGGTGTTTAGATTACAAGCCAAACTTGACAATATGCGCAAAAATAGAGCAAGTCTTCTTAAGTGCCTGATCATAAGGGTTGACAAAAGGGACGAGCTTCACGAGCTAAGACTGCTTTCCAGGTTGACCTACAGGAACAGACAATATGAGAGGTGAGCGAAGCTCAGTGAATAATAGCACCAAAGTGATAAAAAAAAAAAATCATAACTCATAACCAAATGCATATACACTCATCCATACTACTGGATGGTCCATGTCTCAGAATGTTACACTTAGCCTTGCCTGTAATGTTACGAATCGTTACAGATTTCCACAACATAGCCCTCGGCCCTGAGGGATATACAGAATGTTACAAGGTGTCACAGATGGCCCTCGGCCCAGAATAATATACAGAATGTTACAGCAAATACACAGAATGTTATAGAGTGTCACAGATGGCCCTCGGCCCAGAATGATATACAGAATGTTTCTCAGAATGTTACTCACTTCCTTTTCACATTACTCTATTTTCATATTACAAGTATCACATGTTATTCAAGGTTAAGCAAGGTAAGAATGTATCAGAAGCAGACAGAAATAAAATAATTGTCAACAACATGCACTATTACTCACAAATGTGTGTCGTGTACTAGTGTTTTCCGAGTGTGCCCTGCACACAATCATAATTTGAATATTAGTTTCCCTTCTTCACATATGAAAATCATTCCTCGACATACCAAGCTTTACATGACTTATGTTTATCTTAAAATCATAAAAACACATATTCTAAAAGTACCAGTGGATCAAGCATACAAAACTGAACGGACACATTTTTCCTCAAAATATACCCTCCACGCTCGAGCGCCACTTTGGCCGCTCGAGCGGACCACGCCTGGCACAAAATTGCTGGGAGGGTGTTTTTCCCGCTCGAGCGGGCTTTCCTCCGCTCGAGCGGACCAGACGAAATCTGCACCCTGTTTTCCTCTATTTGAGCTCTACCTAGAATTCAAACTTCAATCTCTCAATTCCAAGTATAATCAAGGATCACCATAGGTCAAAAAGCATTTAATCACACAATTACGCTATATATTTATCACTTTTGTTTACCAAAATGGAGTTCAATCACCACTTAATTTCCATATCTTTCCATATTTCACTCATATTGCACTTCACACATAACATGCACACACATAAAACCATTCAAGCTTCTAATTCAAACCCATGATGGAAGTTTTGCATAAAATAGCAAGGAACCAAGGTATTTTTCCTACAACACAAACCATCACATAGAATGGTCACCAAAACAAGGAAGAATTCCAACCAAATTTAAGATGAAGTGAGACTAAATCAAGAAATGTCCATACCTTAAGTCTAATTTCAACAATTCTTCACAATTTCTTCACAAATTTCCCCTTGATGGCTTCTCTCTCTCTCTCCCACGTTTTTCTCCCCCTTGTGTTTCTTGATCACACCCAAAAGTTAAGTCAACATGCCCAAAACTTGGATAGATATAGGCTTAGATATTTTATTCATAATAAGACGAAATTCAATCGTTTAAGCATCCTAAATTGAAATTTCACAGATAGGCTTAATATTACCTAAAAATTATGTCAATTCAAATATAACATCAATTTCGAGTTATGATGTCTCTAAGGTGCTCAATTTCTATCCCTAACAGCTTTAAGAGTAATGATATCTTTCTTAATCAATGATAGAATCTCAATATTTCATTTATAAATCTTTTCTAGTACCATTTTAAATACCAGAATAAGAAACTACAGATACCAGGAACACATGCGAGGGTCGGGCTATTACACTCTCCCCCCCTTAAATAAGTTTGGTCCCCAAACTTGCTTTACCTCAAGACTGAAACAGGTGCGGATATTGACGGAGCATATCCTCCTCTTTTTCCCAAGTTGCCTCAGTTCCATAGTGGTTTTGCCATTCGATCTTTACCATTGGAATGCTTCGATTTCGCAACTGTCTTACTTGCTGGTCCAAAATCCGAATTGGTTTCTCATCATACTTTAACTTATCATCTAACACAATGTGTTGAAAATCTATCACATGCGACGGATCCGGAAGGTACCCTCGGAGCATGGAAACATGGAATACATTGTGGATTTGGCTCATCTTTGGTGGTAGGGCGACTCGATAAGCTACCGGACCGACTTTTTCCAGAATCTGAAAGGGGCCCACATATCGGGGCGCTAACTTCCCTTTTTTCCCAAACCTCGGATGTCCCTTCATCGGGGTAACTTTCACAAACACATGATTACCCACGTCAAATGCCAAATCTCTTCGTCGGTTGTCTGCATAACTCTTTTGTCTACTTTGAGCCGTTTTCAATCTTTCCCGAATAAGTTTGACTTTCTCAGTGGTTAACTGCACAAGTTCAGGTCCTAGCAAGGCTCTGTCTCCCACTTCAGCCCAACATACAGGAGAACGACACGGTCTTCCATATAATGCTTCATAAGGGGCCATTTCAATGCTTGAATGATAAGTATTGTTGTATGCAAATTCGATCAGAGGTAAGTGAGTTTCCCAACTATCTTGAAAATCCATCACACACATACGGAGCATATATTCTAGAGTTTGTATCGTCCTCTCGGATTGACCGTCAGTTTGAGGAAGAAATGCGGTGCTGAATTTAAGTTCCGTGCCCATAGCTTCCTGCAAACTCTGCCAGAATCTCGAAACAAATTTTGGATCCCTATCCGAAACAATCGAATTAATCGTGAAGTCTCACAATCTCATTTACGTAAAGTATTGCAAGCTTATCAGCATTATATTGAGTCTTCACTGGAAGGAAATGAGCAGACTTAGTCAGTCGGTCAACAATGACCCAGATAGAATTCATACCTCGAGGAGTCCGTGGTAGTCCCACAACAAAATCCATAGTTAAGTGTTCCCATTTCCATTCCGGGATTGAGAGGGGTTACAACAGTCCCGCTGGTCTTTGATGTTTTGTTTTTACTTGCTGACACTGTAGACATTTAGAAACAAACTCTGCAATCTCTCTTTTCATACCTGGCCACCAAAAGTGTTGTTTTAAATCCCTATACATTTTGGTACTTCCTGGATGTATCGAAAACTTCGAGGCATGTGCTTCCTCCATTAGTCTTTGTTTAAGTTCTGGTACGTTAGGAACACATAGTCTGTGTTGAAACTTGAGCTCTGAATCCACCACACTAAACCCCAGTTTTGGTTTTATCCCCAATTCATCCCATACTTTTCGCAAGGCTTCATCCTCCGCTTGACGATTTTAATTTCTTCGAGCAATTTGGTTGAGCCATGACCGCCGCTATCATGGCCTTCTGTTCGGGTATGATCAAATCCATACTTAGCTTTTCCAAATCAGTCACCAATTCCCTCGTCAATAAATTCGCCAAATCTCCTATACCTTTCCAGCTCAAAGCATCAGCGACTGTGTTGGCTTTACCAGGGTGATAGTGAATCGCCAAATCATAATCTTTAATTAATTCCAACCAACGCCGTTGTCGCATATTTAACTCCTTTTGGGTAAAAAGATACTTGAGGCTTTTGTGGTCAGTATAAACTTCACAGGTGGTACCATACAGATAATGTCGCCAAATTTTTAGAGCAAAAACAACGGCTGCTAGCTCAAGATCGTGAGTGGGGTAATTCTTTTCATGAGGTTTCAGCTGCCGAGACGCATAAGCGATGACCCTACCATTTTGCATAAGCACACAACCAAGCCCCTTATGCGACACGTCACTAAAGATCACAAACCCTTCTGTACCTGCTGGTAGAGCTAGAACTGGTGCTGTGGTTAACTTCGTTTTCAACTCTTGAAAAGCGGCTTCCCGTTCTACTGACCATTCAAATGGAACTCCTTTTCGAGTTAATTGTGTAAGCGGCACAGCAATTTTGGAAAAATCTTGAACAAATCGTCGGTAATAACCGGCTAACCCCATAAAACTACGCACCTCAGTCACATTGGTAGGGATTGGCCAATTCACAATTGCCTCAATTTTGTGTGGATCAACAGAGACACCGTCTTTGGTTACCACATGCCCCAGAAACGCTACTTCATGTAGCCAAAATTCACACTTCTTTAACTTTGCATATAACTTCTTTTCTCGGAGTGTTTGAAGGATCAAACGGAGATGGTTCTCATGAGCTTCTGCACTCTTCGAGTAAATAAGGATGTCATCAATAAAAACCACAACAAAGTCGTCCAAATATGGCTTGAAGACTCGATTCATCAGATCCATAAAAGCTGCTGGTGCGTTAGTAACGCCAAAGGGCATAACCAGAAATTCATAATGACCGTACCGGGTTCGAAAAGCCGTTTTCTCCACATCATCGGCTTTAACTTTCAGTTGGTGGTATCCTGACCGCAAATCAATTTTTGAAAAAATTTGTGCTCCTTGGAGTTGATCGAATAAATCATCAATCCGTGGCAACGGGTATTTATTCTTAATTGTTACTTTATTGAGTTCTCTGTAATCGATACACAATCGGAGTGTTCCATCCTTTTTCTTTACAAATAGTACCGGTGCACCCCAGGGAGACACACTTGGACGGATAAATCCCTTATCAAGTAACTCTTGTAGTTGGAGCTTTAACTCTTTCATCTCAGTTGGTGACATTCTATACGGGGTTTTAGAGATAGGTTGAGTTCCCGGTGCTACTTCAATTGTAAACTCAATTTCACGGTCTATCAACTGCCCCGGCAATTCTTCCGGAAAGACATCCGGAAATTCACAAACAACTGGAATTAGATCAGTATTTCCATACATTTCTTGCCCGTTCAAAACACTGCATAAGAACCCCTGACACCCTTTCTGAATTAATTTACAAGCCTTCGCAACAGAAATTAAGTATGGGGGTGATACCACTTCCTGTCCTTGAAAAATAGAAGTTGGTTGTCCCGGAGGATGAAAACTGATTTGCTTGTTTTGACAGTCTATAGTTGCACTATTTTCACTCAACCAATCCATTCCCAGAATAATGTCAAAAGAGTTCATGTCAAGAGGTGACAAATTAGCATAGACAGGGATATTCCCAATCAGAAGCTCACATGCAGCATATCTGTATATCTGAGATCATAGTGTTTCCCATAGGTGACGAGACACATAACATGTAAGTTAAATCCTCTTCAGGTTTATCTAAATATTGTGCAAATAATTTGGACACAAAGGAGTAGGTAGAACCAGAATCAAATAACACACAGGCAGAATAACCGTAAACCGTAAATGTACCTGTTACCACCGTCGCGGCATTTTGCACATCCCCTGGAACTAGTGCAAATACCCTACCTTGCCTTGTAGTATCTTTGTTATTCATAGGTTTGGTAACGGACTTAGTGTTGAAATTGGCTTTTGGTGCCGATCCGACTGAACTCGTCACAGCTTTGCTATTTGCTTGTTGCTTCCCTAGAGGACAATCTCTTATCAAGTGACCCACCTTGCCACATCGGAAACATGCGCCAGACAATCGGTGGCAGATTCCACGATGTCTCCCACCACACTCTGAACATACTGGAGCTAGATCTTGAGGAGGAGTAAATATACTAGAGGTCCCTGAGTTTTGCTTCTTCCCTGGCGGGGTAGTTGTTCCCTTTGACCACTGCGTAGTTTGCCTCTTCCCCTTCCATTCAGAAATTCGGCTTTGGGTTGCAAGATTTCCTTCTGCTATAACAGCTCTCTCCAATACCTCAACATAAGTAGGTAATTTCAACATATTTACCCTATCTAATATTGCACTCCGTAGTCCCCCTTCAAATTTGCGCGCCTTCTTGTATTCGGTATCTACCATGTAAGGGGCAAACCGTGCTAGTTCTGCAAACTGAGCTTCGTATTCCGCAACGGTTTTATTCCCTTGGCGAAGAGTCTCAAATTCGGTCACCTTCTTGTCTCGCATACTTTGTGGAAAATACTTATCATAAAATGCCTCCAAAAATCTATCCCATACTAGTCCCGGGTAAACAGACCGTGTAAGCATCCACCATCTTCGCGCCTCATCCTCTAAAGTAAAGGCAGCCAGTTGAACTTTTTGAGCTTCCGTGCAGGGAAAGACTTCAAATAATTTTTCGATACCCAATACCCAGGCCTCGGCCTTCATTGGCTCTATTCCCCCTTTGAATATAGGCAGCTTGATCTTCTTGAACTCCTTTATGAGGGTAATAGTTCGATCTTCAGCGTGGACATCTGGTACCACTGGGGGAGGTACTGGTGGAGGTGGTGGTTGGTCTTGTGGCTGTTCTTGTTGTTATGGTTGTTGCTGCTGTTGGGGTTGTTGCTGTTGTTGAGGATGTTGCTGTTGTTGGCGTAAGGTCTCCGCCATTTCCATGATCATCCTTTCCATCCGATCCAACCTCGCAGAAGTCGTATCCTCCGGTTCCTCTGCCCTTGTCCTCACCATTTCCTACAAAACAACCCATAATGGACAATTGACAGAATTGAACATTGTTAACATTAGCAGAGTACGCTTAACGTTGCTATCGGCCTTTCATAATGTTTAGGATGTCATGCCAAATGCCTTAAGCTTTTCTAGACACCCTACAGCTCAATGGATTCCCGTGTGTGAGATAGCAACTCGTGCTCTGATACCACTTGTCACACCCCGAACTTGCCCCTAAAAGGTCGGGCATGACCCATGCAGAAACACATAACAAACCTGATACATACATATATAATAGGGCCTGAATGGAAGCATAATACATGAAGGAACAATAACCAACTTCCATTGAGCTACTATACCATGCCAGGATCATGTACATCAGAACAGAACCCAAACAGAATCAACGTCATAGTTAGGACTATACAAATATGTGCTGGTTACGTATATACATGCGACCCTTGCCTTAGAGGCATAAACCAAAAATAATTATCATAGACGACCCAAGACAGGTGTTTAGATTACAAGCCAAACTTGACAATATGCGCAAAAATAGAGCAAGTCTTCTTAAGTGCCTGATCATAAGGGTTGACAAAAGGGACGAGCTTCACGAGCTAAGACTGCTTTCCAGGTTGACCTACAGGAACAGACAATATGAGAGGTGAGCGAAGCTCAGTGAATAATAGCACCAAAGTGATAAAAAAAAAAAATCATAACTCATAACCAAATGCATATACACTCATCCATACTACTGGATGGTCCATGTCTCAGAATGTTACACTTAGCCTTCAGTTCAGAATGTTACAGAATGTTACAGATTTCCACAACATGGCCCTCGGCCCTGAGGGATATACAGAATGTTACAAGGTGTCACAGATGGCCCTCGGCCCAGAATAATATACAGAATGTTACAGCAAATACACAGAATGTTATAGAGTGTCACAGATGGCCCTCGGCCCAGAATGATATACAGAATGTTTCTCAGAATGTTACTCACTTCCTTTTCACATTACTCTATTTTCATATTACAAGTATCACATGTTATTCAAGGTTAAGCAAGGTAAGAATGTATCAGAAGCAGACAGAAATAAAATAATTGTCAACAACATGCACTATTACTCACAATGCGTGTGTGTACTAGTGCCTTCTGGAGTGTGCCCTGCACACAATCATAATTTGAATATTAGTTTCCCTTCTTCACATATGAAAATCATTCCTCGACATACCAAGCTTTACATGACTTATGTTTATCTTAAAATCATAAAAACACATATTCTAAAAGTACCAGTGGATTAAGCATACAAAACTGAACGGACACATTTTTCCTCAAAATATACCCTCTACGCTCGAGCGCCACTTTGGCCGCTCAAGCGGACCACGCCTGGCACAAAATTGCTGGGAGGGTGTTTTTCCCGCTCGAGCGGGCTTTCCTCCGCTCGAGCGGACCAGACGAAATCTGCACCCTGTTTTCCTCTATTTGAGCTCTACCTAGAATTCAAACTTCAATCTCTCAATTCCAAGTATAATCAAGGATCACCATAGGTCAAAAAGCATTTAATCACACAATTACGCTATATATTTATCACTTTTGTTTACCAAAATGGAGTTCAATCACCACTTAATTTCCATATCTTTCCATATTTCACTCATAATGCACTTCACACATGACATGCACACACATAAAACCATTCAAGCTTCTAATTCAAACCCATGATGGAAGTTTTGCATAAAATAGCAAGGAACCAAGGTATTTTTCCTACAAAACAAACCATCACATAGAATGGTCACCAAAACAAGGAAGAATTCCAACCAAATTTAAGATGAAGTGAGACTAAAGCAAGAAATGTCCATACCTTAGGTCTAGTTGCTACAAGTCTCCACAATTTCTACGCAAATTACCCCTTGATGGCTTCTCTCTCTCTCTCCCACGTTTTTCTCCCCCTTGTGTTTCTTGATCACACCCAAAAGTTAAGTCAACATGCCCAAAACTTGGATAGATATAGGCTTAGATATTTTATTCATAATAAGACGAAATTCAATCGTTTAAGCATCCTAAATTGAAATTTCACAGATAGGCTTAATATTACCTAAAAATTATGCTGAATTCAAATATAACATCAATTTCGAGTTATGATGTCTCTAAGGTGCTCAATTTCTATCCTGAACAGTTTAAGAGTAACAGATATCTTTCTTAATCAACAGATAGAATCTCAATATTTCATTTATAAATCTTTTCTAGTACCATTTTAAATACCAGAATAAGAAACTACAGATACCAGGAACACACGCGAGGGTCGGGCTATTACAAGTTCAAAATAAGACACTTTACAGTTTATAACAAAACCCAGAAATGCTTGCAAATAGGGCTAAGCTATGGAGCAAAATAATGCAAGAAAAGGGGAAATGGAGACTTACCCTTGTAGCACAAAGAATGCAAAGAACTTCGACCAAGTTGGTGAACTTTCAACTTAAATCGATCACCCCAAGGTCTTTGGAATGGATGGTGGAGGTGGTAGGCTATGAGGTGTAGTGTAAATGACCAAGGATAAGGGTGTTTGAAGGCTTGAAGTAGAGAGATTGAGGGGAAATGGGTGTATGCCTTAGTCAAGATTGTTCAACCTTTGCAAAATGAGAGGGAGGCCTCTCTTATAGAAGAGAAAAGCCATGGCTTCTTGGAGAAGCCTCAAGAGGGGGTCAAAGCTTCTAAAAGAAGCTTGACCAAAAGGGTCAAGATTCTTGAGAAAGTTAGACCAAAAGGGTCATGCTTGTTCAAGAAGCTTGACAAAAGGGGCAAACTTCTCCTAGAAGCTAAGCCAAGGGGTCAAAACCACCTTAAGAAGGCCAAACAAAGGCTAAAAACTCGGACAGTAGGTCAAATGCTTCACAGCTGGCACAGTTGTAAAGCACTTGAGAAGGCCAAAAAGTAGAAGGTAGGCCGACCAGTTCAAGTGGTCAGCCGACCACTTGCCCTGGTCGGCCAACCAGGGTTCAAAAGGGTCAAGGTGAATTTCTAGTCGGCCATACCAGAAAGGTGGCCTCCCAGATGAGTAGAATACAGCTGCAGGGTGAAAAACCAGAAAAAGTGACACAGGAGAAAGGAAAACCAGCTTTTTAGCAAGGTTCAAAAGGGTCAAAAAGAAATACTGGTCGGCCTATCTATATTGGTGGCCTCCTAGGTGTGCACAATACAATGGTGGTGTGAAAACCAGAAATTGTGGCTCAAAAGTGAGAAAAACTAGCTTTCTGACAAGAAAACCAGAAAACCAACAAGCGGGGAGAAAAGTGGTCTCCAAGGAGAAAAGATGGTCTCCCATCCTTATACCACCTCCCAAACAATGAAAATAGGGTCCACGCCAAAAATAAATCAAGACATATGCAAAACGAGGTTCGGGAGCCAAAACGCGCAGTCGGGTGCCCTGAAAACTGACTGTTAAGCACCGGAGGTGGCGTATGACCACGAAGGTGGTCTCCCGGGCCACAGTGTCCCTAAAAAGGAAGAAAACAAGGTGTGTGCCAAAAACTGGGGTGAATGGAGAAAGTTAAGCGGTCCCGTACCGAGGCGCATGGCTGACGGCTTCGAAAACCGGAAACTGATCTCCAAATGGGAACAGTGGTCTACGACCACGAAAAGTATCCTACGACCACTGAGAGATGGTTTACAAGATCTCTCCCTCCTTTCGGGAAGCGAAAACAGAACCTGATTCGCAAACCGAGGCAAAGCACAACAGAGTCCCGAAGTCCGAAGGCAAGGCTCTCAGCCGAGACTCCGTAACCTCAGAACGAGCACAAAATGCGCAATCACCGAGCGCCCAATCGATGACGTCTGAGTCTTAAGGTCGGTCAAAAATGGGGTGTCTACAACACTGCTTGAATGTTTGAATGTATGGACTATGAACATTATTTGAACTATCAACACTGTTTGAATGTATAGGCTAAACAACCCATTGATTATTGTTTTATTTTACATCATTGTAATGGATTGATTGTGTCATAAAATGCTCTTACTAGGATCATGTCAATGGGTTCAAACATTGATACTGGATATTTGCAAAATAGAAGATGCGATTGTGAAAAAAAAGCTACAGTGTTTACATCAGAATTAGAGAAAAATCCAGAGAGGCCGTATTTCAAGTGTGCAGATAAGATATACGAGTACTTTGTGTGGGAAGCAGTTTTGATTGGGAATGCATCAAATATCCAAAGGAGAAGTAAAGCTAGTATATGAAGAATGAAGATGAGAGAGGCTATGATTATGATTTTGACAAACTCAATGAAATTATAAATAGATTGGAACGAGTTGAGGCAAACCAAGAAGCTATGAAACTGATTATGTTCACAACCATAATGTTGGTTAGTTTTACCATGCTAATAGTACTACTAAAATGAATGTAACCTTTTAGTTATTTATTTATTTTATTTATTTTTATTTTTTTGGTGGTTATATTTGAGTTTTGAATTTAGTAGACCTTAAACTATGAGTTTTGATATGTAAAGCTTAATGAAATTACCTATGATTGATGAATGTGATGAGCTTCTTTTTTGTTTCTGTCAATGAAGTTGCTTTCTGATTCAATCTTTTCATTCATTATTTTATATTGTTATTGTTGGTCAGGTCATACTTGTTATTATCAAGATTTGTTATACACTTGTGAAATGAATTTATGCCTTTTGTTGTTTGCAATACACATAGGATTTGGTAGTTCATTTGTACAAAACAAAGAGAATAATCTGTCCAAAACAAAAATAATCTGTCCAAAACAAGTAATCTGTCCAGAAATAATCTGTCCAAAAATAAATCAGTCCAAAAATCTGTACAAAACAAAATAAATTTACATGCTTGACAGCGTAATAAATCTGTCTACAACATAATATCTGTCCACAACACAATATCTTTCCAGAAAATCTGTCTACAACATAATAAATCTGTCAAACACAAAATAAACCAAACCAAATCTGTCTAATACAAAATAAATCAGACCAAATCTGTCTAAAACAAAAGAAATCTGTCCAAATCTATCCAAAATAAAATAAATCTATCCACAACATAATAAATTTGTCTAACACAAAATAAACCAAACCAAATCTACCCAAAATAAAAGAAATCTATCCAAATCTGTCCAGAACAAAATAAATATATCCACAACATAATAAATCTGTCCAACACAAAATAAACCAAACCAAAACTGTCCAACACAAAATAAATCAGACCAAATCTGTCCAAAACAAAAGAAATCTGTCCAAATCTGTCTAGAACAAAATAAATCTATCCACAACATAATAAATCTGTTCAATACAAAATAAACCAAACCAAATCTGTCCAACACAAAATATATCAGACCAAATCTATCCAAAACAAAAGAAATCTATCAAAAATTGTCTAGAACAAAATAAATCTATCCACAACATAGTAAATCTGTCCAACACAAAATAAACCAAACCAAATCTGTCTAACACAAAATACATCATACCAAATCTGTCCAAAACAAATGAAATCTGTCCAAATCTATCCAGAACAAAATAAATCTACCTACAACATACTAAATCTGTCTAACACAAAATAAACCAAACCAAATCTATCCAACACAAAATATATTTGTCCAAAACAAATGAAGATAAAATAAACTTCTCGGGGATTTCCATTTACATGATTGTCAGCAAGACTATGCGACGCTTGCGAGACTTGAATTGCAAAGTGTTGAACACTTGTACCTCAAAGCAACTCCTGAAAAGATCTATGAGTGGGATACACAGAAGGCATTGACTGAAGCGTGTTATTTCTATGCAATAGACCAAACCATCTATTAAACTTTGATTACAATGTATACTACATTTTTAATGTAAACTATGTAACCAATGATAACTTACATTATATGTACCATACATAAGAGAAAGACCACTTGTACCAACCATGAAAACTTGAGGTCGAGGTTGAGATTCATAAATGTAGATATCATGATGATGATCTTAAATACAACCAATATAAAGTATGTAACCAAAAATTTTGAAAAACAAAAGAAACATTATTGAACATTAATGTTACCTGATTATAATTACTACCCATGACGAAACGAGGTTGTGATTGAGAAATATAGACACCAACACCATGATCCTAAATACAACCAATATAAAGTATGTAAACAAAAAATTTGAAAAAAAAAAAGAAACAATATTTAACATTTTCTTAAAAGCTTGCACATAATAAATATTACCTGATTAGAATTATTACCCATGATGAAACGAGATTGTGATTGACCTTGGGAAGTATAAATAGCAGCACCCGACTGCATTGCCAGGCAAACCAATTAAAGATAACAAAAATTAAATGTCAGGCAAACCAATGAAAGGAATTCATAAAACTAACTATATAAAGATCACATTACTATTACATATTACCTGAATAGAATTACTACCCATGACGAAATGAGGTTGTGATTCACCTTGGGAAGTACAAACAGTAGCACTCGACTATATTGCCAAGCAAACCAATTAAAGATAACAAAAATTAAATGCCATCTAGATAGTTCATTATTTCATAACAGTGAACGGACTGAATGAAAGGAATTTATAAAACTAACCATATAAAGACCACATTACTATTATATATTACTTGAATAGAATTACTACCCATAACGAAACGAAGTTGTGATTCACCTTGGGAAGTATAAACAGTAGCACCCGACTACATTGCCAACCAAACCAATTAAAGATAAAAAAAAAATTAAATGTCATATGGATAGTTCATTATTTGATAATAGTGAACGGACTTAATGAAATGAATTCATAAAACTAACCATATAAAGACCACATTACTATTCAATATTACCTTAATAGAATTATTACCCATGTCGAAAGGAGGCTGAGATTCACGTTGGGGAGTATAATCAGCGACACCCTACATATAATGAAAAACCATAATGAAAGTGGGTCATTAATAAAAAAAATCAATGTTTTAGTTTATTAATCTAGTGTATTTTAATCATATGCAATTTTTCATGTCCAAACCTGAATAGATTGCATCCTTTTCTTCTTTGCAATAGATTTTTCCATCCCGTCTTTGATCCTCCTTCTTCCCTTCCTAGTTGATTCTTTTTTCTTCAGTCCCTTATCATGGATTAGACAATCTACTTCATCGCTCTGTGGGCATGTGTTGCTTGATGAATTTCTCAAATCAATTACCTCCACTTGACCACAAATGTGGACACTTAATTTGTCTTCAACCATTACACTCAATTCTTCACCTTTTGAAACTAACAACTGATAAGTTTTTTCACTTTCAGCGGCTTTACTCGCTATTGCTCTAAACATGGTCATTAATGACCAATATCGGTCACTTTGATGTAGTTTCACATCAGCCTTCACTTCATACCTACGTCTATCTTTCACATTTTCAGCCCTTGGTTTTTTAGTCCAATCCATCGTTTGAGTAGATATTGTGGAGAAAGTTCTGTTGCATTGAATATATCTCTAAGCACCTTCACACAATGTCGACATATTATGCCCTTTACTTTAAACTTCTTGCAACTATAACTCAAAGAACCCTTTCTATCTATTGTCACAATCTTATCTTTTTTTTCTATCTACCACTATTCTTATTGTGAATATGGTATTCTCACCATCATTAATAGTGCCTATAATGGATGCTTCAATGGACTACACGTACTCATTTTGGAATTCCTCAAAAATTATTTTTGTGTAAATCTCTGCCACTTTCTTTAACATCAAAGTTGGAATTGAAACCCTTGACAATTTTTGGGACAAATTATACTCGGCTTCTAATTCCTTATACCTCTTCTCGTAAAGCACCATTTCAAAATGCATGAAGAACTCCATCAAGTTATGGTCACAATTCAGATAATGCTTCAAAAATGCATTGAAGGATTCACTAAGTTGAGTAGTACTCATTTCAGTTGCCCAAGAATTCATAATATATGGCTATCCCCATTTCTCTTTCATGCGAAAAGTCTGCTCTAACCAATGATTGTCACATGCATCATACTTATCAAGCATTTGGTCCCACTATATTCAGAATTCTTCTTCATCATTAATTTCATGCATAAATTTTAAAAACACAACCTTGACCCCTACATCATCAAAAACAGAACTTACATGCTTGATAGCATTTTGCATAAAATGCCATATACAAAGTCGGTGGTTTGTATCGAGCATGACAATTGGAATGGCCTTAGTCATCGCAGCATCTTGATCTGTGAAAATAGTTTTCAGAACTTTGTTTGACATTGCCTCTAGAAAAATTTGAAACAACCATGTAAAAGATTCAGCAGTCTCATCATATATCAACGCTGCACCGAATATAACTGTTTTTCGATGATGATTAAATCCAACAAATGATCCAAAAGGTCTATGCTCATTATTTAATTTGTAAATAGTGTCAAATGTCACTACATCACCAAACTGAGCATAGTCCATGATCATTTGAGCATCGGCCCAAAATATATTACTTATCTGCTCTTTACAATCTAATTGGACTGCATAAAAAAAAAGATAGATTTTCTATAGTTTTTGTACGAAAGTAATGCAACACACTATCCGCTTCTCCATATTCCAAATCTTTTTGTCTCTTCGATCTTAGGTAATTTTTTTGGTCCTATTTGGTGAAACTAAGTGATGCTCTTCCACCAGATTCCCTACCAAATAGTTCATAAGCAGACCTAAGAGGAATCTAAGATTCTAAAGCTAATTCTACTTCAATTGTTTGGGTGGTAGATATTTTTCTTTGGGATGGCAACATATGAATGCAATCTTGAGGCACAAGATCATGATTATGATGTTCAACAAAATCACAAGCAATATATTTTCTTGAAGTTCTATCTAACTTGATATTAAATCGGGCACTACAACCACATCTTACCTCTTGTCTCGGATTTTTGACAAGTGGATCTTGTTTGTCAATACCTCGACTTCCCTCTTTGTAACATATAAACGTCCGTGATGTTATCTACTTCATATGTTTGTTCTTGTTTGCATAGGCCTTCCTAATACTAAAGCCCACCTTTCCCCCATACGTATTGTAAAAGTCATATGCGGCATGTTCAGAGTCAAATGGCATTCCCATTTTCGGCTTCTAACCACAATCATCAACAATATTATTTTCTTCCATTAAAATCTGAATCAAATAGATTAAAATCTAAATTAATTGATTTCATATAGATTAAGTGAAATGGGTTAAACAAATCAACATATATGGGTTAAGTGACTGAACCAAACCATCTATGAATCAATAACAGATTAATTGATTTCAAAAAAATCTGAATCATGGGTTAAAATCTGAATTAATTGATTTCATATAGATTAAGTGAAATGGGTTAAATAAATCAACATATATGGGTTAAGTGACTGAACCAAACCATCTATGAATCAATAACAGATTAATTGATTTCAAAAAAATCTAAATCATGGGTTAAAATCTGAATCAAATAGATTAAAATCTGAATTAATAGATTTCATATAGATTAAGTGAAATGGGTTAAATAAATCAACATATATAGGTTAAGTGACTGAACCAAACCATCTATGAATCAATAACAGATTAATTGATTTCAAAAAAATCTGAATCATGGGTTAAAATCTGAATCAAATAGATTAAAATCTGAATTAATTGATTTCATATAGATTAAGTGAAATGGGTTAAATAAACCATCTATGAATCAATGACAACCTATCTATGAATCCCCAACAAATTAAGTGACTGAACCAAACCAAAATTAATAACAAATCTATACATATCTATATACATACATATATATAACAACAAATCTATGCATATATACATACATACATACATACATACATATATATATATATATATATAACAACAAGATGATGAAATAGACCTCGCCGTCGCCGCAATGTTGCCTTTCTGCCATCACATCGCCGCCGAACTCACTGTCGCCCGCGATTCTTTGCTCACCATCGCACTGCTCCTCCATCTCCGCCATCTCTTTCATCTCTCAGTTCGCCTTCGTTTTCTTTCTGTTCTTCACTTCGACTTTCAGTCGTCTCTCACGATGCCTCTCTCTCTGTGTGCTAGGGTTCGCTGACTTAGATTGATGGTGCAAAGCGAAGAAGACGATACAAAGAAGAGAAAAGTGGGGAAATGAAATTTTTGAATTTAAAAAAAAAAACACTAAATAAAACGACGTCGTTTTGGAGACTACCGCAGGAACTACCGCAAGAAACCATGGCAGTGGATCTGAACTCTTTCACCATATGGTACACACCATAAAAATTAACTATCAAATATTTATTATAACCCCTATATAATAAATAATAACAACTCCTAAGGTGGTTACTACCAATCACATAATTAAAAAGGACCAAACAGTTAAACATGAGTCATTAAACAAACTCAAATTAAATCTAAATCTAAATCATGGGTCTCACCCATAAATTAAACATTACCCAATTATACATCAAAGTAAATCCAACAAAATAATCTCAAGTCATGGCCTAAACACCCAAAACTTAATATCAAATTCTGTTGTACATTAGACCGAACACTAATCAGTTCGTGAATTTTTAAAAATAAATACTTATCAATAAATTCTGAAATTGTTACTCAACGTGCTAGACTCGTATGTGAACAACATATAAAAATTACATAATTTTTTGATATTGGAAACTATTTTGAAAAAATACAAAACCGAACTATTTTTGCACAGAATTTACACAGCAATCAAATCTGAAAATTTGCTCAATTAAATTATGCACTGTCTATTTTTTTTTAAAAAATTCTGGGTCATTACACCCACCACCAACGTAAACGCACAGTGAAATGGTGAAAGCTTACGCAGATCTTCAGTTTGGGAAAACTTTTGCTCCGTTCTTAGTTTGATATCAGTTTGGTGAAATCATTGGAGAGAGAAAAAGTGACTTTTTTTTATCAAATTCAAATCTGATGCCAAATCTGATGCAACGTTAGAGATGGTCTAAGATGTGAAAAAATGAGAGATGAAAGAAAAAAATTATTGATTGATATGTAGGGTACGGTGTGAGAAAATAAGAGAGAAAATAGAAAAAGTGATTGAAAGTATTTTTGAGAAAATTATAAACCATAACAAATTTTAAATTTTGAGTTCTCAAAAATTATTTTGAAAAACTAAACCAAACATAACCTTATTTTTTTTTTTAGACAGTCAAACAGACCCTAAGTACCTAGCCAAGTGTGGGATCCAGTTTGAATATTTTGAGCTTTACATTGAAAAATAAATAAACAGTAATACTATAAATCTAGATTTAATTATTCAAAAATTATCTACAATTATAATATTGTGATTTAAATTTGTTTTGCACATTAACTCTACACTATATAAATTTAATCTTTACTATGTACTCATTTGAGAAGTTGGGTTGGGGTAGATTGGGGTTAAAATAGACTCAAAAAAATAAAATAAGTTTTTTAATCTTAAGTTAAAAAATGTCACATTTAAATAATAATCATTTTATTTTTTTCTCACAAAAATTTTAAAAAATGTCACATCCAAATCATAATCATTTCATTTTTTTTTTTACAAAAATCTAAAAAATCAAACAATCGATCCCAAATAAGATTTTTAACTTCAAACTAAAATATTCAAAAATTATAAATCAAAACAAATTTTAAATTTTGAGCTCTCAAAAATTAATTTGAAAAACTAAACCAAACACAATCTTGATTTTTAGTTTTAGACAGTCAAACAAACCCTAAGTACCTAGCCAAGTGGGGGATCTAATTTGAATATTTTGAGCTTTACATTGAAAAATAAATAAACGATAATACTGTAAATTTAGATTTAATTATTCAAAAATTATTTACAATTATAATATTGTGATTTAAATTTGTTTTACACATTAACTCTATGTACTCATTTGAGAAGTTGGGTTGGGGTTAAAATAAACTCAAAATAATAAAATAAGTTTTTTAATCTCAAATTAAAAAATATCACATTCAAATCATAATTATTTCATTTTTTCTCTCACAAAAATCTAAAAAAATCAAAAGATTCATCCCAAACAAGATTTTTAACTCCAAACTAAAATAGTCAAAAAGTTAAAGAATAATGTTATATGTACCAACTAATGTACTAATTAGTATACGAACAGATGATGTGACATAATTTTAGAGATTTTGAATATTTATAATTTATATAATAGGTAGAGTCAGTAATAATGACATAATACTAATTGGTATACTAATGTATACGCAAATTGATGCATGTAGTACCACTGAAAATTAAAAATCAACCACTATCCCAAATAAAGGTTATAGGGTAATTTAAAAAATTGGTTAAAAGTTTACTTTTTGATTTTTTTTAAAAAAAAATTTATGCTTTTATATATAAAAAATATAAGAAATAATATGACCAAAAAAAAATTAAAAACTACAAAATTAACTTTTACTAACTTTCCAAATTACCCTTATATAACACCCACCTAAAAAATTGTGGATGCATATGTCTGATTTCCAAGGCTTTTCGTGATCTTTTGTGCTATGCAAAGATAACGTGTTGACGTAGGCATGTTGACTTTATGGGAAAAAAGGTTAGGTCCTGCTTGATTACTCTGGTGGGGTAGTTTGTATTGTTTATTGTATATGTATTTTAGTGTGGATTAGCTATATTTGAAGAGATTAATTAATATAAAGTGGAATGTGATATACGATTTGACTAGGATAATTGAAATCTTAACCCCAATAATACTCTTTCTTTTTGTTTTGATTGGTCCAATCATATTGTACAACCTGTGGAGAGTGCTCGGTTTGTTATGGGTTGTTTGTTTATATCTTGAATTTATAGAAAAAATTATAAATTCCAAGATAGATGCAAGATTCATATTTTTTAAGGGGCAAATGTTTATACAATTATTTTTATTTTTTATTTTTTATAGCAAGTGTGTGAAATATAAAACTATCAATTTCTTCAAACTCAAAATGTTAAACTTAAAATTTATAAATATAAGTTTTTAATCAATATATATAAGTGCAGAAAATATTTATGAAAATAAATTTACTCTATTTAGTTTTAGAATTTTCAAAAATAATTTTTAATTTCCAATTTGTATTTTTTAATATTTTAATCAAAGTTTTTTTTTTTTTAAAACCTTTTAGATTCATTTATTCTAGATACATTTAAAAAGCATAAATTTGTGATTTTTTTTTTAAATTCACTAAATAAAAAAATACAAAAATTAGATATATTTATTTTAAAAGTCACTTTGATTGATCTTTTAATTTGAAATAAATTAATACAAATTTGACACTTCATTCTACATAATTTTTTTTTCTTTTTATAATTTTGTATAAGAATTAAAGAATAACATTTTCTATGCTATAAATACGCTTTGCATTTTCATCAAGAGAGGAAGAGAAGCCAAAAAAACATGAAGTAGAACAAAAGTTAAATGACTTCTGCTAATTTCTCTCCAAAAATGGGTACCAGCTCTTTCATCAATCATTTACTATGATGAAAAAGGTTATTGAATTGGAACATATTCATAATGAAACTAGCTCTAAAGTTTGGCAACAGTTCATGTAAATGTGATCATTCCTCAAATTCAAAAGTTGCTTCAATTATTATATAAGATAAGGAATATGTTGGAAATGACTTTTAAGGCCTCCAAGACATTCAGATACTCTCTCCAAAGGATTTTAGACTTTTGTTTAAAGATAACCCCCTCAACAAGTTCTCAACCAATAAAGAAATAAAATATATATATAAAATAAAAATAAAAAAGGAAGTAGAAAGCTTCAAAATTGAAATTGAGAATCATCCCATTGAAGGACCGCAGACTCCAAATTTTGCTCCCTCTTGAGCTTATCCTTCAAAAACCAGTCACATACTTTACCTGCATTCAACTCCTCAATTGAACAACCTTCTTGCTCTGATATCACTCTCAATAGATTTAGCGATGATATCTGCAAATACAATTGATAAACTTAAAAATGTTGCCAGTACTATATAAACCTCTAGCTTCTAATAGATATGGCTACTTGGACTGATTTGCTAGCCTTAAGGGTCTATTTAAACTCAGCTTAAACTGTAAAGAACTTTCGCCACGTTTGTTTGGCTGATTAGGTTAAATGAGATTATTAGTGAAGAGATTATTAATGTAGGGATTATTAGTGTAAGGATTAAGTAAAAGTGTGTTTATTTTGATGATAGTGTGGGAGATGGTTAGTGATGGAATTGTTAGATTATTTTTATATAAAATAAAGAAATAAATTATTTCTATATTAAAAATAACGAAAACAAATATTAAAACAAACACGTGCACTTGGTAAAAAAAATAAAAATAAAAAAATAAAATTTTTATATAAAATAGCCTCAATCTCCTTACTATTTTTCTAATCCTATCTAAAATTTACCAAAACTAATCCCCCTACCAAGAGAGATTAGCAAACCACTTGTAGCAAACCGCTTGTAGTATAAAACCGCTCGCCCAAACCATCACTAAACACGTTGTGAGTGGGACCCACAGCTTTGCTAGTCCAATCCAACCTCCTACACCGTGAAACAAATGTGGCCTTTGTTCCAAGCCAAACCTCTATCCACAATAGCGGAGCTAAAATTTTAGTTGAGGGAAAACTACTAAGATAAATTATTGGGTTAAGTCGGTGTAGAACACAAAATTTAGTTGGGTAAAAAAAATAAAAAATAATTAAAATTATCGATATTTCAAAACTATTTTAATATCATACATATCACTGTAAAAAATAATTTTACTATTAAATTCTATAGAACTCTCAAGTAATATAAAATTGAATAAAAAAATGTCAGTTAAATACATAGAATAAAATAAACATTCTCTTAAATTTATTTGTGAATTAAATAAGGAGTCAATATTTATCAATATTCTAATTAATGGTGGGTTGAGTTTGTTTGAAGAAGAATAAGAAAATTTTTAAAGGGTATACATAATTTTAGCAGGAAAATATTTTCAAAACCTAAGTTCAAACTAGGTTCAAGTTATCAAAATTCAAATATAAAAAAATTTATCTTTGATTTTCCCAAAATTAGTGTATTTATTGCAAATTTTGAAAATGAAAAAGAATAAAACATCTCAAAAAACTACAGACACGGAATAAAATAAGAAAATTGATTTGAATTGTTTAATAAATAATTTTGCTCATAAATTTATTTATTTATTTATAAAGTTAATCAAGATGTACAAATTTATCAAACTTTAAAGCTGACTAAAACAAAAGAGTGTGTTAGCATACTGTTAGGCGACATAGGAAGCGCTCATGAGTGTCCAACCCAGAGATTTCGACCAGACCGGCTTCTTCCAAAGTCAAGAAACTCCGCCTTTCGGTCTTCTTCTCTCCCTCACCGGTACTGCAAGCTCTCACTGCTTGCTTTGTTTGTAGAACAGCCTTGTTGCTTCTTGGTGCAAAGCTAGACTGTGTTTTTATGTGCTTTTGGGGAGTTGAATAACTGGAGAGAAATGAAGATTGGTAATTGAACTTGCAAGGTTTGAGTGCATTCATAGTTTAAAAAACAAAGAGAAGAGTGTGTCTGTGTAGTTCAAAGAAATGAATAGATAAGTTTGTTTATCTCTTCTCTTCCAGTAGTAGCTAAGGTTTTTCTTGTATGTGGTGGAGATGGAGATAGATTTATGCATATGGACTGTATTAGAGAATTTTGGACATTTGGAACTCAAACCCAGTATTTTGTGGGCTTTACTTTATTTCTTTTTTGGTAGTTAAGCCCATATAGATACAATATAAAAAGCTAACCAGCCCATGCACTCTTGAGCCATGTCCTCCCATCCCATCCCATCCCATCCCATCCCATCTCCAAGAACTAAACAATGGCTTTAGAAAGAAGTTGCCAGTGCATCCATATGAGACTCGGTGAATTTTGAATTAAATTATAACAAAAAAATTACTTTTTTATTTTATCTTGTATTTTTTTAAAATTTTTTTTATGTACACACTTTATCAAGCTCTCTATTTTAAAATTTAATTTTATAAAATATTCATTTTTTTTTTAAATTTTCTTTTCTATTTAAATACTTTTAAAAAAATTCAACGGAGACAACAATAGAACATTGGATAGTCGACCGGGTGGTCAACCACTGAGTAAACATTGTCAAAATATAGGAGATACTTCTTTAGAATAAATAATAAATAGTATATAACTTGTGAACAGTGCATCGCTTGATGTAATGATGTACTATAGCAATGTCAAAATTTATTTTGCTGTAATTAGCCTGATATAAGAGTATTTTTGGACCTTATTTGGCTAATATAAGAGCATCTCCAATGGAGCTTCTATTCAAGCTGTCAAAGCTAAAATTTGACAGGAATGGCAAAAAGAGGTCTCTAATGGCATGTTATTTTACTTGCCAAAGATAGCAAATGTCATATCAGTTCTCAAATTTGGCAAGTTAAATAGCAACTCTCAAGCTTGTCAGATCAGCAAATATCAACAGAAATTTGGCACCAAATTCAGTTCAAAAAAACAGAATTGAAACAATAGAGAACCCAATTTTCAGAATCAAAACCCAATTTTTAGAATCAAACAAATTTCAGAATGAAATTGACAAAACCAAATTCGGTTGCTTTAAAATTTTTAATTTTTTTTTAATCATTTATCACCAAATCAGTCAATCCAAATCATATGGTATGCATTCACAATAAACCAAACCTAATTAAATAATCCAATATCACAATAAAATGGTCGGATGAACAAAAATTGATGGATGAAAAAAAATTAAACCAAAAATCAAAATAAATAATTAAGAAAATTTGAAAAAAAAAATACTAGATTGTGTTCTTTGAAGAACCTTTTGGAGATGCTTCAATTCTTTGAAGATCTGGTTTGAATCCATCGCCAGATTTGAGTTTCAAAAATCACGATCACCTCAGATCCATATCAACAACCAGAAAAATAAAGAAAAAATCAACACGTGAAGACTGAGAGGGAGACAGATATCAAAACATATATATATATAGAAAGAGATCGTACCAGAGACATAGAGTAAACAGATCGGAGGTGAAGACTGAGAGGGAGACAGATCGGAGCTTCATAGGTAGAGAGAGAGAGAGAGAGAGAGAGAGAGAGAGAGAGAGAGAGAGATGTTTCGATCATGGAAGAGGAGAAGGGACTGGTTTGAGGAGAGAGGGGGAAGACAGATAGAGGGAGATGAAAAGTGAAAACAGAGAGAGGGGAAAGAGAGGGTGAGAGGGAGATAGAGTGAGAGAGTGAGAGGGAGACATGGTGAGAGAGTGAGAGAGGGGTTTTGATCATGGAGGAGAAGAGAGTGGTTTGAGGAGAGGAAGACAGAGTGAGAGGGAGATGAAGAGGAAGAGGAAGAGGAAGAGGAAGAGGGTGGATCTCGGTGGATCATTCTAGACACTTGACAGATCAACCATAGATGTTTATACGTGGACGATGGATGCCTCTTAGTGTATAAAAAGAGTCGTTGTGCTCTGCTTGGTTTCTTTTTTTTTTTTTTTTTAAATTAATTTTTTTTTTACAACAGCTATCTTCAAATGGCTATTTCCCCAGACAGTAATATTTTAAATTTCTATAAATTGAAACCCTCTATGTCACTTTTATTTCACATAAACATTTAGATTTAATTTTTCTTTTCTCCTCTCTTCTCTGAATTTGATTTCACAGCAAACCTCTTAAATTATTTTCTTTTTAGTTTTTTCATCCAATCACTATGGAAGGTTCATCAAAAACAAAGAGAGAAAAATCATTCACTATTGAAGAAGATATGGCAATTTGTAAATCTTGGTGTCACATTTCAGAAGACCCAATTGTTGGCAATTCGTAATCGTATGCTCACTTTTGGGGGAGAATTTACGAAAATTATTGCTTACTTCAGAATGATCAGTCTAGAACACAAGTATCTATTCAATCTCGATGGGGTATAATCATGAAATGTTGTAACAAATTTCGGGGGTGTTTAGCGCAAGTCGAAAATCTTCACCCAAGTGAGATTTCTCAAGTTGATATAGTAAGTTTTTATCTTCAGTTATTATGTTTAGTTTCTTATTCTGGTATCGTATAAAATTAAGTAATTAAATAATGTTTCAATTTTTTTTAAACAGATGCTTCAAGCAAAACTGTTATACTATCAAGATGAAAACAAACATTTTGCTTTTGAACATTGTTGGCCAATCTTGCAAGACAATATCAGGTGGCAAGATGTAGCTCTTACAAATATGGTAAAGTCAATGATGTATATAGCGTTTACCTCTAATTCAACCCCCGATTCCCTTATGGATAACTGCATTTCTCTTGAAGACGACAATAGTCCACGTGTTGGTAACAATCCAACTGTTGGTGAGGGCAGTGTCTATGCAAGGGGTAAAAGGCCTATGGGTAGGAAATCTACAAAAGAATTGGTTCGGTGGAATTAAGTCATTGAAACCAAGTCCAAAAATGAGCATACAAATAGAGACATTTAACCAACACCTTGTTGAGAAAGAAAAGAAAAAAGGGGAAAGAGAAGAAAAAATGATTCAAGCACTGCAGGAGATGAAAGAACTTGAGATGAAAAAAATGACTTTGAGATGAAAAAGAAAGAACACAAAATAATGACTACGAACATTTCTCATTTGGACCCTCAGATGAAAGCGTATTACACAATGCGAAAAAAATGAGATTTTCACCAAGTGGTCCTTAAATGTGAACAGTCCAAATTTTTATTTCCCCGTATCTCCTGATGAATAATTACGAGATAATGTATTTTTAAATTTTGCAATTTCATTTATTTATTGATGTAATTGTTAGTCTTTATTTGCAATGTAAATTTTATTTTGTAATGAAATTTCATGTTTTTATTTATTATTTTTGAGTATTTTCTACTTCATAATGTAATATTATTTTGTATTTCACATTGTAATGAAAATTTTCAATTAAGTATAATGCAAAAAAAAAAAATATATATATTTTTTCAAATGAAGGCAATAAAAAGATATTAAATGAAGATAATTTTATTAGAATAAAAAGACATTAACTGACATTAAATGACATTAACTGTCATTAAAAAGATGGGATATAAACTTAATCTAACTCTCCAGCTCGGGACCACAAGTGTTCAATTAGATCATTACGAATTGCATTATGGGCTTCAGTAGATCTAATCCTCTACCGATTCAACATAAATTGAGCATACTCCTCATTCGGATCGCGTGACACTTGACAACCCAAATTATTGGTATCAGTTTCAAGTTGTGCTGCGCTTGTCTTCAATGATCATATTGTGCAAAATAATGCACGTCTTCATGATGTAGTACAGATCCTCATCACTCTAACCTCTAGCTGGAACTCTGACAATATTAAATCGTCCTTAGAGCACTCCAAATGCCCTTTCGACATCCTTCCAACATGCCTCTTGCATCCTCACAAATAGTTGTCTCTTAGCGCCTTGAGGTTGAGATATTGTTTTGATAATCGTTGCCCAACGAGGATAGATACCATCAGCAAGATAATACCCCATGGTGTACGCGTGATTATTGATGGTGTAGTTGGCAGCAAGGGCACGTCCTCTAATTAATTCAGCAAATAAAGGTGACCTGTCAAGAACAGTAATATCATTTAGAGAGCCAGGCATGCCAAATCCACAAGTCATAGGAGGCAACTGCCTCGAGTACAACTGTTGGTTTGTGATAGTGTCCAGTGTAAGCACCGGCTTGGGCAGTTGGACATTTATCCCAACACTAGTGCATACAATCCAAACTCCCTAACATTCCAGGAAACTCGTGTTGCTCTCCCTCTTGCAATGATCTGGTGACATCTGCTTCATTTGGGGATCTTAAGTAAACGGCTTCACAGGTAGCAACAATTGATTTGGTAAAAAAATTCAAAGCGGCAATTGCAGTACTTTTGCTAATTCTAATATACTTGTTCACAAGATCGCCAGCACGCCTGCATCAGAGGATCCGGTCTTAGCCATCTTCAGACAATCGGATAATCTAGAAGCACCAGTGGCATCACAGGTTTGGATGAAGTACTCATTCACTTGTTGAATATCATGTAAGATACTAACAAACAATGACCGCCTCATTAGAAAACGTCTTCGGAAGTATTCTTTTGGATAGACAGGATTATCTGCAAAATAATCTCTATAAATTTGTTCATCGCCTTTGACTCTCTCACGATTAATGTATCGACGACCATTTGTGGAACCAACACGTCTAGTTTGTTGGTTTAGACTTAACGTCTGTATTCTTTGTTGTTGCGCTGTGAACAGTTGCATCATGATGATATTATCATCAGATGATGAAGATTCATCAAAATCTCCATTAAATATGGCTTTAGTCAAATTGTTCATTGTATGTGGATGGGTGAGTGGGTGAATATAAAAATTATAGAAAATCTTCTGGATGGGTACAGAGAGTTTAGAAGATATGAACATGATGGGTAGGTGAATATAAAAATTGTAGAAAACCTTGTGTTATATTTATAGAGAAAATTGTGGGTGGGTGAATGATGTGAGTGGGTGGGTGAATGATGGATGGTTGTTGGGTGGGTGGATGAATAATGGGTGGTTGGATGAATAATGGGTGGTTGTTGGGTGGATGGATGAATAATGAATGGTTGTTGGGTGGATAGTTGTTAGCGAATGAATGCTGGGTTAATAATGGATCGTTATTGGTGGTGGGTTGTTGGTGAATGAATGATGAGTCAATGATGGATGATTGTTGGTGGGTAATTGGTGATTGTTTATTTTTTATGTGTAATTAAAAAAATTTATTAAATGTGTAGTGATATGTTTTTTGGTAGGGTGAATTAGATTTAATTTTTTTTTTTCCAATTTTTCATTTTTTTTTATTTTTTATATTTGTTTAGTTGGGAATAATATAAATATATAACTTTTTTTATAAACAGGTAAAAAAATGTCACAAAAGACAAAAAAATAAAAAAAATAAAATCACAAAAAACCTATATCCAAACAACACCTACAAACTTGGAGGGAAAGTTGGTTGAGATTTGCCAAAATAGCAAATGACCATTGGAGCACCATTGCTATAATTTGGCAAAATAGCACTATTCATTGTCAAATTATAGCAATAGCAATAACATTATAGCAACAATGGTTGGCGATGCTTTAATCCCAAAACAAATATAGCAATGCTAATGTTGATGCCAATGTTTTGAAACCCGGACCGGTGAGCGAATCAAAAAAGTGACCGAGTGGACAGGTCACCGGTTCAACTGTCAGGTGAAAGCGGTCGAACCGTGACGTCATAATTATATTAAATATATATATATTAAAAATATAAATGTAAAAATGAAAAAAAATTTAAATTCAACAAAATAATAGAATTTTTAAATATCACTCACAATGAAATTGTAATTTACAATAATAATGTGACATATCTTATTTTTATTTGTTGAAGACCTTTCTCTAAATGGGTTGCACAACCTTTTGACAAGTAAAAATTACTGCACAATCTACACATTTGTCAAAGTTAGAAAATAGAACATATTATAAATACAATCATAATAATGAAAGTAATAAAAACATTCACTACAACAAATTTGGAATTTAAAGACGAAACAAATTTGTCCCAAAATGTATATATTTCGTCACCCAAACTAATTACGACGAAGATTTTTCGTCACCCGTTTTGTCGCCAAAGCCTCGTCGCTAAAGGGTCTTAGAGACGAAAAAACAATTTCGTCATTGAAAATGATAAATTTGTGACAAATTTTTTTGTCTCCAATACGCTCTGTTGGGAACATACTTGTTAGTAATTAGCGACAAAATATTTTGTCATTAAAGGAAGAAATTAGAGACAAAAGTATTTTGTCATAAATATAAGAAATAGAGACGAAATAATTTTGTCACGTTTAATATAAACGAAGACAAAAAAATTTTGTCAAAGAAGCTAGCAATAGAGACAAAAAATTCATCATTAAAATGATAAATTTGTGACGAATTTTTTGTCTCTAATACACTCTGGGAACATACTTGTAAGTAATTAGCGACAAAATATTTTGTCATTAAAGGAAGAAATTAGACACAAAAGTATTTTGTCATAAATATAAGAAATAGAGACGAAATAATTTTATCACGTTTAATATAAACGAAGACAAAAAAATTTCTCAAAGAAGCTACTAATAGAGACAAACAAATTCATCATTAAAAATGATAAATTTGTGACGAATTTTTTTGTCTCCAATACACTCTGTTGGGAACATACTTGTAAGTAATTAGCAACAAAATATTTTGTCATTAAAGGAAAAATTAGAGACAATTATTTTGTCATAAATATAAGAAATGGAGACAAAATAATTTTGTCACGTTTAATATAAACGAAGACGAAATTTTTTTTTATCAAAGAAGCTACCAATAGAGACAAACAAATTCATCATTAAAAATAATGAAATAATGTCAAAAAAAATTCGTCACACATTGAGAGTAATAGTGACAAAATGTAACAATATTTTTTGTCATAACAAATTGATTTAGCGACGAAATAAAGAATTCATGACAAAATTAATCATCCACCCAAGCCAAATAAGAGACAAAAAAATCTTCTTTAGGGATTAAAAATTTTGTCAATAATTCCATAATATTTTTTTCCATATTATATACATATTTTATCAAAATCTAAAATTTAGTTCAACAAATATAACCCTGTTCATGTTAAAACCTGTTGAATATAACAATTCCATCACAACTTAACCTAACCTGTTATCAACACATTTACGAATTAACAAAATAAAAATATCCATTCATCATCACAAATAATTTCATCCTAATACAATAAAATAGTGAAATATCCAAAAGTTATAACTTGTTCAATTCTACCAAAAATCCAACAATAACTAGTGCAACTCCACAAAGTATATGTATCCTTATCAAACAAAAATGAACATTTAAGCAAATTACATCATTGTTGCACGTCAAAAATGCCACCCCAATCCAATCTGCAAAAAAATAAATTAAAAGCTTTAGTAATTAATTAATTATACAAAAGATTAAAAACATTAGTAACTCATCAATTTACAATTAGATCAATTATACAATTTACCCCTTTAACAGACTTTTTTTTCGAGATTATGAGAACAAAAAATTAATTTTAAGGCTAATTCACAAATTGTGCATCCCATTAATGTGCCGTAAGTTCATACAACTTATATTGGTCCATTTAATTCTTAAAGTGCAAGGATACGTACCAGTTTTTCTACTCTAACAGAGATTGACCTAGAACCACACCTGTGTTTTGTATACATCCTTTCTCTGTTCGCGATGTTACCCTTTGATTGCTCCTATAAGAAAGAATGACCAATATAATAATGAAATGTATCATTAGTAAGACAAATATGTTGGCTTTTGATTGTTTCTGTAAGGAAGAATGAACCAATATAACAATGAAATGTATCACTAGTAAAACAAATTTAATGCTTGATAATAAAGAATTGCATTGTTCATATCTATCCTTTTCTTATATATCATTTCAACTTAAAAGATGTTTCAAATTTTTCACTAGTTTCATTCAATTATTTGAAAAATAGATTAGAGGACTTGTTGAGATTTCATCATAAGATGGTTTTTCTAGGTGAAAAAAGAAAAATGAGTAATTTACACTGTTCACAAATAGGGGGCATATAAGCATGGGCAAGATAGATTGTGAAAGAATCCGTTTACATTTCACAAGATATGGAACAATTACTGATACCAAACTCATATCCCTTTCTTTCTTCCACAGCTATATCAAATCTAAAGTTCTGTCTTAATACCCTGTATTAGTTACTCAGCTAGTTGCTTACCATTATCATGAAACTTCAGACCAAACTCAAGAACAAACAAAAAATACAATCATAGAAACTGAAATCTTAGTTCTTTATTCTATGATGTGAAAGATACACTTTAAGGAACCATAAATTAATCTCCTATTATGTGAGCCTTCCAATCCATGTTTAATAGTTTCCCTTTCTCATTTTGCCACTTATTTGGTTTTTATTATGTTTCACTTACATGCCTAGAGGATAAGGGAAAAAGAACACACATGGAATTTCACAGCAAATTGATTGTGTTCTTTTTAGTTTTTTGGAATCTCTCCCTTTTCTAATCAAATTCTTTCTTTGCTCATAATAAAAAAGATGAAAATATTACCAGAAATTCTTTAGTGTTCCACTTTTTATCAATAAGATCTATCCACTTGGTAGGATCAACATCCTTCGGTGGGTGGTTTCTTGCATACTCCTTCCCGGGCTCTCGATGGTATCTCTAACAGCTGAATAACATAATAAAATATGAATATATGTACAAAGATATACATATCTATGTGTGTATGAATTGAAAGTAACAAGACAGAATATATTTCACAATGCATAAATATATAGTACCTCATGCTCAAACGAATCATAGGATTAAGTGTCACTGCCATCTTCAGCCTCTGACGGTCGATAATCATCGTCATTTTCCTCAATTGGTATTTGTTTTTCCTTCCTTAATTTCTTATGTTGAACCGTAGCCTTCAAACAAGTTGTTATATTCTTCACTCATAGAGCATTCATTCTCTCACGATTGTTATTAATTGTCTTCATTCTTTGTTTCTCATAGTTCATTACCTTCTTAGTTTCGGTACTTGGTTTGGTCAACTGTTTTTTTGTAGTGTCCATTCTGCCCAACTATAAAGCATAATTGAACATTTTTTTGGTGGATAAGCATAATTGAACATTAGATATAAAGAAAAGATAATTATATATTTCTATACATAAAGCATAAAGCAACAATAATCTGAACAAGTGGATATGTCATATAGGCTCTAAATCATTGAAATATGGCTAGAGTGAGATGGATGATTTTTTTTTTTACCTTTTACATATCATAGAACAAATTAATTATAAAGCCATCAGACACATAATATGACCAATCAACGATAAACCATGTTAAAAAATTATAAACAAAAGGAGATAACTTCAATCATACAAATCACAATTTTTTTTAATGCTATCTAACTACAATCACATTTTTCTCATAACAAAAAAAAAAAAAAAAATGAAAAAAAGAACCATTAAAATAGTAAATAAAAAGATTATTTAGAAGCATTGAACAAACTACAATCACATTTTTCTTTTTGTAAGTGTTTATGTTTATCTAACTTCAATCATATTAAAAAATTAAATTATAAACAATAGGAGATAACTTCAATTACACAAATCACAATTTTTTTTAATGCTATCTAACTACAATCATATTTTTCTCATAATAAAAAAAATAATTGAAAAAAAGAACCACTAAAATAGTAAATAAAAAGATTATTTAGAGCTATTGAACAAACTACAATCACATTTTTCTTTTTGTGAGTGTTTTTGTTTATCTAACTTCAATCATATTAAAAAATCAAATTATAAACAAAATGAGATAACTTCAATCATACAAATCACAATTTTGTTAATGCTATCTAACTACAATCATATTTTTCTCATAATAAAAAATAATTGAAAAAAAATCATTAAAATAGTAAATAAAAAGATTATTTTGAAGCATTGAACAAACTACAATCACATGATTCAAAGTCATGAGATCACACACTGCATTCTTTCTTGTAAAAGGCATCTAAATAATATAGACATGTATATAAAATTTTGTTCACATGCATTGTTGTTGCCATTGGACATCCTCAAGCCCACAGGTTTATATATCATCTTTGTATCCACTAGGTCATTTAATTTCTTTCTTGGCTATACATTGAGTATTTTCTAAGTCAAGCTCAAGCATATATATGAACAACATACTGTTTTCTAATCTCACATGACCTTATATTGGTGTGTTCCCTGCTCTAGACTTAATTGATTCCTTCTCGTGATCAACTAGCCCTAAGAAAACCTACAAATCAAATCAAATCAAATCAAAAAAAAAAAAAAACCCCTTAAAAATGAAGTGATGGTGTAAATTTATATCTAATGCGATGTGAACTACAACTAGAAGGAATCTAATTCATACATTTATTTTTGAATTACTTCATTATGCATTTTTTTACTTGTTAGCAGCTCAGGGAAGGCTTGGACAGCCTTCAGTGCAACTCGGGCTGGGCTTAGGGAAACCTTAGTCCGACCACCTAAAGTTGCAGCTTGAGATTGAATTAGTACTTGTTATGGCACTTAAGAAACTGTTGAGTCAGTAGTATCCTAGCAAGATGTTGATTTAGTCTCAGAATCAACTTTTAATTGTTCAATTGATGATGACATTACTAATGAGTCTCTCATAATCTGATATCCTCAATGCCTCCCAAGTCTAATACTCATGTCTCTTCATCTGATGCTAAGACTTCTCTTGATAATGTTCTTTATCATTCACCTCACAAATCCATTAATTTTGTTCCTTTGCATGATATACTAATTCTCTTGAGAATGTTCTTGATCTAAGAATCATGGAAACATGACACGGAAATGCTAACTTGATAATTTTCAAAAATTTGTAGGACACGAAACGTTAGACATGCGCAATATATATAATTTTATATATTTACTATACATCATATATATAATATATCATTCAAAGATAATAAAAAATTCTCAACCTAATATAATATATCATTCCGAGAACATAAAACAAGATACAGTTCACCTATTTGACCACCTTTCCCCTCTAAGTGCCAACAAAGAAACCATTCTTGGCATGCTTTTTGTGGTTCAACCACCACTTTTCCTCAAGCATTTTAATTGATTCCATATAATCCATCTGACATTTCATTCCCTCTCTCTACATACAAAAATAGATATTTAAGGAGCATCAACTAGCAAACTTAAATGAAACACTAAACCAAACATGTTATGTACAGGAGAACATAACAGAACAAAAAAATATACCTAGAGTTCGACCAGAGTCAAATATACAAGAAATTGTTCTTCACAAACTAGTTATCAAGAATCAGAACTTTAGAACAACAGCATTTTAAGAGTGAGAAATAGACACTTCAACTAACCTCCAATGCATCCACAAAGTTTCTTTCAGCCTCAGAGACATGACTTTGTGCTTCTAAAGTTACTCTTTCAATTTCATCCTCAAAAGCTTTCTGCTGCCTCTCATTCTCAGCAATAAGTTTGTCAAGTTGCGTCTCAAGCCTTCTAGACAAACTTTTGTAATCAAATTCCTCCTTAATTTTCAACATATTCTCCACCTTCATAGCCTGTTACAAATTGAAAGTAATAGCCAACATAATCACCCATTACTCATGTTACACTAATTCCGACACCGATAATTATCCACATACATAAATGATGCACGTATATATATATATATCTGGACTATTCTAACTATAGAAAACCAAAACACATGTAGTAAGAATATAGATGCCAAGAAACAGTGAAACACAAATTTATCCTGCACTTTTTGTTAGTAGTAATTACTAAATAGTAAAAATTGAACCCTAGACCCAATCCCTTCTCTACTGGTATATTTTAAGTTAAATGATAGCTTTGGCAGTTCACTGCTAACTAAGGTTGCAATTATTGAAAATTTCATCTGATCTTACAATGATAAAACCAAACTAAGAAAATAAAACATAGAGAGAAAGTAGGGACAGAAAAAGTTGATAATGGGAAAACTTATGGTGAGAGAGTTCTATAAAGAGAATTTTGTAAACTATTATGAAGTTATATATCCCTTCACTCATTGGAGTTTCTGCTGAGGTATAATTAACAAATTCATTCATTGTTCCGAGATGTAAGTAATATATACAAAATGTCTTTGAATATAAGAGTGAGAACTAGAAGAGAAACACAAAAGCTTGGATGCTGAGGGAAATTTAGAAGTGAGACACTTCCTAATTTTTCAAGCCATTTTTAGAAGTGAGACACTTCCTAATTTTTCTTGATCTATATTAAGTAGAATCACTCTTAACAGTGGATTTGAGCATGCAACAACTAAGTTACATGACATCAAGAATCATCTTGTCACAACTCAAATGTTAGTCATACAAGTCTGGGAATGGGTGACTAGTATAACAATTCTGTATTCCTAGCATATACATTTGCACTGTCAAATAGCCACAATTCAGAGAATTTACATGCTAATTCAAGTAAACACAACGGGATGACATCATATGATTGTCTCTGATGAAGTTTATAAGTGAGCGAAAGTTCATATGGTTTCTTACTAAACTTGCTTCAGAAGTGCTACCCTGCATATGAAGTCACATTACTAGGCATTACCAACAAAGTACTGAATCTATTCATAGCTAATACTAGATTTCATAAATAAGATGATGCACACACAGAGGATGAGCAACAAAGAAGTAAATTGGAAGAGACCTACTTTATAAATAACGAGGCGTACAAGTCATAATTACAATACAAGGAATGGACCTCAAAAGAACCTCGAACAAGAACAAAAGGCAATGAGATAATTTTCCTTTTTTTCTCAATTCAATTCCCCAAAGAAAACCTCTCTTTCTCTTTAAAATAACATGAATTATTCTCTTCCATTCCATATATGGTTGTCCATTTTGTCATGTAATGTGCATTGAGTCAATCCTAGGCTGACTTGTTGTCAACCAAGGAACTTGGACTCAAATAGAAATTAAATTGATAATAAAGAGGGGAAAGTGAAGCAACCCATGGACTCCAAACCAATCACATGGGACAAAATCAATGCTATACCAGAACTTAGCACAAATACTTGAAGCCTAGAATGAACTCACCTCCAAATTCTGATCTTGTAGACTGAACAACAACTCCATCCAGAGTCCGAACCGTGCAATGAAACACGACCTGCAAAAACATAAGGGCCACAATATAGATCCTCAATGAGACCAATAATCGATTTCAATAACAGTACAGAACAAAAATTCAACCACAAGAAATTTAAATCAAAAAGCAATCGGTAAAAGCAGGTTATCAAAATGAATTCAATCATTCGCATGAAACAACTTCAATTGTAATAACAATCACTGATCACCATCATTTGGTGTCGAATCGCCACCACTGTGCCTAACCACGACTTTCATCAAACCTCCAGCACAAGCTTCTTCTTCCTACTTATCCAATACATCAAAACACACAAATACACACACACACACATATGTAAGCCTTCAAATACGAAGCACAAATTGAAATTCGAAAGGAAAGAAGACAAAGAAAGACCTTTCATCGTCATCAGAAGCGGTTTTCTTCTTCTGAGGCACGTATTCTTGTTCGGCATCTTCGTCTACAGCCATTGAAGAACAGTGTAGAATTCGACTGTGCACAGAGTAGATGAAGTGGCGGAGAACCCTAGGTGCCTAATTGAGCAACCCATGGAGATGGAGATGGAGATGTGGAGAGAGAGAGAGAGAGAGAGAGAGAGAGAGAGAGAGAGAGAGAGAGATTTGAACGTGAAAATGAGAGAAGAGGGAAAAAGAAATCATAGGCGCCAAAGGGTTTGAGGAAATTTGGAAAAATTAGGGATTTTGATTATTTCTGAGAATATATATTGATCACACTATGGGATTTTATTTATTTTTTTGTTAAAATAATTTCTTTTTTTTTTTGTAGTTAATGCAATTTTTTTCTTTTGATTTTTCATTTTTTTTAGTTACCTAGGTTGAAAATTTATTTGTTTCATTTTTTAATGAAAAAAAAATATATTTTTTTTTTAATTTGGTAGAAGTAAGGGTAATATTTTAATGAAAAATATTTTATGTTAAAATAAAATTAATTTTTTGTGGTCAATGAAAAATATTTTTATGTGGCCCATTTTTTTTGTTTACTAAAAATCATAAACTAATTTTTTGTGGTAGAGGAGAGGAAGCGGCAATAGTGGTGAAGGTGATGGATAAGAGGTGATGGTGGTGGTGGTGGCGATGACGAAGGAGATTAGTGGTGAAGTTGTGATAGTGGTAAAGGAGATGGAGTGGCGGTGGTGGAGGAGAGGTAATGGTAGTAGTAGTGGCAGTAGTGGTGGTGGTGGTAGTGGAGTGGTGGCTATGGTGGTAATAATGTTAGTTATAAAGGTGGAGTAGCAATAGTGGTAGTAGTGGTGGTAGTGGAATGGCATTTTTAGTAGTGGTGAATGTGGTAGAGGAGATGGGTGATGAGAGAGAGTGATAAGTGTGAGACAAATAGAGAAGAGAGAGAGACAAAGATAGAAAGATAGGGACAAAGTGATGAGTGAGAGAGAGAGAGAGACAAAGTGGTCACTAAAAGTGTATTTTCTTGTAGTGGATTGATAAATTAAAATTTAATTATTTAAAATCAAAAAATTAGAAATTTTAGTTTGAGATATTGAAGCACTCACATGACTTGTGGTTAGAAATCCCATTTTACTTATATAATATATATATAGATTTAATAAGAATTTATATTCGTTTTAGATATTTTTTTAATATAAAAATTACTTTTAAATTTTTTTTATAAAAATAATTTAACAATCCCATCAATAACCATAATGTATGGGAGAAGTTGAAAATGGTATAGGAGTAGGTATGAAAGAAGTCAAAAAGGCTTGTGGATGGGGAGAAATCAATAAATGCTGAGTTTTTTTTTTTAAATAAAAAATCTAGAAAAGTAAGATTGAGATATTGAAACTCCTACAAGGCATGTGAGTTAGAAACCCTTTTTTCCTTATATAATAGATAGATAGATAGATAGATAAGAATTTATGTTTGTTTTAGATATTTTTTTAATATACAAATTATTTTTTTAAAGATTTTTTTATAAAAATAATTTAACAATCTCATCATTAGCCATAATGTATGAGAAAAGTTGAAAAAGGTATAGGAGTAGATATGGAAGAGGTCAAAAAGTGGGTTGAGAGAAGTCAATAAATGCTGAGTTTTTTTTTAAATAAAAAATTTAGAAAATTAAGATTGAGATATTGAAGCTCCCACAAAGCTTGTAAGTTAAAAAAACCTCCCTTTTCCTTATATAATATATATATAGATAGATAGATAGATAGATATAGATAGATAGATTGATAGATAGATATAGATATAGATAGATTGATAAATATAGATATGGCACATACCATTTATATAACACAAGGACCAAAATATCGGGACAACTGCTGCAATTTTCCCTCATTTAAATTAAAGGGATTGAAAAAGAAAAAAAATTATAATATTAAAAAATGTTCACTAAAAAAATATTGATTAAAAATTACAAATTAATTATTGAACACTCCATACTAAGCAAGGTAATGTTTTCTATTAATTTTGAAAATTAAAAAATTATTATTAATTTTTCCTCTTTTTTTTTTCTCGCAAAAAAATAGCTACATTAATTATCTTTTTCTTTTTCTTTTTTTCTTTTTTTTTTATGGAGAGGGGTTTTGACCTACGATTTTTCTAAAATGGGTGTTCTAGAAGGAAAGGGTAGAGTTGGTTCAGACAATAAGAAAAGGTGCTTATGCAAGAGGCGCCTTGCATAGGGTGCCTTCTTGGATAACAGCTTCAATACCGGCATGCATGAAGGGCTTAAGTGTGAGACATATGAGAGGGGCTTTAGTGCGAAAATATAAGAAATAGTTTACAGAGTGTCTTCTTACTTCACGACTTCAATACTTGTGAGAGAGGAGTAGGCTCAAGTGCGAGAGAGAAATGAGGGTTTGTAGGAAGTGTCTTATTGGGTCACGACTTGAGTGTCCGTGCACATGAAAATGAGTGATAAGGGTCAGAGCGTGTCTCTTGGGGTCACGGTTTCAGTGCTCCGAAACACAAAACCATAACATATTAATAAAGAGAAGTAATTAATGATAAAATATTTTTGTCTCCTTAAATACAAGAATAGAGAATTTATTATTAGTGACGAAATATTTTTGTCTTCCACAACATAACCTTATGAGACGAAAAATATATTCGTCGCGCAATCAATCAGAATTTATTAGTGACGAAGTATTTTCATCTCCCACAACTTATTCTTCCAAGACAAAAATATATTTGTCGCCAATTTAATAAAAAGATGAAACAACACCGTTTGCATGATGGAGTGTTTATTGGTGACAAAAATGTTCGTCTCCAATGAGCTAAAATAATTCGTGCCAATGCAAATGAAATTGGTGCCTGAATTTTGCAGATGAAATTTATTGGTGATGAAATACAAAAACAACGTTGTGTGGGGATGGAGAATTTATTGGTGATGAAATACAAAAACAACGTTGTGTGGGGATGGAGAATTTATTGGTGATGAAATATTTTCGTCTCCTTCAACTTAACCTTATGTGACGAAAATATATTCGTCGCGTAATCAATCAAAATGCAATATGACACATGGAGAATTTATTAGTGACAAAATATTTTCGTCTCCCAAAACATTTCTCTTCCGAGACAAAAATATATTTGTCGCCTAATTAACAAAAAGATAAAACGAGGATGAAGAGTTTATTGGTGACGAAATATTTTCGTCTCCCACAACTTATCCTTCCCAGACAAAAAATATATTTGTCACTAAATAAATAAGAAAATGAAACGACATCGTCTAATAAGTTTAGAATTTATTGGTGACGACTTCCTTTTGTCGCAAAAAACTTTAAATTTTGCGACAAAAATATTCGTCTCCAATGAGCTAAAATAATTGGCGCCAACAAAAAAAAAAAAAATTGGCGCCTCTTTTTTTTCTAATGAATTTATTTTTTTGTCTCCTATAATTTTGAGAAGAATTAAAAGAAGCGACAAAAGTAATATTTGGTCATGTTTGGGTTACGTTCTAAAACAAAATAAATTTATCACCAAATTTTAAAAATTAATTATTGAAAACTCCATACTAAACAAGGTAATGTTTTCTATTAATTTTGAAAATTACAAAGTTTTTATTATTTGTTTCTCTGTATTTTTTCTCACAAAAAAAAATAGCTACATTAATTATCTTTTTTTTTCTTTTTTTTGTGGAGAGAGGTTTTGACCTTCAATTTTTCTGAAATGGGTGTTCTAGACGGAAATGGTAGAGTTGGTTCAGACAATGAGAAAAACTGCTTGCGTGCAAGAGGGGCCTTCACTGTGAGAAAGAATAGTAGGTTTGCATAGGGTGCCTTCTTGGATAATAGCTTCAATGCTGGCATGCACGAAGGGCTTAAGTGTGAGACAGAAGAGAGGGGCTTTAGCGTGAAATAGAAGAAATGGTTTACAGAGTGTCTTCTTGAGTCACGACTTCAATACTTGTGAGAGAGGAGTAGACTCAAGTGCGATAGAGAAATGAGGGTTTGTAGAAAGTGTCTTCTTGGGTCACGACTTCAAGGTCCGTGTCTGTGTACATGAAAATGAGTGATAAGCGTCAGAGTGTGTCTCTTGGGGTCACAGTTTCAATGCTTCGAAACACAAAACCACGGCATTTTAATAAAGAGAAATGATTAGTGATAAAATATTTTTGTATCCTTAAGTACCAGAACAAAGAATATATTATCGGTGATGAAATATTTTTGTCTTCCACAACTTAACCTTATGAGATGAAAAATATATTCGTCACGCAATCAATTAGAATTTATTAGTGACGAAATATTTTCGTCTTCCACAACTTATTCTTCCGAGACAAAAATATATTTGTCGCCTATTTAATAGAAAGATAAAATGACATTGTCTGCATGATGGAGTGTTTATTGGTGACAAAATATTTTCGTCTTCCATAACTTATCCTTCCCAGACAAAAATATATTTGTCGCCTAATAAATGGAAATATGCAACGACATCGTTTAATAGGTATGGAATTTATTTGCGACAAATTACGTTCGTCACAAAAAAAAAAAAAATATTTTGTGACAAAAATGTTCATCTCCAATGAGCTAAAATAATTTGCGCCAATGCAAATGAAATTGGCGCCTCATTTTTACACACGAAATTTTATTTTCGTCTCCTATACTTTTGAGAAAAATTAAAACAAACGACAAAATTAATATTTCATCATATTTGGGTTAAATTTTAAGACAAAAAAATTTCGTCACCAAATTTTGTCACAATAGCCTAGATTTCTTGAATTTTTTATTGATTTTAAGCATTTAGTGACGAAATTTGGTTTTCCTCTCTAAAAATAATACATTTGGAGACGAAATTATTTCCTCTCTAAATTTTTTTTACAATGGTGACGACAAATTTCGTCTCCAAAATGGCGCCAAATCTTCCACCAAATTTTCCAAGGGCGGGAAATTGTTTTGTGACGCAAAATAAAATTTAGAGACGAATAAAATTTCGTCACCTATTGTTTTATTTGATTTTAAGCATTTGGTGACGAAATTTAGTTTTCGTCTCTAAAAATAGTACAATTTGAGGCGAAATCTTATTTTCATCACTAAAACATGCATATTTGGAGACGAAATATTTTTTCGTCACACGTTTTTGTCACCATAGACCTTTTTTGTTGTAGTGATTACACTAAAAGCAATTAATATTACCTATTTGTCAAATAAAATCACAAACATAATGAAATAAAAATACTATAGTTTACTACATCAATTAAGAGTTAAATTTCAAACACAAACATAAACCAAGCAAGCATAGAGATAAGATCTATAATTCCAAATCTTAAAACACAATAATGAGCATCTATCCTTCCTAAATGAAAGTAGATAAATAAATATTAAAAAAAAAAGTTCAAAACCAATCCACTACAAATACATCATGCCACAAAAACATTGCTTTTTTGCATAATTCCTTGGTAAGCCCTCCATTAGCCAAGCATCGTCATCCTCATTTTCATTGTTGCTTGTGCCAACTCCACCACTTTGAGCATTAGATTTATCATTCATGTTGACATCACCAAATGATCCAAGGTCAATATCATCTCCACCCTCTAAGACCACATCATCCTCGTCATCTTCTACAATAGTTACGACAAAATCAATAAGTAATCAATTTAATAATGACAAAAACATTGTTATATAATAATGAAATAATTAATTACTAACCATCACATAGACCATGACATTGCCTCTTATTTTGTGGAGCCGAACTTTCTTGATAAAGCATTTGTTTCAACTCATCAAAATCAAGAAGATGAGGCTCTTCTTCGTCTTTAACAATCCAAAACTCGGTTTTGTCAATACTTTTAATGTCAACCGGATCATAGTTTTTCATTTTGTTGAAATGCCTATAATTTTCACTTAAAAGTAAGACTACTTGAATAAATATTCTATTAGTAAATGTATGACAAGGTAAATGGTTCATTTACCTATTCTTCAACCGCAAATTTTAATGAATGTATACAAGATCACTAAGCCTTTGATGTTCCAATCTATTCCTCTTCTTCGTATGTATATGTTAAAAAACACTCCAATTCCTTTCACATCCAGCAGAGCTACTAGTTTGGCTAAGAATTTGAATAGCCAACTTTTGCAAATTTGGAGCACTATAGCCAAATAACCTCCACCATTCATCTTATTATTAAAAGAAAAGAAGAAATAAATAAATTAGATCTAATATTACACTTAAAGAATTATTAAGCAATCACAATGAAAAAAAATTCAAATGTAATAAATAATTTTACCTGATTGTGTTGTCTTGGATGTAATAATAGAAAGCTCTCTTCCAAAACTTTCTAATTGATCTCAAAACAATCTTGCTTCATCCAAGAGTTTTGTCTTGCTACATGTAGCTTTTGTTTCTATCACATCAAGCACACTTGCCATAACCTCTGGTTTTTTGCAAAATGATGATTGATCATATTGAAAAGCCAGATTCAACCAATAAGCCGCATCATGGATATTTTTACGTAATGTCCTACCCCAACGATTTATGATAATACTTGTATAAGGCTTGTACAATCTTTTTTTCTTCATGAAAACATTCTTAATTGCTATTCTTGCCCTATACATGCCCTTATATACATATTCCATTGAAGGTTTTTTTTTTTTACCTCCATCAACAATACGCAACAATCTCATGAGTGGCTCAACAATCTTGACAATAATCAAGCAATCATTTGAAAACTTATTATCTAAAATGATAGCAACAACTTCTTTTTCTTTCTTATCTTTTGCATGCCTTGAATCGACAATGTGATGACCGGGTATGTTATTTGTCTCGTTCCTCTTTGTTTAACCTTGGGTTTACCATTGTTATAGTGTCGGGTTTTAGTGCAAGGTTTTGATTAACCATTGGGTTGTTGTTTTGAAAACTTCTTCTCTAAAATTTTCATTTTTATTTATTGCTATCCCGAGTTCCACGTGTTTCGGAAGGTGCGAGGTTGGGTTTGGTGTGTCTTGGGTTGAGCTAAAATTTTTCCTAGCTGGAGGGAAGAGTTGCACGTGTGGGGGCTTGGGCCACACGTGCGGGAGGTGAGGTCGCACATACAGAAAGCAGGGGATGGTCGAGTACACTATTGCAATAAATGCAGGTGCGGATGGAGGTGCGGGGTAAGGGTGCCACACGTGCGGGAGGCACGCTCCGCATATGTAGGAATGGGTGCCGCATGTGCGGGACTCTGCTGAGTCCGAAAATTCTTTCTTTTCCCTTTTCTTGGGCCGAGTGTATATCACTCTATCATAATATCTCTCTTTATCTAAAAACACATTTCTCTCCATTCTCTCTACATTTCTTACCAAAAACCTCACAAGATCATTGATTTCTTCAAATCCATTTGCATTTTGACCCAAGTTTCTTTATCAAAATTGGATAACTTCTCGAGGGCTTCGTTGTGTACGGTGAAGATCGTGTTTCAACACTGTTGATTTTAGGGGTTTCATCTTATTTCTTCTCTAAACTTGAGGTAGGGATTTTCTTAGAGTTATATATATGTTTTTGTAAGATTTAGTTGATTTTCGAAATTTCTCTTGGTAGCCTTGAAATTTGATTATTGACTCAAGAATGTAAGTAATTTTGAAAGTGGGCTTACCTCTTGTTCCTTTGAGATAATTTCCTAAAAGTCTTGAACTTTATTGAGTTAGAAAAGATGCTTTTGGAGAGTTTCTTTCAAATGATTTGGCGGTGTGTGTTGTTGTGGTGAGAAAAACCTAGAAATTTGAGGGTTTTTAAAAGGTGTTGAGAACACATGGTTGACATTGTTAATATATTATTTTGTGAGCCAAAATGAGTAAAGGATGGGAAAATTTCTTATTTATATATATAAATGATGAGTTTCATGAAATATGAGAATTGTTGATATTGGAAGTGGTTGTTCAAATATTGCTATAGTCTTGAAATGACTAAATTGTTGGGATTGCATGAAATATGGAAATGTGGTTACTTATTGATGGATTTAAATGAAAATGTGGTTATCTTGCTAGATAGTATTGAAAGGAGAAATGAAAATTTGATTATTATGGAATTATTGTTTGAGATAATCGAAAGTAGAGAAATGTTATGTGGCATTGATAATTGTTGCATTGCATATCCATTCAATTGGTTATTACACATTTTGAATTGAGTTTGGAAACTTTTACATTGGGAAAAGAAAGTTTGTAAATAAATTTTTCATGGAATCACTTTAGGATAAATATGTTGGTAAGTCCGGATAGGAGGTGTAGATGAAATTGATTAAGTTGACCTGGGAATCCAGGGTGAAAGATGAAACATGAGCAGAGGAGGTACCACTTTCCTTCGGTTAGCAACCGTAAAAGTGGGGTTTTGGTAGTACTAGTTATGCCTACTTGCAGACACTAACCTAGGGATTACCTGAGTCATATTTACTGCCCCCTTGAACTAAATTGATAAATTTTGAATTGTTGAGATTTCAAGTTATCATTGGGCATGATGGTTTCAAAAAATGTAAATGTGATTTTCTTTCAAAAAGCATAGCATGGCATGTGCATTTGATTTTGTGAAGTTTGTATAAAATGCATATACTTTGTTAAGAATTTCCTATTAGGCTTTATGCTCACCCTATGAGATTTTGGTGCAGGAAAAGATGTGGTGATTCCACCGAGTTAGGGCGTGGATGTATATGTTGAGAGCACAAGGCTTTTATTTTTGTTGTGGTATATTTTGTTAGCCAAGGGCTATAATTGTATGGGTTTGAGAGACCATTTTTGTGTAACTGGGCTTAAGCCTTGGAATTTGTAAGTCCATGAGGGTATTTATTTATTTTTGGATTGAAGGTTCTACATGCTATAGATTCATGTATTAGAAACTATTGAATGTATATTCGCATATGGAATTATTTTGTATGGCCCTCATGGTCTTGTAATGTAAAGGTTGGAGAATTACTTCTTTTCTTATAATGAGTGTTGATTGGTGTACTTTAATGGTGTTATAAATTTTTGGGGCATTAAAACTTGGTATCAGAGCTACCGAGTTTGAATACTTGGGGCTCGTGAGAGGTGGTTGTTTTACCACAAGGGGTTCATCTCGCATGAATAGGAGATATTGCACATTTTGTAGCTATATGATAACATGTGTTATATGACTAGATGGGTATGGGATTGGACTTTTAGAATGTTGTTTGTGTCGATTAAATTCCTTGAGGTCTTATTAGAGGGGTATTTGATCAATACTCGTTCTACTAAGAATTCTTGATTTTTCGTGGGACAAATTTCATCATAAAAGAATAATCCATATGTTCTTACATGGCAAAGTGCTTATGTGGAGTGAAATTAAATTGTTTGTGTGGTAGGGAAATATATAGAATTGTTGTGGTCAAACGTGTGAGGCAAGTTGCGAGCACATATGGGTTTGTGTGCTAAATTATTTCTCTTGTCCCTTATTAGGATGTCAAGAAGAGGTCAAGCATGTGGTGGTAGAGACGGGAGGCGTGGTGGGCCTCGCCAAGGTGTACATGAAGTATCGGTCACGAGGTTCCGGTGCAAGAGGAAGGGTTTGGCCAAGCCAATGTAGCTGAGCAAATGGGCCAAGCCAATGTGGCCGAGCAAGTGGGGCAAGCGGGAATTCCAGAACAAGCGGGTCAAACCGCAATGGAAGCCCTAGCCCGAGAAATGGTGGGGGCTTTGAGAGAATTGATGAACATGTTAAGGGTGGAGAACCAAGCCCGATAGAACGCCGTAGAGACAAGGGTGAGTTTCCTTACTAGAGAATTTTTGCGGGCCAAACTGAATGAGTTTCATGGTGGTCCTAAGCCCAAGAAAGTGGATGAGTGGCTTGAGAAAATGGTGAAGACATTTGAAATGCTTCACATTGAAGATAGTGAGCTAAGGGTGACTCTAACGAGTTACTATCTAAAGGGAGATGCGGGCCAATGATGGAAGTACGCCAAGGGTCGAGTGGAGCCGACGTGGGAAGCTTTTGTGGTTGCTTTCCAAGATAAGTATCTACCTCCCATTGCTAGGGAGAGGTTGAGGCAAGAATTTCAAGACCTCAAACAACTTAATATGTCCATGGCCGAGTTTGAGGCGGCCTTCTCTAGTTTGTCCTGATTTTCACTGGAGTTGGTGGCAACGGAAGAGCGCCATTGCATTGAGTTTGAGAAGAAGTTGAGAACTAAGATCTTGTTCAAGGTTACCGGAAATATGATTCAGAACTATGACCATCTTGTGGAGACAACGACACATGTAGAGATTACCCTGTAGGCCGAGAAGGAGAGACTTCAGGGTTCGAGGTCCAGGGGTCAGGAGTCACATGGAGACTATAGACTTAACAAGAAGAGTAGAAATACCTTTCCATCCCAGTTCCAACCACAGCAGTCTAGATCCACCTTTCCTTTGCCTAGTACGGGCCCAGGGAAGAGTGCACCGAGTGGTTTTTCATGTTTCAAGTGTGGCTAACCAAGTCACAAGGCCTTTTCATGCCCACAGAAAGGCGGAGTACAACAGATGTTACCACCACCACTACCTAACTGATCTTAGAGTCAATCCCAGGGTAAGGACTTACTTGCTTTCAGTGTGGTCAGTTGGGGCATATGAAGAGAGTTTGCCTGTAGTTGGAAGGTGCATATAGATTGAGACAGACTCAGAGCCACCAGCAGGCTCACTCAGTTCAGACTTCATGAGCTAATCAGGGAACTGCTTCAGCTCAGGTAGTGTAGCAAGCCTATGCTCCGAGAGATGAGCAAATTGATCAGAGGCCATAGGGACGCGTGTATGCTGTTACCATGCTAGAGCAGTTACCAGGATCCTCAGTTATGAGAGGTATTTTCATTGTGTGTAATCCTTTGGCTAATGTGTTGATAGATACGGGTGCGTCTCATTCATTTATCTCTACTGCATTTGCTTCTGTATTGGGGTTAGAGGTGGCACGGTTAGCGTCTCCGCTCAAAGTAGAGTCACATACTGGGGGTACGGTTGACTTAGATCGGGGGTGTCGTGGCTATGAGATAGAGGTTGCTGAGCGTCGACTTCCATTTGCTTTGATGTTGTTAGACATGTCAAGTTTTGATGTCATTCTAGGCATGGATTGGTTATCTTCGTATTGAGCTGTGATTGATTATTACCGCCAGAGAGTTATAGTGTACACCTCGAGTGGTGATTGTTTTTATTTTCTTGGGGGCCGGGTTGATAGGGTCTTGTTGCCAATTTTTTACCCTCGTAGTAGGAGCAAGCTTAGTGGCCTTCTTGCAACTCTCTTGGATAGTGAGAGTGATGGGGCTCGTATTGAATTGCCAAGGGTAGTTTGTGAATACTCGAATGTCTTTCTCGAGGATCTTACTTGTTTTCCACCCCACCGGGAGATCGAGTTCTCCATTGACTTAGTACCTGGCACCACTACAAGAAATTACATTTTTCACAACGCAACAAAATATGTTGCTAAAAGGGAAAACTCGTTGGTAAAAAGTTTTGCTGACACACGGAGTTACGTCGCCAACACATAGGTAAAAGTGAGTCGGCAAAACTTTTTGCCCACGAAATTATCACTGTGTTGGTAAAAGTAATGTCTTTAATGACAAACATAGTCGTCGGTAAAAGTCTTCATCCATCGTCGGCAATTTACCTTGCGTCGGTAAAAGTAGTGCAAATATGATGATTGTGTGGCACTTTTCCTGACACAAATTTGCGTCGGCAAAAAATATACTTTTAGCAACACAATATGAATCAGCAAAAGTAAACTTTTGGCAACACATTTACGTCTGTAAATGTTGCCATTTGCCGGCAATTTGTTTGTCGATAAAGCTTTACTTTTGGCAACGACAAATTGACATTGGCAAAAAATATATTTCTAGCAACACAATACGAGTGGACAAAAAAAAAAAACTTTTGACAACACATTTACCCGACAAGTTAATGGTTGAGAAAGCTTTACTTTTTGGCAACGACAAATTTGCAGTGACAAAAATAAATGAAAATCATTTATATATATATTTTTATAAGATTTACAGATTTACAAGAGGCATCCCTTAGGCACCACTATAAAAAATCATTGTTAATACTTCTTTTAGAAGCAGTGTATAAAACCTAAAAGGCTAAACTCACTAAAATACCCAAATACATCCAAATTGTGAACCCATAGTAGAAACAGCAGATAACAAAATGAAAACATGAAACTAACAAAGACAGACAAAACAGCACGACAATCACCCACAAACTTACAACAATCCATATATCTATTGCACATTGACTACCTCAGCTTCCCTAAGCCCTTTTTCCTGTCTTTCAATGGTCCTCTTGGAATTTTACTGAGAACCTTGGCATCACACACTGCATACTGTTTCTTGATCTCGATCATTGTTTTCTCTGAAAACGAATCAACCTGGTCCTCATACTTCTCATACAGTACAAGCACTGTGTGTAGCAATACGAAAGCTATTTTTTTCAAAATCACAATAATTAAGACTAGGTATAGTGTCTATAAAACCAAAAAAAGTTTGTTGTCATTACAAATGTAGAGCAATATCAAGAAATTGCAGCAACTTCCAAAAATTAAAGACATTCACAAGCCAACAATCACCTATTCACCAAAACAGTCTCTTCGAAGACAATAATTAAACACACACATGCAAGGATTCACTTCCAGCAGTGTTTCTCATTTTCTAGCCAAACTAAATCATAATACAGAGGTTTTCAAACATCTCTATATTATCTATATGTTACCAAGTTTTTCCTCACCATGTTATGTCAAGGACTTAAGGGATACATTGTAAAATATTGTTCGACTTCATTATTTATTTAATACTTATTTTTAAACAAGAAACTAATTGTGAGTATATATGTAAGTGGTGATACAAAACAATCACAAATTTCAAAAACCAAGAAAATTGTAAATTTCCCAATTGAGTTTTTGGAATCAATGCCCCCTTTGAAAGCTTAGATATCTTTACTACCAACATCCCTCCTAAAGCTCTATAATTATGTTTACATTATCTAATTATTAAATTTTGATATGTTTAATTTCCAACCAATGGAAAGCCAACTTTGTTAATGGGGTTTGTACCAACTCAATTGCATTGTGCAGTTGCTGTTAGGGAACAAGTACATATATTTTTATGTCAGTACTGCATCATATAATATTAATAATAATTACACAAGACAAGTGAAATTCTACCTCAATTAATTGTGGAAACAAAAACACATTTTAACTCAGCACAAGTTCAACATTAGAGTATGGCCATACCAAATTGAAGGAAACTGCATAGATTGAGATGTAGACAATCTCAATATGACAATTCATGCTTGTGACAGTGTATTCGCAATTGCAGTGGGAATGATCCACTTCCAATAGTGTTCCTCATTAGTCTGCAAACTAAACCACAATACAATAAATAAATAAAAAAAACTTTCAATCCAACAGGAAAGCTATCAAAGCATATAGCAATATAACTACTTTTAAACAAGTCAATACTCAAATACTGAATTCAATTGCCACTAGATACCATCATTAGTTGAATTTGGTCCGAGAAAGCCCATAAACTCGAGCACATTTGGGTGGAGGAGCAATTAATCATAGAATGGAAACAAATTAGTTACCTCATTTCTAGCAATTGCTTTGTCCATAGCTTCACATAATCCCTTTGTATCCTGACCACAACATTGCAAAGTCAGTAACATTTGGACTCACCACAGATCCCTGTCATAAAACAAATATAATCACAATGCTCCTTATTACAGGGCCTCACTGTCCCGGCATAAGCACAATTAGTCTACACAACCATCCAGATGAGATGTAATATCAGTAAAATAAGCATTTTTCTTGCATTCACATACCATCAACAAGGTAACAAAGAATATTTGCAAAGCAAGCACATAAAAGAGAACATTAATTATCATACAACAGGAGAAGTAATAGTGTGTAGGATTCTATTATTTTGATTTCTTCTATCACTTTTTCTCTATGCCTTTTTTGAGAGAAAGATTAGGGAAAGAATACACTACAGTGACAAAAGCAGGTACCATGACAGATAGAGACAGCAATGGCATAAACATTTTTAGAAGAAGTGGATCCAAACTATTTGAATATGGGAAACAAAATAGCATAAAAGCAAAGCAGTATTAGTATAAAGATGTTATAAAAGAATTTAAGAAATACCTTAACAGGCCATCCATCCACCACAAATACATCCAAAGAATAACCATCAGTAGTTGAGAACACGTATGCCTCACAGATGTTAAGTCCTTTGTCAGAAAGCAAAGAAGAAAGCAAGAACAAAATGGGACAGAGTTAGAAGTCAACAGTCGTGTAAAAAATAAAAAATGAACAAAAAGAAAAGATAAGTCTACCAAATGGATGATAATGTCAACACACCTAATGAAGTGATGTGAGAAATCTGTATATGAAAACACAGTTATCATCCACAAAATGGCATGAAATCAAACACTAAAATCAAACCCATTTACAACATCAAACCCATAAAACTCTAGTAATGAAACCACTTCAAACAAACCAATTTCAGAAATGAAGGCCAAATTAAACTGAATGGATAGAATAAACAACCAGAGAGCAAGAGTTTACAGTTGGGGAAATAGAAGGGGGGAGGGGAGAGAGAGAGAGAGAGAGAGAGTGAGTGAGAGTGAGACAGAGAGCGATAGAGCAAGAGAGTGAAAGGGAGTGAGAAAGAGAACGAACGTATTAGCAGTGGTGACGGTGCTGATTTACAGTGTATGGGGACCGACGGTGTTGAGGATGCGCGGTCATGAGGTTTACAAAGAATTTTAAACTTGAAATAGATGTTGCAAGACAAAGTGACAACATAAATGACAAGCTCCACTGTAATTAAGTGACATTTAACAAACCAATTACATGGCTGAAGCAAGTCTATTGCAGGCATCTTAGGTGAGGCCAAATAATAAACAGTTGGATTTTAAACAATTGAGCATAATGGTAAAAGATATATATATAATCAGAATTTCAAGTTCCATACATAAGTACCTCTTCTCCCAACAGTTTGACCCGCTTCCCTGCAATGGTGCAATTTCGTATAAGCAAAACAAGAAAATAATGGGCTAAATTCTAATTACCAAAATCAGATATGATTGTCATAAAGGTGTATTAAATCAGAAAAGACAAAGTTCAAATAATTTGGACACTAACATGGGCATAGTGATTGTGTCAAAAATTGTGCATTGCTATATGAAAAATAAGGGTACATTGATAAAGGAACTGGTAATGATAAGATTGCCAGGCTTAAAGTTAGCTTTTGTTACCAAACAAATTTAAAATTAAAATCACTTACCAGGTTGGTGGTTGCCGACCAAACTAATATAGAAGAGTTTGCTGTAAAGTCAATCGTTGCTAAAACAGAAGTTAAGAAAGAGATGGAATGAAGAAACAAAGAAACAACCCAACAATCGAAACTTAATCATTTTAGAAAGATGGTTTTAGAAAATTAATCATTTTACAGATGATAATAAGAATAGAACAATACTCACAAACTAAATCCACAATCGAAGTAGTTTTTTTAATTAAAAAAAAAAAACCCTTACTTTAAGCTAATTCCAACAACCCAACACGCAATGCAACACATGAACAAAATATTGAAACTCCAATAAACAATCACATTAATCGTGAATTTTGATCGCTAAATGATGGGGAAAAAACAAAAAAATTAAAAATTCACCTCGAGTTTCTGCAAGGCGATTGACTCGGACGCACCGATGATGCTCATGAAGGTCTCGATTGCTTCTTGATTGGGTCTCGCCATTAGAGAAGTCCACGAATTTGCAGAGAGATTGAGAAAGGGTCTTGATTATATTCTCCAAACTGATTTGTGTGTTTTTCCAGAATGTGAGAGAGAGAGAGAGAGAGAGAGAGAGAGAGAGAGAGAGAGAGAGGTTTACCTATCTTAGAAAAAAAGAGGAAATTTTGAGAGGTACCATCGCTTCAATTTTTAGAGGCAGATCACCCAAAAAATAAAAATAAAAATAATTTTTTTTTCAAAATTAAAATTAATTTGAGAACTATAAAAATAAAAAATATATTTCTAAAATTTTTAAAATTATTTATGACTTCCTAAAAGATAAAATTATACAAAAATAATAATTATTTGTTTATTTTTTCACCAATTTTTTTTAGTTTTTCAAAAAAAAAAAATTGAAACAATTTTCTGAAAATAAAACCAAACATATTGAAATTGATAATTTAACATTCTTTGGAAAAGTTTAAATTATCTCAAATTAGTCATTTCAACTTAAGAGTGTGTTTGGGCTTAATGGGTTCATTTTGTGATCTAATTCAATAATCACTTTAATTTTACAATTCAATAACTAGAATATTTAAAACTCTTTGAAAAATTATAATAAAAACACAAATCACTAAATCCCCACATTTCACTAGAAAATTTTTTACCGATGAATAGTGTTATCGTCGCTAAATGTTTAATTCTTTGCCCACGCCAACTTGTTGTTGCCAAAAGTAACCACACTAATAGTAACGCTTATTGTGTTGCTAAAAAATAAGCTCTGTAGCTAAAAAAATTTAAATTTTGACGCCTAGTGAATGTTATACTTTTTTAGCGACGGTAGTAAATTGCGTCGGTAAAGGTCTACTTTTACCAACGAAATTGATCATAGTGTCGCCAAAAATATAGTTTTGCCTATAAGAAATTGACGTCATCGCCAAAAGTAGTTGCCAAAAGTGCAATTTCTTGTAGTGACTTAAGGCATCGATTTCCATGGCGCCGTATAGATTTGCACCTGCCAAATTGCATGAGTTTAAGATTCAACTCTAAGAGCTTTTAGAAAAGGGCTTTATTCGCCTTAGTACGTCACCTTGGGGAGCGCCGACTCTCTTTGTGAAGAAGAATGATGGGTCATCACGGTTATGTATTGATTATCGCAAGTTGAACCGGGTTACCATTAAGAACAAATATCCTCTACCCAGAATAGATGACCAACTTAGAAGGTCTCCCTATTTCTCAAAGATAGATTTGAGGTTGGGTTATAATCAGTTGAGAGTCTCGGAGGAGGACATCCATATAACGACCTTTCGCACGTGTTATGGCCACTATAAATTCCTTGTAATGCCTTTTGGGTCGTCTAATGCACCTGCTTCCTTTATGGATTTGATGAACCGAATTTGTGGAAAATTCTTGGATCGTTTCGTAGTCGTCTTTGTGGATGTGACAACTACCACCTTAATTAAGTAAATTAATTATATATTGATTACGTGCTTAATTTTAATTATGCGATTATGTATTGTTAAGTGTTATTGATTGTTATGTGATTTATTGAATTATGTTATTGAGAACAGATAGGTTAAAATGAGAAATATACCTGTCTGATTCGTAAATTTTAACATGCTAGAATTGAATTATTGGATAGGCAATCAGAGCCTAATTTACACTTATATAATTAAATTTAGTGTAATTGAGATCATAATTTGATGAGGAGTAATTTAATTTGAGTGAGTAGAATTTAATTTAACTTAAAGAAAAACAAGGAATTAATTAAAGTCTTAGACAAATTAATTAGTGAATAAAATAAAATAAAAGTAGAAGTATCCTATTTATAATTCAAGATTTAATTAAGTGTGGTATGTATTAGGACATTTAATGATGTTAAGTATAGAAGATTATTTTCTAGTGGGTATGTTGAGAATCTGGGTGTGTACAGAGAAAACTGTGTGGGTGTGTGTGTGCTGAGCAATCTGGTGGGTGTACCGAGTAACTAGATTTGTATGTATAATTTAGTGTAGTGAGAGAAAGAGAGGGAGAGAGAGAGAAGCTTGGGTGGAAGAAGAAGAGAACTATGGAGATTCATCTCCTAATCCAAAATTAAACTCTTTGTATGTATTTATTTTTGCATTTTGTATCATCTAATCCATGGAATTAAAGGGATTTTGGGAGTAATTGCATGAACTAGCTTGAAGATGATGAATATGGAAGTTTTGTATATATATATGCATATATGTATATATATGTGTGTGTTGAATCACCATTTGTGAGCATGAATGCGTAATCTATGTTGAATTTCAGAGTTTACTCTTACATGTATCCTTGATTTAAAGAGTTTTGAAGTCTACTCTCATATTTTGAAAGCCATTGTTGTGAGTTTGAAACTAATCTTTGCATGCATGAACATTTGAGACCCATTTATGAAAGAATCATGAGATTTATGCAAGAGACTTGAAAATAATTATGTATTTGAATTTCCTAAAGTGTTTACAAATTTATGGAGGTGTTTTCATGGATTAATGCATGGCAAACTCCATTTTTGAAGCTTGAACCTAGTTTTGGAAAAACCCAGAAATTAGGAAGGAATGAAGTAATTTGAAATGGATTGTTGTAAATTGAGGGCCGTAAAGGCGATAGATTAATGTGATTAGTGTAATTTTCAGAGTTTATCGTGAAATTTTATTAAAAAAAAAATTGATTCAAATCAAATTAAGTATTCAACTATTTAACTTAAGCTTTGACTAATTAAATAAATTGATTGAGCCTATATATATATAATAGCTCATATTCTTGAGCTCAAAATATGAGAGAATTAGTGGGCTTTGTAAAGAGAGAGAGAGATATAACTTGAGGAAGAGAGGTTGTTTTTCTAGAGAGCTTAAGGAAGACATTGAAGAATAAGCTTAAAGCTTCATAATTCAACAAGTTAAGGTAGGAATTTCTTACATTCTTGAATTTAAGACATCTACATTCATATCTTCTTGAAAGTAAGCTTAATTGAGAAAGAATCATGCATGATTAAGAATGTTATGTGATGTAAATTGAAGTAGGACACCTACATCAGTTTGTATGGTTGGATTTAAATAAAGTGGTTCGTAAATATGACACGCATAGTATAAATTTATAGCAAATCATGTTTAATTGAGAGTTTTTTTGGGGTGTAAATTAATGTTAAGAATTCATATGAGCATAAAATTGAAGAATTAAAATAATTGAGTTCGCATTTTTTACATTGTCCGCTCGAGCGGTCAAGCCTTTTCAGTATATTTTGACATGTTCTGTGTTTACATCTTTGCTTCTGTCTTTTTCTGAGTATTTCTTGTTGGAACAATCTTCTGTGTAAATAAAATAAATAGAAATAAAACCAAACAAATAAATAAATAACGTACCGAATTTATTTATTGAACCGAATTAGAAGAAAATTCAAAGACCAAGTCGAGTGTGTGACACGCTGTCCTTAAGACAGATTCGCCCCGCTACGATGCTTACGGTTGAGTGGCGTCTATCTCCCAGGATACAATGATCTTCACAAAATTGTCGTAGCACACCAAACAAATTTGTACGATGAACCAAACCTTGTGTTCTATACTCTCTTTTATTTTTCCTAAAACTAGAATGAAGAAAAATGCACTAAATAAAATCTGGACAGCAAAATCATAAATTTTAGACTGATATTTTCGGATTGGTAAAGTGCTGGAATATGATATGTATTTATAGACCTGAATAGGTGCTTAATTTGAAGTGAACAGATGGGTTTTTGAATTGAACAAGTGCTGTTTTAATTCAAACAGATTTGCAAACTGTTTTAACAGATTAACTGCTAGGCAGTTTGAAACTTGTCGATTTAACAAATGGCTATTAAAAAGCTGTTAAGCGATTCTTGTAGGAAATTGACGTAAAGAGGCACAACTTTTGGACAAGAATTTGAATTCAAATTCAAATTCGAATTTTAAATTAATTTTTTCCGCAATAATTTTTGAAAAAATTCAAATGAATTTCGTCCAAAAAATTAATACAAGAACCGACCTGACCCACACCCAAAGACGGATGGCGGCGGCGTCTTGTGGCGTGTGTGGTGGTTTGGGCTAAGGTTCACTTTGTCCATAACTCCTCTTTTCTACAAACTTGGGGTGCCTTGGTGCCCAACCCAAGTGTTAGGCTAGAGCTTATATACTCAACAAAACTCTCTTAAAGTTTCAATGTGGGACAAGCCTCACAAAGAAACCCACATTAAAAACTTTAAATGTCCATTCCGAACTTCGAAAAAGACGTCATGTTCCCATTCACTTATAAATGGTTTTGACGAACCATCTTCACCGTGTGACTTGCCATGCGGCAAGGAAAACTTCACCTCTTCGGACCCGCCCCAAAAGACGTTCGGGGCCTACTCAATTTTGGGCTCAAAGTCGGCCCAAAATAAGCCTATATAAACTAAATTTCCAACATTTCTAAGCATGAATTATGACTCATTAAGGTACTGATATATAAGGAAACAACATGTATAATTGAATTAGAATTAGAATGAGAAGATAAAGTATGTGATTAGAACAATGTGTCCAATGTGTTTAGTATATATGATATGTAGGTTTGAACGTTGTGTAAGGACACCAACCTACTCGAAGTGAGTAATCTCAGAACGGTATGTTTGTATGAATTACTTTGAAATTAGTTTTGCTAGACGAACAATTATGAAATGTGATGAAGTTTATAAATAAGTCCTTTAAAACTAAAAGTTATGCTTTGACATACCGAATTGTGTACAATGTAATTTGTTTCCTGAAAAGGAAATTTGCTGAGGAGTGAATGAGTTCCCTTTGAACAACTAATAAGAAAATATGTATTGATCATTCAGTAACCACTGTTTTGTCTATGATTCGTAAATAACGTTCTGTATAAGTTAATGGACCTTTGTAAACATTTTGTTATCAATGACAAGTTTTCTAAAAAATTATGTTTGATAAGAATGATGAGCCTTCCTATTTGATCAACGAATGTGACACCGTGAACATGTGTTGTGATTATTGAAAACTTCCGTTATGTTTATGTCAATCCCTAGTGCTCGTTATGTTTATGTCGACCCGTTGCAGTTGTTATGTTTAAGTCGATCCGTTACGATCGTTATGTATATGTCGATCCGTTGCGATCGTTATGTATATGTCGTTACGTTGCGATCGTTATGCCTATGTTCTCATTCCATTGTGGACGTTCTGCTAATTTGCTAACCAATACTATTGGATCACATCACGAAATGAAAGTGACATTGAATGGTACGAAGAACTTTATGACTTTTGAATGTATATGTTTCATAAATACTTCGTTTCGTCATGAACATTTTGTATAGTATTTTGCTAAAGGTCTAGGAACGCTTTTGACAACGTGCTACGTTATGTGTTGATCTTTGGAAAGTTTACTGAAGGTTTATGGAGCTTTATTCATTAGTACAAGTATCCGGAAAATATTTTGAACATTGTTTTGCTTATATAAGCTGTGAATCTTTACATTGGGATTATTCACTGGGCTCTAGCTCACTATTTAATATATGTATATAGGTGATTGGGCATTGGATCAGAGTTAGTGGCGCCGACCTGAACTCTCTTTTTTGTCAAGCCAACTATTGCGCCTTACTGCGAGGTTCCAAGCTAACACGTGTCAAGGCTTTTTGGGTGGTTCAAATTCACCCTTTAAAAATCGATCTAATGGCAAGAGTGGTCTATGACTTTTGTTTGTACTGTTTTGATTATGGAATTTAATTCCCCAACTTGTGTTTCATTTTGTATATACGTGTTTACGGACTTAAGTGTTTGTGCATACATAAATATTTGACAGTGGGTTTGTACATTTAAGTCCTCATAGCTCGTTGGACGTTATTTTCTATTATTGAATTGGTTTCCGCCAGCCCCCTTTTATTGTGTTATTGTCATTATTGTTAAGTAGGCCTTTGGTAATTATAGATTACTGGCCGGTTACGATGCTAAACCTATAGGGTCGGGTTTGGGTCATGATAGTGGATGACATCTTAATTTATTCAACCTCTGAGAAGGAACACAAGGCTCACTTGCGGGTAGTGCTTGACTTGCTTAGGGAGCACTGATTATATGCCAAATTTGAGAAATGCGAGTTTTGGCTAACCGATGTCAAGTTTTTGGGGCATGTAGTGTCGAGAGAGGGGGTGACTATAGACTCCTTGAAGATAGATGTTGTGCAGGATTGGGGACAACCTAAACATGTTTTTGAGAGCCGGAGTTTCTTGGGATTAGCAAGGTATTATTGACGTTTTGTAAGAGACTTCTCTAGACTAGCTGCACCTTTGACTAGGTTAACTAGGAAGAGTGTCAAATTTGTATGGAATGAAGCTTGTGAAAAGTCATTCCAAGAACTTAAGACTAGATTGACTACCGCACCGATCTTGATAATTTCAGAAAGAGGTTTGGGTTACACTGTTTATTGTGATGCGTCTCGGGATGGGTTTGGTTGTGTCTTGATGCAAGGGGAAAAGGTTGTGGCCTACTGTGATATCCCTGTTCCGTAGTATGTTAATTGGTCCTTATTATGAATATGATTATGTGTTTGATATGATTCTGTGTGCCATTTATGTGAAAATATGTGGTTTTGAATTTTTATCTGTTCACCATAGGAATATCTGTTTGATTGTCTACTTTGGAAATTAAATTGAAGGCCCTATCGGCCCTGGCCCGAAATTAATTGCGCCATTATGATTGTCATATTTTTTAGAGCGTACAGTGAAGTTTGATTCAATATTGATTTGGAGCAAGTTGATTAGATTATTTTAATGGAGTAGTGCTCAAATTATGTTATATTAATAAGTATAATTGAGGGAAATTATATAAGTGGGGCACTATGTACTCAAATCTCCTCTTTAGAATTCTATTTGGCTGATTCTAACTCAAGAAAGAGGAGGGCGGCTAGAGAAAGAGGGAATAATTGGAGTTTGATCATTGAAGTTTGAAAATCTTGAAGATTATGCTCGAATTGGCTAGAGCTTGGGTGTTTGAGGCTCCTAGGTGAGTAATCAACCTTTGACTCATGGATTTTAGTTTGTAATTTGTAGATTCCTAGTTGAATGATGATAAAGAACATGAGTTAAGTTGGTTTTGTTGAATTGGAAGCCAATATGTACATACATGTAAGAAACTGCTTTGGGTTTGCATATTTGAGCTTGAATTACATGACTCATGTTGAATTTCGATTAAAGTCCATGTATTTAATCATCTCTTCACCAACTAAGTTGAGAATAATGGGTGTCTCCCACATGCATGTGCAAATCATGGAGGTATGAGTGTTAAAGGTTTGAATTTAATGTGTTGGTGATGAGTTTGGGTTAATTTGAGTCATGCATGTAAGTAATTCTTGGAATTGAGCTTCATAATGTTGTAATTTGGTGTTTATACCATGTTAGTATATGTATATGTGAAGTTTGAGCCAAAATCATGCATTTAGAGCCTTTGAATATCAAGTTGAAGCTCAAGAACATGTTCTGGAAAATCCAGAAAATTTGATGTCTGCTCGAGCAGGAGAACCGCCGCTCGAGCATAAAATTCGGGCTCCCAGTATTTTTTGTAGACATGGTGTCCGCTCGAGCGGGAAAGTTCACACTCGAGCGGGGAGCCATGTAGTGAGGCCTTCCGCTCGAGCGCCAGAATTCACGATCGAGCGTAAAAATGTCATAACCAGTACTTTTGCAAACCTCATGGGTCCGCTCGAGTGGGGAAGTCTACGCTCGAGTGGAGACCCTGTTTTCTGAAATTTTGTAAAGGCATTCTGTGTTTCGTTTTCTGTTCTCTTTCACTTCTAAGTACTCTTAGGCATACATTGAGCATTGTAAATGAGTTAGAAGGATAAGAATGAAGCCTAAAGAGAAAAATGTGAATTAAGAACGGGTTGAATTGTTTGTGACTCGTTGTGTTCATGAAATGTGTAGGGTCGAGCTCTAGGGCAAATCATCTAGCCGATCACTGTGAGTAATATCTTAATAAAGATATATGTTGTTTGTGCAATTGCTCACTTTCATGTAAGTCTTATAAGTTGTAAATTTGAATGGTGGACAAATGTTAGAATGATAGAATGAATGGGCCAAAGACCAGTTTGAGTTTGAATGATAGAATGAATGGGCCAGAGGCCAATATGAGTTTGAATGATAAAATGAATGGGCTAGAGGCCAGTATGATCTAAATGATAGAATGAATGGGCCAAAGGCCAATCTAACATGAATGAAAGATAAATGGGCCAAAGGCCAGTTTGACAAGAATAAATGAATGGGCCAAAGGCCAGTTTGATAAGAAAGTTTGAATGGGCCAAAGGCCAGTTTGACATGAATGAAAGTCTGAATGGGCCAAAGGCCAGTTTGACATGATCGAAAGTTTGAGTGGGCCAAAGGCCGGTTTGACATAAATGAATTGGGCCCGAGGCCGTTCGATGTGTTTGAAACCGCAGTCACTTGATATATATATATACTAGATAGAAATATCGATTGGGCCCGAGGCCGTTTGATGTATGTTGTTCTAATGTCTCTTCTTTATTTGATATTATTCACTGGGCTTTCGCTCACGCTCATTCATATGTTTGTAGGTGAGCCAATAGAGGTCCAGACCCAGCCCCAGTGAAGTCTGTATGGAACAACCAAGGTTTTGGAGAGTCAGCCATTGCGTCTCACGCACAAGACACGTCTTCGCCTTTTGCTATCTTATGATATTTTTTCGTGTCGGTGAAGACTTTGGTATTTGTCATATATAGTTTTGATTGGCTGATTTAGATGTGAATGATCCTGTCTGTACAGAACTTTATGTCATTGTATTTTGATGTGAGTTATTAATATGTATGCGTATGGTTTGTTATGATGTGCCATGTAAGCACAGTTCTATGGACAAGATTTTAAATTTTGCTTCCGTTTGGCCCCTTTACTCTGATGAGTTATGTCTGGTTTGGTTTGAGGCCGCAGGTAATCCCTCGATTACTGGCCGGTTATGTCCTTAACGCATGGGGTGGGTTCGGGTCATGACACCTACGGTTCACGACAATTGAAAACTCATGAGAAGAACTACCCCATCCATGATTTGGAATTAGCGACGGTAATTTTTGCCTTGAAAATTTGGAGACATTACTTGTATGGTGAAAAGTTTGAAGTCTTCTTCGATCATAAGAGTCTAAAATATTTGTTTTCTCAAAAAGACTTGAATTTACGCCAATGGAGGTGGATGGAATTTATGGAGAATTATGACTTTGAGTTACACTATCATCCGGGGAAGGCGAATATGGTGGCATATGCTTTGAGTCGGAAATCCGTGAATAGTTTGGCCAGTATGGCCATTCGGGAAGGGGTTATGCTAGGTGATCTCGACAAGTTTGATTTGTACTTGGGTGAGTCCGGTGAGAGTGCAACTTTGTTTACTTTGAGTGCTCAACCTACCTTGATTAGTAAGGTCATAGAGGCACAACAAGAAGACCGTGAAGTAGAGTCAATCCGTGATAGAATTTTCAACCGGAAGGAAGAGAATGGTTTGAACATTCACTCGGATCTGAGTATACGTTATCTAGACCGTTTGTTTGTACCAGAATCTTGTAGAGATGATGTATTTCGGGAGTTTTATCACTCATGCCTTGCAGTACATCCAAGAGGCACCAAAATGTATCATGATCTTAGTCGCTAGTTTCGGTGGAGGGGTATGAAGCGGGATGTCACTTCATTTGTATCGAAGTGCCTTATTGTTAACAAGTGAAGGCCAAACACTAAAGACCAGCGGGTTTGCTATAACCCTTACTGATAGCTGAGTGGAAATGGGAACATGTTACCATGAATTTTGTAGTTAGGCTTCCTAGAACACAGCGTGGCAATGATGCCGTTTAGGTGATTGTTGATAGGTTGACTAAGTCTACGCATTTCATTCTGATGCGCACCGGCGTCTCAGTTGAGCATTTGGCAGAGTTGTACATTAGAGAGATAGTTCGATTTCATGGAGTCCCTGTAACCAATGTATTGGATAGAGAACCTCGTTTTACTGCCTAGTTGTGGCAAAGCCTTCAAAAGACGTTGGGAACTAGGTTGGCCTTTAGCATCGCTTACCACCCTCAAACCGATGGGCAATTGTAGTGTACCATTCAAATTTTGGAGGACATGCTTAGAGCTTGCGTCCTTGATTTCAACGGGTCTTGGGAGAGGCACATACCATTGAATGAGTTCACCTATAACAATAGTTATCAAGCTAGCATTGAGATGGCACCATTTGAGGCCTTGTATGGCCGACCTTGTAGATCAATGGTTTGTTGGGCCAAGGTGGATGATGCACCGTTGTTGGGTCCAAAAATTGTTAGAGAGACAATCGAGAAAGTTGCTTTCATTCGGAACAGGCTAGCTACGGCCCAAAGCTGACAAAAGAGTTATGCAGATAAGAGGATACGACCTTTATCTTTCGAAATTGGTGACCATGTGTTCCTTAAAATCTCACCAAGGCGGGGTTCGATAAGAATTGGTAAGAGTGGTAAATTGTCTTTGAGGTTCATTGGGCCTTTCGAGATATTGGGAGAATTGAAGTGGCATACCGGTTAGATGAGGATGCCTTTTACGAAGAGCTGGTTCAAATATTAGATGACCGGAGCAAGTACTACGGGGAAAAACTATACCTTTAGTAAAGGTGTCGTGGAGATACCATGGGGTTGAGGAAGCAACGTGGGAATGGAGGCGAAAGTCCGCTCCAAGTTTTTGGATTTGTTTGAAAATGCTTAAATTGTTTTTCCTTTGTAATAATCCCTAGTGTTTGAGGGAAACGTATTGAATTGTTAGCCACGTGTTGTTATGTATATTGTTGTTTCAAGTATGAGGTTGTTGTGGGTTGTTACTACTTTTATTGGAAAACCTCATGCATATGCTTATTTTGGATGGTTATTGTTAGTGAGCTAGCCATGACGATAATAATGAATTTGGGTTAAGAATTAATATTGTAATTTGAAAATGTAATAGTGTGGCTTTGATTGCTTGAAAACCCCATTGTTTGGGTAATTTGATCTAATTTTGGGGCTGAAATTTCCTATGGTGGATAGGTTGTGATGACCAGGTATGTTATTCGTTTCGTTCCTTTTTGTTTAACCTTGGGTTTACCATTGTTATAGTGTTGGGTTTTAGTGCAAGGTTTTGATTAACCATTGGGTTGTTGTTTTGAAAACTTCTTCTCTAAAATTTTCATTTTTATTTATTGCTATCCCGAGTTCCACATGTTTCGGAAGGTGCGAGGTTAGGTTTGGTGTGTCTTGGGTTGAGATAAAATTTTTCCTGGCTGGAGGGCAGAGCTGCATGTGTGGGGGCTTGGGCCACACGTGCGGGAGGGGGGCCGCACGTGTGAAAAGTAGGGGATGGTCAAGTACACTACTGCAATAAGTGCAAGTGCGAATGGAGGTGCATGGTAAGGCATCGCATGCGGGGTGAGTGCCATAAGTGTGAGAGGCACACTGACGTCTTGCGGAATGGGTGCAGACGTGTAGGACTCTGGAGTCTGAAAAATTCTGTCTTTTCCTCTTCTTGGGCTGAGTGTATGTCACTATTATATCTCTCTCTCTTAAAACACATTTATCTCCCTTCTCTGGACATTTCTTACCAAAAACCTCTCAAGATCATTGATTTTTTCAAATTCATTTGCATTTTGACCCAAGTTTCTTCATCAAAATTGGATAACTTCGAGAGCTTCGTTGTGTGCGGTGATGATCGGGTTTCAACAGATTGATTTTAGGGGTTTCATTTCATTTCATCTCCAAACTTGAGGTAGGGATCTTCTTAGAGTTATATATATGTTTTTGCAAGATTTAGTTGATTTTCGAAATTTCTTTTGGTAGCTTTGAAACTTGATTGTTGACTCAAGAATGTGAGTGATTTTGAAAGTAGGTTTACCTCTTGTTCCTTTGAGATAATTTCCTAAGAGTCTTGAATTTATTGAGTGGGAAAAGATGCTTTTGGAGAGTTTCCTTCAAATGATTTGGTTGTGTGTGTTGTTGTGGTGAGAAAAATCTAGAAATTTGGGGGTTTTTAAAAGGTGTTGAGAACACATGGTTGACATTGTCAATATATATTATTTTGTTTACCAAAATGAGTAAAGGATGGGAAAATTTCTTATTTATATATATAAATGATGAGTTTCATGAAATATAGGGAATTGTTGATATTGGAAGTGGTTGTTCAAATATTGCTATAGTCTTGAAATGACTAAATTGTTGGGATTGCATGAAATATGGAAATGTGGTTATTTATTGATGGATTTAAATGAAAATGTGGTTATCTTGCGAGATAGTATTGAAAGGAGAAATGAAAATTTGATTATTATGGAATTATTGTTTGAGATAATTGAAAGTGGAGAAATGTTATGTGGCATTGATAATTGTTGCATTGCATATCCATTCAATTGGTTATTACATATTTTGAATTGAGTTTGGAAACTTTTACATTGAGAAAAAAAAGTTTGTAAATAAATTTTTCATGGAATTGCTTTGGGGTAAATATGTTGGTAAGTCTGGATAGGAGATGTAGATAAAATTGATTAAGTTGGCTTGAGTGTCCGGGGTGAAAGAATGAAAACATGCGCGGAGGAGGTACCACTTCCCTTCCGGTTAGCAACCGGTAAAGTGGGGTTTTGGTAGTGCTAGTTATGCCTACTTACAGACACCAACCTAGGGATTACCTGAGTCGTATTTACGCCCTCTTGAACTAAATTGATAAATTTTGAATTGTTAAGATTTCAAGTTATCATTGGACATGATGGTTTCAAAAAACGTAAATGTGATTTTCTTTCAAAAAGCATAGCATGGCATGTGCATTTGATTTTGTGAAACTTGTATAAAATGTATATACTTTGTTAAGAATTTTCTACTAGGCTTTATGCTCACCCTATGGGATTTTGGTGCAGGAAAAGTTGTGGTGATTCCGTCGAGTTAGGGCGTGGATGTATATGTTGAGAGCACAAGGCTCTTATTTTTGTTGTGGTATATTTTGTTAGTCAATGGCTATAATTGTATAGGTTTGAGAGACCATTTTTGTGTAACCGGGAGCCTTGGAATTTGTAAGTCCATGAGGGTATTTATTTATTTTTGGATTGAAGGTTTTACATGCTATAGATTCATGTATTAGAAACCATTGAATGTAAATTCGCAGGTGGAATTATTTTGTATGGCCCTCATGGTCTTGTAATGTAAAGGTTAGAGAATTACTTTTTTTCTTATAATGAGTGTTGGTTGGTGTACTTTAATGGTGTTGTAAATTTTTGGGGCGTTACAGACAAAATCATTACTTGTCACTAAGGCTTTCAAATCATGTATATGTTTTTGAATACTATGCAATGCAATAAAAGTAGTGGCAAAACGGGTTACTCTTGGGCGCACAATTTCAGTCCATCCTTTCCTTTTCCTCAACCAAGCTATCAACCATAGGCGATTGTAAATAAATCTCGTCACACCTGATGCTCTGGAGGCAAACTCTTTCACATGATTTAACTTGGAAATATCACTTAACACTAAGTTCAAACAATCTGCTACACAAGGAGACAAATTAATATTCTTGTAAGTTTGACTAACAAGCCTTCTAGCAGCAACATAATTTGCCCTATTAGCTGTCACCATGTGCACAATATTGCTTGCTCCCACACACTCAATAATTTCTTTAAACAATTTAAAAAGAAGAGGAACATCTTTTACAACATCAAAGGCATCAACATATTTAACAAAAGTGATTCCTCTAGGGCAATAGACAAGAAAATTAATGAGAGTTCTATGTCTACCATTAGTCCAACCATCACCCATAATTGTACACCCAGTATCAGCCCAAGTATTCTTTACAGAGTCAATAAACAATTAAAGCTCTTTATTTGGGTCACTCAATAGAGGAACTCGAACTTTATGGTAGGTAGGAACTTTATATCCTAGACCAATGGCGATTGCAACATCAAACACAGGCTGAAAATATATGGAATTGACAACATTCATTGGAACAAATGTATCATACAAAAATTTTGCTACAATCATATGTGCCCTATGTATAGCTTCTTTAGTTGCAAGGGCATTTTTGATAGTTGGTTGAGAGCCTGGAGTGGTCCTTGGTGCAAAAAAATTATCAATTTTTGCAGGATCCTTTCCTTTTCCTCTTTGTGTCATTGTTGCCTTACTTTTATTCTTACTACCACCACCTTCATTAATTAAGATGCCCTTATTGTGTTGTGGAATTATTTCTTCAATTTCAGCATCATCCTCAAATTCAAACTTATTTCGACCAAAGGGATTAGATTCCTCACTTTGTTTATTTTTCTTAATAATTGCTTTCAAAGTCTCTTCCATTCAATACTGAACATCACCTGGAACTTTCTTACGTGCCTCAACCTCACCAGACTTTCTTGCAAGATGTTGTTTCATTCTATTAATCCCTCTACCTTTGATAGTTTTCCCACAATACAAACATGTTAAGGTTTTCTTCCCATCGAGCTCGTTCCTAAGTTACCTGGTCCCATGCTGGATCAGATTTACCTCTTGTTGATGATGGGGTATTAGAGTGTGCAGTTGAATTATGGCTAGATGAATCCATTTCACCTAAAAAAAACCCTATATAATACATTTAGTAATATTTGAAATCATAAATTTATTATAAAAAATAGCATGAAATCAGAATTTTGTTATCACATATCTAACAACTATGAAAACAAAAAACAAAAACTTGAAATTGTATAATTATACGAAAGATTATATATATATATATTAATCCTTCCATTTCTCAGCAACCAAACAGCGTAACAATTATGATGATAAAGGTCAATTGTGAATTTCTGTTTTTACATAATTAAATTCAAATTCACGAATCCAAATGCAACCTTCAAGAATTATTGAAATTAATGTAGATGCCTAGCAAGAATAACAATGTTTAATAGAAGCAATAAAAATATAGGTGTGAGTTTAATAAACAGGGACCTTTGTTTTGGTCTGTACTATGTTGTTAAGTTGATATCAATATTTATGGAGATCTAAGAATACCAACTACTATTATCATTATTATTGGGATTGCCAGAGTCATGCTTTCCACCTAAAACGCATGGAATTTCTGTTCTCATTAATTTTTTTTTCCAACTGCAATTGAGCCCACGGTGGTGGCCTCATCATGCCCACATTGTAAAAAACTAAACTAATTACCTAGTGTTAGGTTTTATTCTTGGCAATCCCGTTTGACAAGGATTTCTATAAGAAGTTGGTTTTCTTCCAAAACTAGGATTACTTTTGGATTTCTATAAGTAATTGGATTTCTTCCAAAACTATTTAATTCCTCCAGATCTTCTTTTTGGTTCTTAAGGTTTATATCTTGGGATATTTTTTTTAGTTTTCTTTGATGTTTTATTGAGTATTTAACTCATAGTTTAAAGAGAGTACATCAAAGGTTTTGTTTGTTATACACAAGAGAGAGAGAGAGAGAGAGAGAGTTGTTCTTCGGTGGATTCTGAAGAATTCGAGCCTGAAACTTCGATGGATTCTGGAGTGGCTCATCGTAAAGACAATTCCGAGGTGAAGACGGGGTTGAAAGAGGCACATAGAGGTTGGTTCAATTAGGCGTGGATTCGATAGGTAATTGAGAGTATACCTGTGTAATTCCTTTAAATCTTCTTAGTGGATTGTTTTGTGGCTGTTGCCCGTGGTTTTTTAATCACAGTTGGAGGTGTCCAATTGTGGTTTTTTCACATTAAAATCACTGTGTTGATTTGTCTTGATTGTTTGATTGGGATTGTTATATACTGCTTAAAATTGTTACATAATCACAAATCAATATCTAGGGATTTCTAGTTTTTTCAATTGGTATCAGAGCAGGTCGTTCTATTTTTTTTAAAAAAATTCTTTTAAAACGAGATCTTGTTTGATTTGTGATAATGGATTCAATTCGTGAGGGAAATTTTATGGTTCGACCACCCCTACTTGACGAATCCTCGGAGAGTGATGATGAAGAGCTTGAGCAAGCTTATGAAAAGTTGTATAAAGAGTCTCTTAACTTATTCAAATTAAATGACAAACTCACAAAGAAACTCAAAGCATGTGAAAGTAAGAATGTCAAACTTAAGGAGGAGATTTCTGAGGCCAGGATTGATGTCATCAAGATAGCTGATGATCGATAAGCTCTTTGTGCAAAACTATTGACTTGTGAGACAGAGAGGAATGAGCTACAGGAAACCCATGCCATGGATGAAGAAAAGATTGAATCTCTCGAGATGTCACAAGTTGCTTTGGAAGAACTATTGATCAAGAAAGAGGAAGAGCTCAAGTGTGCTATGGCTACCAATGGTCTTTGGAACAAAGGATCAAAGACTTTGGAGGATATCATTGGGTCTCAACAAATGAGTTGTGACAAAAGTGGCATTGACTTTGGTGATACAAAGAGCAAAAATAGAGTACATCTACATCTCCTGATATAAGAACTCAAGGAAAAGGAGAACAAAAAATTCAACATAAGGATGGACTTCTCAAACTTCCTAGAGTTGGTAAGGTAAAAGAAAAAAAGGTACACCTTGTACATCCTGTTTTTATTTGTCATCATTGTGGTATGCATGGTCATATTCGCCCTTATTGTTATAAGTTGCATGGGAGAGTGTATTTGCCTAGACCTAAAAATAGGAAGTTGGAAACCAAGTCAAGACGGGTTCCCATTGAAAGCAAAGGAACCTAGCGTCAAGACACCACCCAAGAACCATAATGCCCCCAACTTTGTTTATACTAAAGCGGTTTGGGTGAGAAAACTTGATTTGTGTTAATTTGTTTATTTGTCTTAGCTTTTGGATTTCTATGTGTTTTTTTTAATGGGAAAAAAAAATATGTGTGCATGTTCGTTTTATGTCTTGCTTTGTTTAGAAAAAGAAAAAAAAAATGAAAAAAAAAATATCCAAAAAGATTTTCTTAGTATAGTTTTGCAAGCTTGAAATTTTTGAGTGGTCCTTGGTGCATATTGGAATTGATAAGAATATCCATTACATGTTAATATGTGTGTACTTTCTGTGGTCATTACTCATTTTGGAGTGTGTGTTTTTGATTAGTATGTCTCATTCTGTACACACTCTTGGATTAGCAAATATCGGAGTCTTTCGCTTTAGTGATTATTTTTTTCTATAGACTTTTGGCATGATATCTTTTGTTTTTCTAGAGAAATTGACCTATACTAGCACATCATGGGTGATGTTGAGTCTCTTAACCACCTTCTATCTTTTTGTATCTCCATGGCTTTCCCCTCTGTTCTTTGTAGTCCAGCTATGAGAAAAAAGCTACCTCAGAGTCACCAACCATGCCATCCTTATTATCTCCATGCTTCTCTGGTTCGGTTTCCATACTCTTGAGCGTGTCAGCCGCCAATGAGTGTGCAAAAGAATAAGAAAAAGAAAAAGAAAAAGAAAAAAAATGTGCAAAAGAAAGAAAAGAAAAAAATGTGCAAAAGAGAAAAAAAAAAAAAAAGGGATTCATTGATTGAGGGGGAGCCTCCGTCTTTACTCACCAAATACCCCTTGATTCCTAGTGGTTTGACTTTCCGTAGTTATGCTTAGATTCTCTTGTTGGAGGTCCAGCTTTTATATCATTGCTAGGATTTGAATCTAGTGTTTATCGAATCCCAAGAGTCACACACATACTTTTATCATGGAATCTATGCTTTTCACATAATGCATAACTTTCTTTTATGAGGAATTTTCTAGAGGCTGTGCACATTGTGTTTTCAAGTAATTGTGCTTCTTGGATAGTCTTGTGTGTATTAAGGTACTAATCTGAAATTCCTTGTCAGCTCCACCATATTAGTTTTTGTCTTTTTCTTCTTGCTCACTATTTTTAGTGTGTGTGGTTGTTTTTAGTGAGGGAGAGTTTGGTTTATTATTACAAAAGTTTGTTCGCATGATCACTTTGATTTGTTTGGTAACGAAGATTGGCTTTAGTTGTTTTGCATGTTGCTTTGCATTCTTGCATACTCGTGATATTTACATCATCATATCATTGCTTGTATGGTTTATGATCATGCTTTAGTTGATTGAGCTTCCTCTGTCAATTCATGACAAAAAGATGTTCATGTTTTCATGCTACATGTTCTTAATATCTCCAAAACGCATCTATTCATGTTTTCCATCTCATGCTTCAAGATAATCTTGTTATATGTTTATTGTTTTTTTTTTATATACTCTTGTGGCACTAATAGTTGTTTTGGAGATTGTGGTACTAATAACTATTTTGCAGATTATGACCTTGAGATAGAAGTTGGCTTTTGTTGGTTTATGGGTTTGGGTGATTAGGATTTTATTTATTAGGTGTGTTTTGTCATGGCATTGCCAAAGGGGGAGATTGTTAGGTTTTATTCTTTTCAATCCCGTTTGACAATAATTTCTATAAGAAGTTGGTTTTCTTCCAAAACTAGGATTACTTTTGGATTTCTATAAGTAATTGGATTTCTTTCAAAACTATTTAATTCCTCCAGATCTTCTTTTTGGTTCTTAAGGTTTATATCTTGGGATATTTTGTTAGTTTTCTTTGATGTTTTATTGAGTATTCAACTCATGGTTTAAAGAGAGTACATCAAAGGTTTTGTTTGTTATACAGAAGAGAGAGAGAGAGTTGTTCTTCAGTGGATTTTGAAGAATTCGAGCCTGAAGTTTCGGTGGATTCTGGAGTGGCTCATCGTAAAGACAATTCCGAGGTGAAGACGGGGTTGGAAGAGGCACATAGAGGTTGGTTCAATTAGGCGTGGATTCGCTAGGTAATTAAGAGTATACCTGTGTAATTCCGTTAAATCTTCTTAGTGGATTGTTTTGTGACTGTTGCCCGTGGTTTTTTAATCAGAGTTGGAGGTGTCCAATTGTGGTTTTTTCACGTTAAAATCGTTGTGTTGATTTGTCTTGATTGTTTGATTGGGATTGTTATATACTGTTTAAAATTGTTACATAATCACAAATCAATATCTAGGGGATTTCTAGTTTTTTCACCTAGAAAATAAAATTTAATTTGCAACAAACAAAGAAGAAAAGAAAGCTCTACTCATTCACACCAAAAAAAATAAAAATCAATGGGCTCTCTTTGATCTGATATAAAAATTAAAAAAAAAAAATTAGCGGGAAAAGAGAAAAAGCGAATAGTAGCAAAAGAGGAAGAGAATGGGAAGAGAAAGTGAATACTTACCAAAGAAACAAAGCAGCAGCAGAGGTCGTCAGTCGAAGTACTCACCTTACTGCCGGATTTGTGTCCTCCGTAACTTCCGTTTGCCACCAGAATTCGGCAGAGAGAAAGTGAGATTTCAGGCCAAAACCAACGAGCGAAGCAACACCCTTTTAAGAGAGAGATGAGCCGAAGAAAATCTGTTGTAGCCCTAGAATTTGGGATTTTTTTAGTGTTATATATAACTTCAACAAACCCACGGTTCTCATAACTGCCTGTCACTAGGTTTGCTTGGGTTGAATTGGCGGCCATCCGGTTCTCTTATTTACGAATGGTTTTGAACCTCCTCCGGGTTTATAGGGTTGGCCGGACCGGAACCAGGCCCGGTTCTTGATTCGACCAGTCGGTCCAGTCTGGGTTTGAAAACCTTGGTTGATGCTTTGAAGGGGCAAAAATGTCATTACATACTCTTTTTTTTTAATCACATGGTATCCAGAAAGAGAAATTATTGGGTGGGTTGGGAACATCACTGTGGTCATGTGCCCTTCTAATTACAAGAGTTCGCTGTGTGAATTTTATTTATTTATTTATTTTTATTTTATTTTATTTTTGGGGAGGGGGGGAATAATCACCAAAAGACAACTTGTTGGAAATTAGTAAGAGAATTTTTGTAGCCAAACTATAAAAAGAAAAAGAAAAAAAAAAACACATAATTTTTTTCCAGTAAGTATATACTTAAAAAATACTTACAAAAACTATTTTTTTAATCCCCTGCACGATTTGTGAACTTTAGCCAATTTTTTTTTAGTATTATATTATTTAAACAAATATTGAGAATAAAAGCACTAAAAAAATGGTATATATCATCATAAAAAATTGAGTTAATGATTATTTGGGAAGGGCTAAAGTGGCTATTTAAAAGTTCTATTTACAAATATTATAGTAATTCATCTCCTATTTAAAAGTTTTTGAATCAATAAATTCTATTTGGTAAAACTGAGAATATTATCATTTTTTTTTTTTGAATTTTTAAAACTAAGAACATTATTAATTTTGCAAGTAATGTTCCAAATAATTGTTTCACTAACTGATAAAAAAAACAGAGCATGAGATTAAACGTTTTTGCCCTTCCAATTATTGGTGTGATTCAACTATCTAATAAAATTGAGAACATTAATAGTTTTTTTTTTTAATTTTAAAATTGAGAACATTTTCAAATTTTTTTTTTTGGCCCATCAATGTTCCATCATCATACTCATTTATAGACATAAAATCTTTAGTTTTGCACAAAAAAATAATTTAGTTTTTTCAATTTTTTCAAATTTTTTTCTTTTTGGCACGTAATTTTTTTTTTTTTTTTTTTTTTTTTTTTTTTTTAGTTTAAAAGGCAATTTTGACTATTAAAAATTTAATGGGATTTGAAGATTTAAAAAATCTTAATTAAGACTTAATGAAGTATAAATTTATAAATTAGAACTTGTGTGTAAATGTTCTTAAAAAATGTATAAAAAAATATTTTTGCAACCGAGTATATAACAAGATAATATTATTCTTGATTGTTTTTAAATACAAAAAATTATATGGATGTAAAAGGTAGACCATTATACAAAATCATAACGTAGAGTAATATATATAGTATATATATATTTTTGGCGTCCAAAAATGAGATACCAAAAACTTCCAATGTGAGTTAGGGGTTTGAAGAAAATTTATTTATTTATTTCAGATGCATGCCCATGATCATATTGAAGAGGTGTATCTGAGCCTAGGGGTGCAACTCGGGCGGATTCGGTCGGGTTAGGGGTCTGCCCAAGCCCGACTCGAATTGCCTAGAGCAGTGCCCAAGCCTGAACATGAACCCGAGCTTTGCTGTTCAAACCCGGTCCAAGCTTTGTATTTTGAACTCGGGTTAGCCCGAATTGCCCGAATTGCCCAGAAACTTGTAGGTAGATTTGTTTTGAAACCTGTAAGTAGAATTGATAATTAACAAAGAATTGAGAATTATTCAAAGTTATTTTCTGGTCACCAAAAAATAAAAATTAAAAATTAAGATTAACTCTTTTACTTAATTTATATATATTATATAATTTATTAAATTATATATATATTATATATTATATATTATATAATTTATATAATATATTAAATTTAATTCGGGTTCGGGTTGCTCGGGTTGGCCATTGGTTCTGCCCAAGCCCGGCCCGAATTACAATTCGGGCATCAAAAATCTGCCCAGGCCCGTCCAGATTACAAGATATAGTTGCCCAAGCCCTAAAAAAACTCGGGCTGGGCTCGGGTTGCTCGGATTGAGCCTGCCCGAGTTAGACCCCTATCTGAGCCTGAGGACGCCCACAATTAGCATTTCTACTGAGCTTTTGGTATGGGATACATTATATAAATATATATATACATTTTTTATTTTTTTAAATTATATTATCTCTTCTTTTTTTTTTTTTACATATTTTTTCATAAAAAAATTTAAAAATATACTTATTTAAATTATTTCAAATAACTCCTAATTAGATTGATTGAAGAGGTGGGATTTAGGAGCATAAAAATGACCTGCGGTCTGTGGATGGCTTGAAGCCTGCCTGTGGCTCGAGATGGGCCTGACCTTTTTGGGCCAGGGCCCGGCCCATCTTGAGACCTTGGGCCTAAGCTTGAGCCATCATTTTGAAGTCCGGTCAGGCCCGTGGACCCGACCCATTGGCCAGCTTAAGTCTCACTCAATACTCGGTCCGCTCGAAACCCAGTGTATTTTTTAATAGAAATTAATAAAATTTTAATAGAAAAAATTAAAAAAAAACAAAAATATTGTTCAGGTCCATCCAAGTTTGAGCCCAGACTTAGACCTATCGGTTCACCCAAGACCCGAATATCCCTTAAGCCTAACTTTTTGATTTATGAGCCAGCCTGACCCTACCTGAATTTTAATGAAAACCCGCGAGGCCTGACATAAATCGAACTGGATCAAATGTACACCCTTAGTGAAATTGGAAACTCTCTATAGACAATTTATACACGCAATACTAAAAAATTAATATGGTAACATCACCTTTTAAATGCAAAACAATTTTATAGGTGTACACAGATTTTAGAATGGTATGATAGTGACGTTCAAGCAAATTATGTTGATAATAAACTCATTATATATGGTTAAAGAAAAATGTTAGCTATCGTAAATATTTTACTAAATGGCGCGTTCAATCAATACCATGTGAGTTTTATAAATTTTAGATCTATGTAAAATATTTAATAGAATATTTAATAAAATATTTAAAATTTTTAACATTATTCATTGTTAAATGATGATTGAAATCATCTCAATAAGATTTTTATTACAATCATAATTTGTAACTTGAAATTCATTGTCTCGAATTGCTCAAATGTCCCCCAAAGACGTTGTTTTGACACATTATTTTTTTATTTATTTTTTTCTCCCTTCCATCTCTCGTTTCTCTCTCAAACGTTGAGAACCAAACCCAAACAAACGGAAAGGCGAGGCGACGTTGAGAGAAATAGAAGAAGAGGAACAAAAGAGGAGGAGGAATAAGTGATGCCGAAGATGGCTTCGCCGGCCGAATGGGAAGCTGCAATCTAGCCCTATCGGAGATAGAGAAGGAGAATGAGTTTGATTTTTTTTCTAAAAATTACATCCCAGATAAGCTAAAAAAAAAAAAAATGCTACTATTTTGGTCTCATTTTTGCTCAAATTGCTACTATTGTGGTGTTGTTTTACTGCTGTTTTGGTGTTGAAATTGCTGTTGTTTTGCTCTCTTTTATTATTATTATTATTATTATTATTATTATTATTATTATTACTGTTTTGTTGTTATTTTGTGCTGAAATTGTTATTATTATTATTATTATTATTATTATTGTTGTTGTTGTTGAATTTGCAGCTGATTTGCTATGCAAATCTTGAAGGAGATGAGAGTGAGGGAGATGAACAGAGGAAGTGACAAAGGGAGATGAATAGAGTGAAGGAGATGACAGAGGGACTGAGGTAGATAAAGAAGAAGAAAAGGAGATTCGGGTCATTCAAGTCGCAAACAATTCGAGCTACCAACAAAACTCTTTTTATTATATAACAAATAATTAGTATTAAAATTCATCATTATTTTAAATTAAAAAAAAAAATCATTACAAACTCTTGTGATGTAAATGAAAATAAACAAAATCGCAAATAACATTCAACCGAAGCATAAGAAAGAAAAACCCAGATAACAATTCTGAAATTTGGGTAAATATTACATATATATACATCTGCACATAAATAAACCGGAGAATAACAAAGATCTTATAAAGCAATATCAGAGACCCATACTTTCATATTTGTTATCTTTTTCTAATAAAAAAAAGATACAATTTGTTTAGAACCAGATCTATAATATATATATATAGAGAGAGAGAGAGAGAGAGAGAGAGAGAGAGAGAGAGAGAGAGAGAGAGAGAGAGAGAATTAATTGAGATCCCAACAGCTCAAGAACATGACAGTCCGGAAAGACTCCTCGGCCTGCTTTAGCTTATCACTTTTGGCTGTGGCCTTGATAGTAGTAGCAGTATTCGAATCAAGAGCACCAGTGAACCCCCTTGCTTGCTTTGAAGAAGATGAATAGTCTTTGATGGATTTGAATATAGAGTCACACTTGGAGGCCTGGTCCTTCATCCCCTGAATCACCCTCATCCGCGCCTGATAAAACACCACCCTAATCATATATATGTATCATGTATGTCTTGCAATGTTGCAGTTTTTTATAAGGATTTAGACTTAGGGTTGATGATCCCTATATATATATATATATGTATGTAGAGAGAGAGAGAGAGAGAGTGAGAGAGAATGTTGATTTGTTTGATGGGCTATTGAAAAACCGGTGATAGTTGAGGGAGGTATGAAGGGAAACAACCGGCTACGATGGAGATGACCGGCGGGAAAACTTGGGGCTGTTGGATTTCTTGTGTCTGTTTCTGTGGGCGACTGACAAGTGTAGGTTGCATTGGGCCATGGAGGATTTGGATAAGGACAAATGTAATGTTTACGTAAGACTTTTTTGGAAGTTTTTATCTTCCTATCCTTCCACGTAGCTGAGATTGAATCCATGTAACCCTCAAAATAGAAACCACGAGGGACCTGTTTTGCAAATATGGGATTAGATTAATTTTTTTTAGGGAGTTTTTTTTTTGATAAATTTATTTTTTAAGAGTTTTATTCTATCTAATTTATATTTTTTTAACTATTCTATTAGGTCTTATTTGAGATAAGAAAACCAAAATATCTTTTTTATCTACTTATGTTCCATTTAGTTCACATTATTTTCTTATGTTTCAATAAGTCTTATGGGTGACATAATTACCAAAATACTCCTAATGTGAATGTTCACACCGTCAATGTGAATGTTCATATCGTCAATGGGGAGTTGGCCCATGTCGATTTTACCCGTGCAGAAAAAATTGAGTCGAATGCGGCCGACGTTCATTGACAATGTGAATATTCACATTGACATGTTAACATTCACATTAATAGAGTGTAAAAATTGGCCCGTCCTGGTCCGTGGCAACCCCGCTCACGGGCGGCCCGGGACGAGCTCGGTCCGGTTCGACCCGTTGACAATGTGAATATTCACATTGACATGTTAACATTCACATTGATAAAAGTATAAAATTGGTCTGCGGCCCATGGGCGGCCAAAAGCCCGCCTGCGGCCCAGGGCGGGCCCGGCCCGGCCTGTTGACTATGTGAATATTCATATTGACATGTTAATATTCACATTGATAGGAGTGTAAAATTAGCTCGCTCTTCATGGCTGCCCGAAACCCACCCACAGTCCGTGGGCGGCCTAGGGCGGGCCCGGTCCGGCCTGTTGACAATGTGAATATTCACATTGACATGTTAACATTCACATTGATAAGAGTATAAAATTGGTTAGCGGCCTAGGGCGGGCCCGGCTCGGCTCGTTGACAATGTGAATATTCACATTGACATGTTAACATTCACATTGATAGGAGTGTATAATTAGCCCGTACCTCATGGTTGTCCGAAACCCGCCCACGGCCTGTGGACGGCCTGAGGCGAGCCTGGCCTGGCTATTTTTTTTTAATTCTTTTTAATTTTTTCTACCAAAATTTTATTATTTTCCACAAAAAGACAATATGCCGCGCCCTGATCGAAGTCTTGAATGGGCCTTAACCGGGCCGATGGGCCGGGCTGGCTTCAAAGTGATGGCCCAGGCCCTAGCCTAGGGTCTCGGACTAGGCTCAAGCCTGGGCCCAAACGAGCCTTTCCTGGGCAGGCCTACGGGACAAAAAATTAGGCCCAGGCCCTAGCCCTGGCACAAGGGTGTTCGGCCTTTGGACGGGCCGATGGATCGAACCGTTGGTTGGGCCGATGGACCTGGGCCTAGCCTCAAGCTTAGGTCAGGTTTGGGTGGGCCTGGCGATTTATTTTTAATTCTTTTTAATTTTTTCTACCAAAATTTTATTATTTTTCACAAGAAAATACATTGCGCCTCGGGCGGGCTGGGCCTCGGACCGAGCCTTGAATGGGCCGATGGGCCGGGCCGAGCTTCAAAGTGATGACTTAGGCCCTAACCTAGGGTCTCAGACATGCTCGGGCCCGGACCTAAACGAGCTTGTCCCGAGCCATGGGCGGGCTTCGGGCAGCCCACGGGCCGCGAGCCAATTCTACATTCCTATCAATGTGCATTTTAACATGTCAATGTGAATATTCACATTGTCAACGGGCCGGGCCGGGCCTGGCCTACCCCGAGCCGCGGGCAAATTTTACACTCCTATTAATGTTAATGTTAACATGTCAATGTGAATATTCACATTGTCACGGGTCGGGCCAAGCCCGCCTCGGGCTGCGGTCGGGCTTCGAGTAGCCCACGGGTTGCGGGCCAATTTTACACTCTTATCAATATGAATGTTAATATGTTAATGTGAATATTCACATTGTCAACGGGTTAGGCCGGGCCTGGCCTGGGCCGCTGGCTATTTTTATACTCTTATCAATGTGAATATTAACATGTCAATGTGAATATTCACATTGTCAACAGGCCGGGCCGGGCCCGCCCCGGGCGGCTCACAGGCCGTGGGCGGGTTTCGGGCAGCCACGAGGCGTGGGCTAATTTTACACTCTTATTAATGTTAATGTTAACATGTCAATGGGTCGTTGAGATTCCCTTTTTACTCCTACTTAACCTTTCTTAACTTTTCCAGGTTGAAAATTTTAAGTTTTGAGTTTTGGAACTTGTTTCGAAATACAAAATCAAACTCTGAATTTCTAGACAAAACCGCTTGTGCAGAATTGGGAACTGCCCGAGCGAATCTTTACAAAGTCTTTTGGGTTTTCTTGGTAGAAAATCGCTCGAGCGGATTTTGATGAAATTTTCTAGGCAGCTCTAGAGCAATCCGTCCGTGAGGCAAAAAATTCGACTCGTGCGAAATTGAAACCGCTTGTGCAGATTTCAGTGCGTCTATCTCGAAATTCATGCTCTTTTCCTCAAATCTAATACCAAAAACGAGATACACTCACATTTTCACATTTCTCTCTCTCTCTCTCTCTCTCTCTCTCTATATATATATATATATATATATTTAAAAAATGAAGATATCTCCCTTTTCTCTAAGATTTTTTTGGTGAATATATATATTGATTTGTTGTTTAGAAAAAAAATTCAGAATTTTAAAAAAATGATAAAAACTAATTTAGTAAAAATAAATATGAAAAAATATATTTAATTTGTAAAAATTATTTCTAACCACTTAAAAGATAAAATTATATAAAAATAATAATAATTATTTTTTTATTTTTTAACCAAATTAAATTTTTTTTAAAAAAAAAAATTAAAAAAAAATTTCTAAAAATTAAACCAAACATATTTTAAGAATTTTTTGAGACCAATTTTTTTGATCTCTAAAAGTGAAAAATTTGTTGCAAAAGACATTTACGGACTAATTTCTGTCGTCGTGAGGATAGTCGCTAAAAAGTCGCCCTAAAAAGTCAAAAATAAGGCTTTTAGCAATAAAATTTTGAAAATGTCAATAATAAATAGACTTTTAGGGACAAAATAATTCGGTCTCAAAATGGTTTATTTTTTTAGACAAAAAATTTGATACCAAAAAGATAATAATTAGTCACTAATGTTCAATTTTCGTTACTAAAAATATAATAATGACACTTTTTGTAAGAAAAATATTTGGTCCCCTAAAAATAATTTTATCTCTAAATTTTGGTCTTTAAAACCTTAATTTTTTGTAGTGTAGTAAGTGTTTTTCCATTTTAATTTTACATTTCTTAACTTATTTAAAAATGATAATTTAGCTACATCTCAGTGGGAATTTGTAATTTAGCTAAATCTCAATGGGGTGTAGGTAATTTGCCTTTATTTGTCAAAAGGACATTTTAGTCAATTCATGATATTCGTTAACGGCATTAATTGCAATGGGACGAGATGTAATTTTTGAAACCACAAGAGGGAATCTGCAATTTCGTTAAACCTCAAGGGAGGTGTAGGTAATTTGCTTTATTTTTGCAAGATTATGCTTGTTTGAAGCATTTATTACATGTTGAGTTATGATTTTGGGTTGTTGAACCCTAGATGATGTTAGAAAATGATTTTATCTATTTTTTCCAAAACTTTTGAGAATATGAGTTATGTCTTAAGGTGTAGGTGTTGTTTTAAAAAAATCTTTTCAAAAAAAGAACAAAAACCTTATTTTGGTAGAAACCCTAGAATTTGAAAATTTTGAAAAAAAAGTTGAAGTATCGTGAAATTTATGATTGGTAAATTGTCATGCGAAGAAATGATAGAGAAATTTCTTTGGTTGTATCAAATGAGGGAATTTCATGAAGGAAATGAGAATAGTTGGTTTTAAAGCTTATCGTTGGTTTGTCTTGGAAAACTAAGTTTAGAAAATGATGTTTAACATATGGAAAATACATGAATATTGAGATTATTATTTTGTCTCTTGGATATGTATATTATGATGTTATGTTGATAAAAGAAGTGAAATTTAATCACAATAGAGGATTGTATGGATGAATTGAGAAATTGAGAAATTTCAAGACATTGATATAGAAATATATTGTATTGACATTTGATTTCATTATCATCCCCTTTAGAATTGGCATTGTTGAGATTATTAAATGGAATTTTATTATTGCATTAGAAATTTGCATCCCCATTTTATTTGTCATTGATGGAATTGATTTTGAATATTGCATTGGAAAAGTATTGTTTTTGAGAAAGAAAATTGTTTTGTGAAACAAGATCATATTGATTTATTTTTGGGGTAAATATATTGGTAAGTCCAGATAGGGGGTGTAGTTAGTATTGGTTAAGTTAACATGAAAGTCTATAGTGAAAGACCAAAAACATGCGTGGAGGAGATACCACATGCCTTTCGGTTAACAACGGGTAAAGTGGGGATTGATAGTGCTTGTTATGCATACTTGCAGACACCAACCTAGGGATTACCAGAGTCGTATTTACTACCTTTTTGAACTACATTGAAATTATTGAATTGTTAAATTCTCAAGATATCATAGTGCACAAAAGTTTCAAAAGATAGAGATATATGTCTGTGAACATGTCATGGCATATGCATTAATCCCAAGAGATTGTATAAAATGTATATACTTTGTTAAGATTTTCCTACTGGGCTTTGTGCTTACCCAATGGGATTTTGTATAGGAAAGAATGTGGTGATCCCGCCAAGTTAGAAGCGTAGAATATGTTTTGAGAGCACAAGGCTCTTTTCTTTTGTTGTAATTATTTTTCACATATAACGATTCTGGTTTTAGACTCGACCCATGTGATATTCTGGATTCGAGTTTCTTGGTTTTGTATGGTTGTTCTTGCCTTATTCCTCTTTTTCCTCCTTGAGTTTGGCTATCTGGATGTGTTGGTTGTGTTTGGGACAGGTTGGTACATTATTTTTCAAAAACCTTGTTACCCAGAATTTTGCTCTTCCGTTCGAGCGTCACTTCTTGTGCTCAAGCGAACTTTGTGAACTCTCAGTACTTTTGTAGACCTGCAAAACTACTGGGAGAGTATATTCTACGCTCGAGTGGTCATCCGCTCGAGCGGCTATTCTTGTGCTCGAACGAAGGTCTTCTGTTTGTAAAACTACTAGGAGTGTGTATTCTATGCTCGAGTGTCACTTCTTGCGCTCGAGCGGTAACGGCCTTTTTTATTGTGTCTTGGTGATCAAGCGTTACTTCTTGTGCTTGAGCATTAATCATTTTTGTGTCTGGATGCTCGAGCGTCATTTCTTGCGCTCGAGCGGACTGTGCGTATATTAGTCTATAAAAATCACTTTTTACATCACTTTTTCATATCTCTTTCTCTCTAAACTTTCTAAAAACGCCTAAGTTGAGACACACTCTCTCTAAAACTCACTCTCTATCTACAAATACACAAAGATCTACCAATTTCTCTACCCTACTCCCTTTGTTAAAATGGTAGAGCTTACCTAGAGCTTCATTTTTATCCAAATAGAGTTGGGTTTCAGCTTCATTCAAGTTTCATCCGTGCTTTTCTCATCTTCTAACTTTGAAGTAGGGATTCTCTACACTCTTTTATGATTTTTAACTTAGCTATTTGTTTTTCATAAACAATATTGTGATTTTGGAGGATTTTGAACAAACTTAGGGTTTTGGTTTAAAATCAAAAGAGGGGTTTTCAAATGGTTGTATGGAAAATAGTTGTGGGAGTGGAAAATGAGGTTGAGTTGTGAACAATTGTTGATTTTGACCATTGGATTGGATTTTGGAAGAAATAGGGTTTTGCTCTAAATGTAGCAAATATTTGTTTTGTATAAATAAATGAAATTAATGATGGAAATGTGAAATTAAATGGATATTAATATAGATGGCGGAGTTGAATATGCATTACTGCTCACATCTTAAATTTTGAAAAGTTTATCTGTATTGGAGATTTTATATCTGTTTAGAAATATCTGTTTTGGTCTATCAGTGGAAGATAGCTATGATTATTGTAGAAATTGCACGAGAAATAAATGAATTGAAACTAATTTCTCATCCTTGTGCATTGAATGCTGTTACTCATTTAATACATCGCAAATGTATGTGATTTTGTGAAAAATAGGTGAAAGTTAGAAAGAGGTGTGTATCACTAATCTAAGTTGGCCTGTATGTCCAGAGTGAAAGTCCCAAAAAATGCGCGTATACATGGGTGCCGATTCCCACTGTCGAAATATCCATAAAATGACAATAGTAGTGTTTGTATGGACTATGTTTACGTGGATATCGTTTGACGGTTTCTCATGGACGAAATATATGTGAAAGGTTGTATCGGTTTGAGAATTCCCCATTGTTTCAAATGGTAAAGGATATGATTTGAGAATTGTGACATAAATTGAGCATGGCATGATTTTGAGAAAGAAATGCAAACCGTTTTGACATAAGCATTGCATATGTATTTCACCCTTATATCGTTGTTAAGATTTATATATTGTGTTAGATTATTTCTACTGGGCTTTGGCTCACACTATATGGAAAAACCATTTTTAGGTATTGGTGAGATGTCTCTACTAAGGACTTAGCTTGGGAGGACTGTGGAGCTGAAGGTTCAGTTTTGTTATTTTGTATTTAATGTTTGTACAAACCTAGGGTTTTATATGTATTGAGCTTAAGACTCACTTTAGATGTAACCAAGCATTGTCTTGGAAAGTTGTAGCCTTCAGGGCATTTCCATTATCTGTTTAACTTCTACTTCTTATTTTGTTATTGACACATGCTATAGATTCAGGGTTAGGACTTATGAATGTATATTTGCATGTGCCACCTCTTTTGTATAACTGAATTTCATAAAATATAAGGATATTGTACTCTAATTTATGTTGTTATTTGTGGTGGCCGAATATCTAGGCGAGGAGAAGGGAGGTATATTTCAGATTGACGCTAGCCGGCATATACATCCCACAAGAACACGGGGCCGAATAGGATAGATAGGCCGTATGTGGGTCCCTCTTTAGAGCCGAATGAAGGAAAAATAATGATTGAAAAAGTAAGCCCAAGCCCCGAGGCCCAGAGAATGGATATAAATACAAGAGCTTTAGATTGGTAAGGACATGTAAGTATCACTTCTAAAAACTTAGAAGACAAGCTTTCCTGAGTAGAGGAACTGACTTGCCCGTCGGAGTGCTAACTCCGGCACCCCCGACCGGAGCGTTCGTATCTTTTCAGGTGACTAGCTGAGGATCATTGGCGTCTTTCAGGATTTAAAGAGTATTTCCAAACCCTTTCACCACAATTGGCGTCGTCTGTGGGAATACTCAAATACATCCATGGAAGGCGTGACCGAAGATCCCCCGATAGCCACCAACGAGATAACACAGGAAGACGACCTCACCCCAGCCAATATGCTCGGAAAAGAAACCATCCCAGCACGACGCGTCCTGAACTTCGATTCACCAACAACTTCAGCACAAGAAACAATGCAGGCTATCATAGAACAAGCAAAGCAGAATGAACATAGGCTCGAGAACATGATCGCTGAGAACGAGCGACTCCGTCAAGATTTGGCCCTGGAGGTAGCAAAGTCTAGAGAGGCCATGCGCCAGGAACCAGAGCGACCCCCGATGGCAGACCGACGAAGACCTCGGGCTCGCCCAAAGGATACCGATAGCAGCTCCAACTCATCATCCACGGAGCTCGATGCAAGGGGACGATCCGAGACCTCCAGCTCCTCCGAAAAGGATCTGAGAACAAGGAACAAGCGCAGGAGAAGCAGCTCAAACGAGGAAGACCAGCATGATCCTTTTGTTCGACGGATCGCAAGAGCGTCCCTGCCCAAGAAATTCAAAGCTCCCTCGTTCACTCTATACGACGAAAAATCAGACCCCACTGATCATATCCGTCATTACAAACAGGCCATGACGCTGCACGCAGACAATGAAGCCCTCATGTGTCAAATATTCCCTAGCAGCCTAGGTCCACTAGCCGTTAGGTGGTATTACAAGTTGGAGCCAACTTCGATTAAAAGCTTCCGACAGCTGCAGAAATCCTCCAGGGCCAGATTCATCACCAACGGGTACAACCAAAACAGGCCGACTCCCTCTGGGCTATGCAGATCCAGTCAGGAGAAACGCTTAGAGCGTACTCGGCACGATATTGGGAGTGCTTCAACCTTGTTGACGACGCCTGCAACGACTCTATGGCCATCACCGCCTTCAAAATGGGTTTACATCCTGACAGTGCTCTGCGCAGTTCCCTGACCAGAAGGCCCCCCAAAATAGTCTGGGCGTTGATGAAAAAAGTTGAAGAATATTGTAAAGTCGAAGATGACGCCTTGAGGATAAAAGCCGGACAAATCCTCAGCAAAACAACCTTCCCCGAAACCGCTCGACCAATCGAGCCACCGAGCCCCGGCTAACCGGACCAAGCGAGATAAAAGGCGAGACTCCCGCCGATCAAGCGATCAATGCCCCCACCGAATGAATGAACAACTACAAGTCGATAGCAGACGCTCAAGGCGAACAGACAAGACGTATACGGAGTTGACAGAGCCGATTGCGGCGATAATGACCAAAGTCCAGCACCTTCCGTTTTTCAAGTGGCCCGCGAAGATGGTGGGGCCTCCTGACACACGGAGGAGGGACAGACGATGCGAATACCACAAAGATCACGGCCACGAAACCGAGAGTTGTTATGCGCTAAAGGATCATCTGGAGGAACTCGCGCAAGATGGCTGATTGCAGCAATACGTGAGCAAGGGAAAGCCAACCAAAGCACTAGCCTTGAGACAGGATTCACCTCCGCTTGGCGTGATCCACGTAATCTATGGTCTGCCGGCATCGCAGCATACCGGCCCGCCGCACCCAATCCCCAAAACATAACATGTCGATCGGCAGCCCAAAGAAGCTTCGACATTTAATTTCGATGACTCGACTCGCCGAACGGCGCCACCACGCCAATCCTTTGGTCGTCCAAATTACGCCAGACGATAGCTCGTTGAACGATTCTCATATACCCAGAAGCACTTCGAAACTCAGACAGACTTTTGTCAAACTCGCCTCAACGAGTCGGACCTATCACCGCTGCCTCAGCGCCGACGGCTTCAATGCGAATCTAGAGTATCCGTTGGGAGGGTCGTACTGCTCGGCGGGCTCAAAGACAGTTGACGTGGACTTCTTGGTTGTGAAGCTTCCGTCGCCATATAATGCCATCATGGGGCGCCCCTGGTTGCATGTCATGAAGGCCGTCCCAAGCACCTACCACCAGCTTATGGGCTTCCCAACAGCCCGTGGCATTGAGGAGATCCGTGGCTCACCGCAGTCTGCGCGTACGTAGACTCTATGAACATAGACTCCATTTACGGACCCGACTTGTGGGATCCGATGTTTGTACTAGCCCTACGTATTAATGAAAATTGATTTTCCGTCATTCTCCTTCAAGCCCCTCCGCGGATATCACGATTGGCCAAAATAAGTCTCCGGATTCGGAGCCCCCTTTGGTGCATGACACCTTAGGGCCGATTAAGTCTCCGGATTCGGAGCGCCCTTCGTGAATCACGATTGGCCAAAATAAGTCTCCGGATTCGGAGCCTCCTTTGGTGCATGACACCTTAGGGCCGATTAAGTCTCCGGATTCGGAGCACCCTTCGTGAATCACGATTGGCCAAAATAAGTCTCCGGATTCGGAGCCCCCTTTGGTGCATGACACCTTAGGGCCGATTAAGTCTCCGGATTCGGAGCGCCCTTCGTGAATCACGATTGGCCAAAATAAGTCTCCGGATTCGGAGCCCCCTTTGGTGCATGACACCTTAGGGCCGATTAAGTCTCCGGATTCGGAGCCCCCCTTGGTGCATGACACCTTAGGGCCGATTAAGTCTCCGGATTCGGAGCGCCCTTCGTGAATCACGATTAGCCAAAATAAGTCTCCGGATTCGGAGCCCCCTTTGGTGCATGACACCTTAGGGCCGATTAAGTCTCCGGATTCGGAGCGCCCTTCGTGAATCACGATTGGCCAAAATAAGTCTCCGGATTCGGAGCCCCCTTTGGTGCATGACACCTTAGGGCCGATTAAGTCTCCGGATTCGGAGCGCCCTTCGTGAATCACGATTGGCCAAAATAAGTCTCTGGATTCGGAGCCCCCTTTGGTGCATGACACCTTAGGGCCGATTAAGTCTCCGGATTCGGAGCCCCCTTTTGGTGCACGACACCTTAGGGCCGAACAAGGCGTACCTTAGATGGCCCACGAGTAAGCCATTCCAGCCAAACTCACACCCGCCCAAGGCAAGGGCTGATCCCCGAGTACAGGAACAATATTTAAGCTAAAATATCTAAGCCACACGAAAGTTCCAATAGCAAACTATCGAACCATACGAAACGACGTACTTAACCGGGATTAGGAACATTCATTTGGCATTGCTAAAACAACATTTTCAAAATAAAACTCAACTATATGAAATAACACTTTTTATTTCATCAAAACGGTGTTACATAGACGCAATCCGCGTTCGAACATTACAATATCTACCTCTAACTTCTAAGACAAATCAACCCATCGACTCGACCCTTGCCATCAGAACAACCATCGCGCCTCAAAACGAATCGATCTAACCGCGCCCGAATCGGCACGCCAGGCCTCTGACACCATCGACAATGTCAAGGCCAAGATCCAAGACAAGGGAGGTTAGGAGTAGCGGTCAGAAGCTTCCTTTCGGGCGATCCGCTTGACGACTTGAGATCGGCGTGTTTCCAGTTTCTCCTCTCAGCGGTCCACCTCCCATACCGGAGAATCCTCCGCCGCAAACCATCCGAGTGCCAAGTTCGGCCGGAATTTGAGCTCCTGCAACTACCATCACCATCCGATGGTAAGAACTGTTGGTCATCCCACGCAATAGATGCTGGAGAACCAAATATGCTCGACTGCACGAGGCGCCTGCCGCTTTTATTCTCAGTAATGGTCGCGATCTCGAGGCCCAAATCCCGAAGTGATTTTATTAACACAAAATTCCACGAACACAATCGTCGATCAACATTCTCCATGACCTAATTAACCCAACAATTGGCTAAAACGTGCGCGCATAGGCTGCGCAAGGGTAAAAAATTACCTAGCCCAATCGGCTAGACATTTGGCATTCAAGCCAAGTCAAAACGCCGTAGCCCCTCCGATCCCTGACTCGCGGCTTCTTCAAATTTCAACAACATGCCGCAATAGGCTTTGTTCAAAACTAAACTACCATTATATGGAGGCCAATCATGTACATTGAATCGGCGCCTCAACATGCAATCAAATTAAACACGCGTCCAATTGATGTATTTACGTCTCCAAACATTTATGCAATCAAGTTAAACACGCACACGCCGAATGTGGGACACAATTTGACATTTTCAATAAAGCGTCTTTTATTCAAAGAATCAAGAAATTACATAATTACGAACGCGACAGCCGCTCAACCTTAATAATTAAAGTCATACAAGACGCCTCATCCTCACTCTTCTCAGCCTCGAAAGCAGAAAACGGAAAGTCCTTACTGTGATAGAGAGGTGACGCCGAATCGATGCCTGACAAGCGCAGAGATTCGGCGGCTTGAGATGCCTTGATCCAACCATGCCTGAACCCACGATTTTCACATCGGCAAACCTCTTCGGCAAGTTTCTCCTGGGTCTTTTGGATTCCAACCAAGCGCCCCTCGTGAAAACCTTTCTCATAAGACCTGCCCTTGGCGGACTACAATGCGAACATGCTCGCCGTTTCACGATCGGCAATGGCAGCGCTTATAAGCCGACTGGTAACCCTCTCTTCCACGACTGGATTCACCTGCCCTGCTGGTTGGACTTGAGCCGCTTTGATCTTCCGTAATTCACGTTCAGCCGCCTCCACGCGAGCCTCCAAACTTCGGATACGCTCATCCTTTTTCTCCATTTCTCGGCGGGCGGCGCGCAATCGCATCCCGACTTCGTAAGCCGTATAGAGCCCTTTTCACCGCCCCATGAATGCCCTCGCGAAACACTTCGTAGTCCTGACGACCAACCATTGACTACTGAACTTCTAGAGGAAATATTTGTCGAGCAAACTCAACCGCCACGTCTGGATCTCGCACGATCGAGTCCGCTTCCGTCATGGGCTTATTCTTCACGAATACTGCAAAACTTAACGGGCACGGATTCGCGTCTGATCTCCTTTCAACTTGGGCATGTGGTGATCTCCCGTGAGATCGTCATCCTGCTTGGGCGACCTACTACGACGTCGAGGAGATTGGCGCTTCTCTCGACCCATAGAACTCTTACTCCCAGCACGCAAGGGCGCACCACGGTGTTCACTTCGATCCATATCACCGCCAAGCTCAGCCAATGTCTTGGCTTCCCTTTGTTAAATAAGAGTTTGTTCGACATACGACAATAGATTTTCTCACGAGTCCGAATCGACACCTACCACTCTTAAAAGTTGTGCCCTAATCATTTAACACCCGCAGAGGCAACACGATCGAGGCAAGTTCATTAGTCGCTAAACCCAATCGTCTCGATGTCAATAGGTCAATCGGCAGACAAGCTTTTCAAATTTAAGTGCGTAGTACCCCAGCCGGCTCATGAATTGATCCCTCAGAGCCCGAGTTCCTATCATGAACCCACTAGGGCAAGGGCAGATCCATCAATCCAAAGACACAAGATCAGTAGGCAGTGAAATTGCAAATGGTGATTTTGATGAGATATGTATGAAATCTGCAGGAACCCAGATATTGACCAATCTTTTCCCCTCTACCTTCAGTGGTTCTATGAAATTGCAAATGGTGTTTAGAAGAGTTCTAGATAAAATCATTCGTGCCACAGCAAAATCATCCGGCTCATGAGTTGACTGGCAAGAACAGATTTATCAATCTATTCGGACCAAGTACCCCAGCCGGCTCACAAGTTGATTCAGCGCTAGAATTCTTTTTATGAACCCACTGGGGCAAGGGCAGATTCACACATCAGGGTTTCCCCACAGTATATGCAATTCCATTTTACCAAATGCATTGACAAATACAGAACTCTTTCATTAAAAATAAAATTACAAGAATTCTTTCATACAAAATGTGCGATGGTAGAAAAAATTACAAGGAAATTTTCATTAATAAATTGCGTGCCGATGCTAACCAATTTATACACGAAAACTACCCTAAACCAACAAATCACTATCCAAAAAGAAAAACAAAAACAAAAAGACGCTGCAAGAAGAAATACTCCCGATTATTCATCTAAGATTTGACTCAAGTGGCTGAACGTCCACCTGCTCATAAGGAATTGGCACATCCAAGGTAACCTCAGCGGCAGCAAGGGCTTTGAGCCACCCATGTTTGAACCCGCGATTCTCAAATTTTGACACTTCTTCAACATATTCCGTCAGAGCGGCGCCTCTCCCTGCCTCAAAGGCCTCCGTTTCGGCTTTATCGCGGGCGGCCTTAAGCTCCTCTAACTGAGCTTCCGCTTCAGCAAGTGCTTCCTTTGAGAGTTTGAGTGATTCCTCGCTCGCATGTGCCCTACCCTCAGCATCAACACGAAGCTGTTCGGCGATGCGAGCCCTCTCTTTCTCCGCTTCGCAAGGCTTCCATTTCAAATTTCCTCTCATAATTTCGAACTCGGCCCTACTTTTCTGACCCTGCAACTCTGTTTCCAAATGGTCAATCCTCCCGAGCGCATCACGCAAGCGGCGACCCAAGTCCGTGATCCTTCCGATCGTCTGCAAAACAATTCGGTACGATTAGACACCTTTAACAAACAAGAGCGAGATTAAGGCGACCTACCAGGAGTGCTGATTGAGCAGTTAGGGCAACGGCCACAACGCCGCACGCAAGACCAAGGCTTTGTTGTCGGCGAGCAATAATGAAATTGAAGCCGCCAGCTCAGAGCCACGGCCGATCCTCGACGGCCGAAGCGTCGGATAAAATCGGCACGCTCGATTTTAATTTGAATAACAAACGGCGCGATCACGTCCGATTCTTCTGCCGAGGCCGCTTAGCGGGGCGCTTCGAGCTCGTCTCTCCTCGACACCACGCTTTTGGCCATGCTCGAATCGCCGTTCCATCGGCCGCTTTCTCCACCTCTTTCCCGTGACGGACGAAGAACCTCAACCGCTCTCGAAACGGCACGGCGGCTTGATCAAGCCGAATCAGTGCGGTGCATTCGGCCTTCTTCCGGGCGGCCATCCGCTCGGCATTTCTTCGACGTGCCATCTGCGTTAAGCTTTCCTTCGCCATGCCCTCCAAGAAATCGTCGGGTAGATCCCCCAGATTCGCAAAAATATCCCCGGAAGAGAAATCCGTTCGTCCTGAGGCAGATGCCTCAGTGGCCTCAAGTGCCGAGCGTATGGCCTTGTCGCCCTCTACAACCCCCTCAGTAGACCCTACAGCCGGATCGGCGATCACCTCTACAACCGGCTCAACGTCTTCCCAATCGTAATCTACGACCGACCGCCTAAGGTTTTTGAAGCGGGGAAAGATAAGGGCCGAGAGCTGTTGACTGCCTGCTAGAATCGGGATGTTATCTGCAGCCGAGAAAGTAGTGTAAGTGGGTTCGTACCGAAGGAGAATATGGATGGCTCTCCATTGCCGTTGTACGTTTGGGCGGCCGAAATATCTGAGCGCAGTCTTGATTTCCCCAAGAATCACGTCGTCAACCGAAGTCAAGATTTTCTTCAACCTATTACCTGCAAAAGAGAACAAAACGATTTAGGGAAAGGAGCCGAATAAGAGATAGTCCAGCAAACAAGACATTGCGTGGCAACCTGGGTCACCCTTATGTCTGGGAATAGGGTCCAGGCGATCCTCCCCATCAGCGAACTCCCAATTACCTCGGATGTTGACCATCACGTCACAACCCGCTACTGTAATCGCAAGCATGGTCACCAAGTGATGGTTAGTATCTCTGGCCCTGAGAAAATATCGTCCCAGCCGACCGGAGGATTTGGCTAAGGCGTAGCAATGCCGAATGGCCAGAATCCCGAGGTTGATCCTAAGGCGTCGATTCAACTCTACTACCCCCATGATGATTCGAAAGAAATTTACATTAGGTTGAGAGGGAATCAAACCCCAATAGCAGAGAACGGCTCTCAGAAGTGGGTGTAGGGGAAAACGAACTCCGCCCTCAGCAATGGATAAAAGAGGGAATACGATAGTGTTTTAGTCTTCCCTCTCCATGTCGAGAGCGTTGTCCGTTACAAGGGATAAATGGACGTCGTCGGGAATAGAGAAGTGTTGCCGGAAACCAGAGATACGACCCTCAGAAAGGAGGTCTTTCAAATGTTTGGCCATCTTAATAGAGAACTAGGTGTTTGCCGGAGTCAAAATAACAAACGGAAAACAGGATTACAAAAAAGGGATAAGGAAACTTACGAGGAGCAGATGAGACAGGGGAAGACGGGAAGAAGTTGCAGAAAACACGAGTTGCGGAGGGATATGCACCTGCGATCCAAAAGTCTTAGAAAATCAACGAAACGAGAATTTGAAAAGACCGAAGTTTCAAATCGCAATAAATGCTGCGATACACATGAATAGAGCGGGAAAGCGTAATGATGAGCAAAAAAGTCCGCGCCTCCTGACATATATTAGGGCACGAAGGCCGCCTAATTGAACTTCTCTTCTGAACCAAACTCGCCGTTAATCGCCACAACAGGGAGTTTGGAGGGCAATTGTGGTGGCCGAATATCTAGGCGAGGAGAAGGGAGGTATATTTCAGATTGACGCTAGCCGGCATATACATCCCGCAAGAACACGGGGCCGAATAGGATAGATAGGCCGTATGTGGGTCCCTCTTTAGAGCCGAATGGAGGAAAAATAATGATTGAAAAAGTAGGCCCAAGCCCTGAGGCCCAGAGAATGGATATAAATACAAGAGCTTCAGATTGGTAAGGACATGTAAGTATCACTTCTAAAAACTTAGAAGACAAGCTTTCTTGAGCAGAGGAACTGACTTCCCCGTTGGAGTGCTAATTCCGGCACCCCCGACCGGAGCGTTCGTATCTTTTCAGGTGACTAGCTGAGGATCATTGGCGTCTTTCAGGATTTAAAGAGTATTTCCAAACCCTTTCATCACATTATTTAATTATCGTTACAGTTTGTTTATTATAATTATTTCAGGGTGTTACAACTTGGTATCAGAGCGTACCGGGTTTGAATACTTTGGGTAGTAGGAAGTAGTTATTACCACAATGGGTTTGTCTAGCTTGATAGAGACATTAGTATTGTTACATAGAAAGACAACCCATGAGGGAGGTGAATTGGGTAATTAAAAATTATGACCAGAAAATAAATTTCAGATGACTAGTTTAGTAAATACAGCAGATAATTAGTAAAAACATAGAAAATAAAAGAAAAGAGAAGAGGAGCTCAAACATAAAGATTTATAGTGGTTCGGCTCACCGGTCTACGTACACTCTTCAAGATACCTCCTTAAGAATTTCTTCACTATAAATTAATGCACCACCGAGCTTCACCTAGCTTTTGAATTTTTACAAAGGACTTACTTCAATCTATTGAGGACCTCTCAACTAAAATGCCTCACTTTACAAGTGTTTCACTCAGAAAATAGGAATAGGAATAAGAGGTACAATTGTCCTCTTTTAGAGATTTTCTCTCTCAAATGATGGATATGAAAACGTAAGCACAGAGGTAATTTAAGACTTACTCAGATATGAAAATAGAAGTACAATGAAGTATAATAAAAGCTCTTGAATGCTTTGGTGTTCTTGTGTTTAAGAGTTGTTGTCAACCGAACAAGAAGAGCTTCTTTTTTACAGCATTAATGGCTTCTAGCTGTTAGAGAAAGGCAGAGACAAAACTTCTAGCCATTGGAGCAAATCATGGAAGATATCTTCCAGTTGTGTTTGACCAATGTATGGTGTATACAGACTGTAGATAGGTCTTGGGAAGAGAAGGTTCATTAAATGCACAAGCTTTTCATTAAATGCTTACCTTCATAAGTAAGCCCTTGGTAGAAGATATAGTGATAGAAAATTTACTCAAGGATCAGAAATGATGTGATATTCTGCATACAGATCAGAAAGTGGCTGAGAAAAGAGCTGTGCTAGTCTAGATCTGATTTGGCATGTGGGTTTTTTTTTTTTTTTTTTTTTTTTTTTTTTTTTTTTTTAAACCTAGATTTACGAGTGTCAACCTCTGCAGATTGGGTGTCGACCTTTTGCTCTATTTTCTTCTCTGAGTTGAACTCCAAGTGTTTCTGGTGTCGACCTTTATCATTCTTGGTGTCGACCCTTGCTGTTGGATTGTGTTATGAAATTCAATGTTGACCCTTATTATTCTTGGTGTCGACCCTTGCTATTGGATTGTGTTCTGAAATTTAGTGTCGACCTTTGTTACTCTTGGTGTCGACCCTTGCTGCTGGATTGCATTCTGAAATTTAGTGTCGACTCTTGTAGCTGGAACACTAAGGCATTTTGAGCTTTACTCTGGTGTCGACTCTTACTATTTTGGTGTCGACCTTTGGACCTATTTTAAGCATAAATATTGTTGTGCACATACGTGCTAATTTTATGTTTTGAGGGGCTACAAATCATTAGAAAACAACGCTATAGAAGCATATATCTTTTAGAAATGATGAAGCACAATTGTATAAAATCATTTTGAAAAATTTGAATAATGAAATGAGTTCAAAATATTTGTCGACAATTCGAATAACCTTGGGGCCAACAGGTATGTATGCTATGCTATGTGATAACATGCTTATGTGATTATATGGGTATGAAATTTAATTCCTAAGATATTGATTAGGTCTACGGGTTTCTAGAAGTCCTGTTAGAAGAGCACTTGATTACTGCTGTTTCTAATCAGAACTTTGGCAAAGTCATGGAATGGTCATTATCTATGAAGGGAATTCGTATGTGTTTATATGACTTTGTGTTTACGTGGAGTGAATTACTGTTGTCCACCATATTAGGACGCGAGTGAATTAGCTTCGGCACATTTTGTAAATGTGCTAATTTCTTTTGTTATCTTTATTAGGATATCAGGACGTGGTCGTGGTGGTAGGCGTGTGTAGACACCCCATTTTTAACCGCCCTTAAGACTTGGGCACTATTGATGGTTTACTTAGTGATGCAGGCTATGCTGTACAAATGTTCAATTTCTTTGGCAAGGAGAACTCCAAATCCAAACCTCATACCCCATTTCTTGATCAAAAGATTTTAGACCTTGAAACCCTCTCTTTCAAAATTCTTCTGCGATGTTCTGACGCTCACATTTTGTTAAATGTCGTGCTTTTTGGTAAACCAAGCAAGGACAAAGTGGAAATGAATGAAGGAGAGATGAACTCTTTTGAAAAATCTTTCAAAACACCTTGTTTAGAGGTTTGGAGTTGAAGAAAAGAGGAGAGGAGAGAAGAAAGTGAGTTGGAGAAGGAGCTGGGCATGAATCGTTAAGAGAGAGACGAGCAGTCCTCACCAAATTGGGCCTATCTGTTTTCACGCTTAGAGTTCAGCTATAAAGCCACCACTGTTGGAAACAAGACTTCTGGGGCTTCATTTTGCACTCAAGAATCTCTGAAAGCCGAGTCCGGATGGGGGAGATATGATTGGTTGAAGTTGGGTATCATTCCGATTGGACCAAAACTGAGTAGTCTTCACCAAAACAGGAATAACTTTTTTCACAGTTGGAATTTTTATGTGAGGCTTCCACCATTGGAAAGCTTACTTCCGGGGCTTCACTCTAGACACAAGAATGACCTGAAAAGGCATCCAAATGAAGGAGTTAGGCTTGCTTCAAGTCGGGGACTAGGACTGATTTTTGCTGCCGGCCTCTATAGGAGTGTGCCGGCCATGAATGGCCAATGCCGGCCCTATGCCGTCCAAATGTGACCCCTGCCGGCCATCAATGGTAAGGTTCTGGCCAACAATGGTTTACTGCCGGCCATAGATGGCAGAAAGCAGAATTTTGTAGATATTTTATCTCCAGCTGGCACAACTGTCTCTCTTGAGATATTTTTGACCCAAACCTCTCTTTTTGCTATATATGGAGGCCTTATCTATTGTTTTGAAGGGGAGAACATTGAAGAACATTTTTGGCAAAAGGTTTGGGAGTTTCTCACATTAGAACCTCTCTCTTTACAGTTCTCTCTCTTGAGCTTTTGTGCTAGAAGGCTTGCATACAACCATCTTCAACCTATCAACCCTTAAGAAGACTTGATCACCATTGGGATGAGGTCGCTTGGAACTTGTTTTGGTTTGCTAAAGGTGGTTTTGGTTCAAGAAAAGTGGCTATTTTTTGGCTATTTGCTGCTGTGCTCCAACGGTGAGCTTCTCCCTCTTTTAAGCTTATTTTTGTACACAACCTTGGCCACCTTTGCATACTGATTTTGGCCTAGCTTTAAAATAAAAAATCCTTTGTTTCTAAGTGTTAAAAATGGTAGTTTAAAGTGTTTTTGGGGTTAGGGATGTTTCACCCTCTTTGGTGGCTTATTTGCTAAGCTTCTTGCATTCCTTTAAAGCATTTCAAACCATCTCTTTTTGGCCCTTTAACCACTGAATTCTAGAGGAATTTTAGTGGTGGAAAGGTGGTTTTGAGGGCCAAAATGGGAGGGGGTGGTCCCCTCTCCTCTTGTCTTGCTTCCTTGCCTTGTTGGCCTTATACTTAAGCATGTGTTTCTACCCTTTTGAGGCTTAGTTCAAGCACTTTTTTGTGACTTTTCAGGCCTTCCATAAGTCTATTTTTGGTTGTCTTAGTCACCTCTTGCATGCTCCTTATACTTGTAGTGTAATCCTACTTGTAGCCTTGCAAAGTAGCATGTCTTTGTGCCTTGAATTTGCTTAGTTCAAGCATGTTTTTAGCCATTATTTGCCGTACCATAACTTTGTTTTTGGCTGATTTGGTCACCTCTTGCATGCTTTTGGTACTTGTAGTGCAATCATGCTTGTTGGCCTAACATGCTTTATGTTTTTGTTCATCATTCTAGCATGTGTTAGCTTTGCTCCAGCACATTTTTGCCATTGATTTAACATGCTTGAGGTCTGTTTTAAGTGGTCTTGGTCATGCATGGCTTGCCTTGTAGGGCTATAGTGCAAATGGCTTTGCTAGCCTTGTGTTTTGAGTCCCATAGCATGCCTTGCTTGGGTTGTTTGCATGATATGGCATCATTTAATATGTAATTTCAAAGCATATTACTCTGTTACATACCCACACATATCACTCTTTAAGTGCTTTTGAGAGTTGAGCCTTTTTGCCTTGTTGGTGAGTATGATAACCCTGTTCCGTATTATGCTAATTGGTCCTTATTATAAATGTGATTATGTGTTTGATATGGTTTTGTGTGCCATTATGTGAAAATATGTGGTTTTGAATTTCTATATGTTCACCATAGGAATATCTGTTTTGGAAATTAAATTGAAGGCCTTATCGGCCACGAAACCCGAAATTGATTACGCCATTGTGATTAGCGTAATTTTTAGAGCTTATGGTGAAATTTAATTAGAAATTGATTCGGACCAAATTAATTAGATTAAATTAAGGATATAGTGCCCCATTATTTAATAATTATAATTTTGATTAGTGGGACTTTTATATAAAGGGCCATATACACTCAACCTCTCTCTTTTACTCAACTTGGCTAATTTTAACTCTAAGCAAAAGAGAGAGGGTCGGCTAGAGAGAGAGAAAGAAGAAGAGTTGGGTGTTTGGCTCAAGTTTGTGAGGATTGGAAGGCCAACTCTAGATTTGACCAGAAATTGTGAAGAATTGAGCCTCTAGGTAAGTGAATTCATGAATTTTAAATTGTAATTTTGTGAATTCAAGTTTGATTAATGGTCAAGAACATGAATTTAATTGAGTGTGATGAAATTGAGTTGGTTTTGTTGAATTGAAAGTCAATATACGCATGCGTGTGTGTAATTGCTTTGAATTTGAATGTTTGAGCACAAAATGTATGATCCATGTAAGTTTTTAGTTGAAGTCCTTGTATTTGATCATCTCTTCACCAATTAAGTTGAGAATAATGAGTATCTCCCACATGCAAGTACAAACCATGGAGGTGTTGGTCTTGAATGTTTGAATTTAATGTGTTGGTGATGAGTTTGGGTCAATTTGAGCCATGCATGTGAGTAATTCATGGAATTGAGCTTCATAATGTTGTAATTTAGTGTTTGTACCATGTTAGTACATGTAAATGTGAAGTTTGAGCCGAAATTATGTGTTTGGGGCCTTTGAATATCAAGTTGAAGCTCAAGAACATGTTCTGGAAAATCCAGAAATTTTGATGTCCGCTCTAGCGGGGGATCTGCCGCTCGAGCATAAAATACGAGCTCCTAGTATTTTCTGCAGACATGACGTCTGCTCGAGCAGGGAGCTATGTAGACCAAGTTCGCGCTCGAGCGTCCGAGTGCGCGCTTGAGCGTAAATTTGATGTAACTAGCACTTTTGCAGACCTCATGGGTCCGCTCGAGTGGGGAAGTCCACGCTCGAGCGGGGACCCTGTTTCTGAAAATTTTGAAAGTGCATTCTGTGTTTTGGTTTCTGTTCTTTTTCACTTCTAAGTACTCTTAGGCATGCATTAAGCATTGTAAATGAATTAAAGGGATAAGAATAAAGCCTAAAGAAGAATATGTGAATTAAAGAACAGATTGAATCATTTGTGACCCGTATGTGTTATGTGATGTGTAGGGTCAAGCTCCAGGACAAATCAACCAACCGATCACTGTGAGTAATATCTTGACAAAGATATCTGAAATACGTTGTTGTCCAATTGCTTACTTCTATGTAAGTTTATAAGTTTGTTAATTTGATTGGTGGACAATGTTTGCTATGCCAAACAAATGGGCCAAAGGCCAGTTTGACATGAAAGTATGAATGAATGGGCCGAAGGCCAGTCTGACATAAATGAATGAATGTGCCAGAGGCCAGTATGATTTGAACAATAGAATGAATGGGCCAGAGGCCAGTACGATCTGAATGATAGAATGAATGGGTCAGAAGCCAGTATGATCTGAATGAAAGTATGAATGGGCTAGAGGCCAATCTGACATGAATGAAAGACAAATGGGCCAAAGGCCAGTTTGACATGAATGGATTGGGCTCGAGGCTGTCCGAAGTGTTTGGAACCGAAGTTACTTGATCCATATCTATTTACATACTAGATAGAAATATGAATTGGGCCTAAGGCCATCTGATCTATATTGTTCCAATGCATCTTCTTTAATTGATATTATTCACTGGGTTTTCGCTCACGCTCATTCATGTGTTTGTAGGTGAGCCAAGAGAGGTCCAGACCCAGTCTCAGTGAAGTCTGTGTGGAACAACCAAGGTTTTGGAGAGTCAGCCCTTGCGTCTCACGCACGAGACTCGTCTTCGCCATTTTGTTATGTATTTATATTTTGTCATTTTGGTGAAGACTTTGAATCTGTTGTATATAGTTTTCATGGGTTGACTTAGACTTAAATGATCATGTCTGTACAGAACCTTATGCTACTATATTTTCTGAAGTGAGTTATTAACATGTTTGTGTATGGTTTGTTATGACGTGCCACGTAAGCACAGCTCTATGGACAAAATTTTAAATTTTGTTTCCGTTTGGCCCCTTTACTTTGATGAGTTATGTCTGGTTTGGTTTGAGACCGTAGGTAATCTCATGATTACTGGCCGGTTATGTCCTTAACTCTTGGGGGCGGGTTTGGGTCATGACAGTGAGCCAATACATGAGCATATCTTTCTTGCCATCTATACTGCGAGTCTAGCATGTTTTTGCCACTATTTTGACATGCTTTAGATCTTTTTTGAATGGTTAGGGTCATTTGAGCATTGTTTAATATGGTTGTAGTGTAAAGAGGCTTGACTAGCTTTGAGTTTTGGGGCCTTTAACATGTTGTGCATGTGATGTTTGCATGGTATGGCACCATTTAACAAGTAATTTCAGTGCATATAGTGTAGTCACACTCTCATATACTTCACTTCTTCATAGCTTTTGAGGGTTGTGTATCATGCCTTGCTCATAGGCCAACATGTGTGCATGTTCTTCTAGCATTTTGAGCTTAAATTCCAGCATGTTTAGGCCACTGTTTTGGCATGTTTGAGGTCTGTCCATAACTGGTTTGACCATTTGTGCCATGTATTGCATGCCTCTTGTGTGATACTCTTTGCTTGCTTTAGTGCTCTTGGCTCCATGACATGTCTTGCATGCTTGGCTTGCATGATTTAGTGTCTTTAACATGCTAAGATAAACATGTGTTATATTGCTTTGCATCGTGTTCAACCGGACGTTATGTTGAACACAAGGTGGATTGGCCCGCTTCATATTCAAAGTGATGAAAGTGAGCCAATCCCCTTTGTCTCCGTTGCCTTTGATCACTCATGATAAGGCTGTGGTCTTAGTGTTTTGCTTGTTTTGTTTGTCGTGCATTCATCGAATTTGTGCAAGTTGGATCTTTGGCCATTATGCATTGCGATGCTTGATTGGTGGTCTTGGATCCAATGATGCTTCTCCATTGATGTTTTGAGGTGATATGGAGTGGCGTAGCACATACATGCCCTAGGGAGACCCTTCATTTCCTCTATTTTGTGCTCTGTTGCAGTTTGGTGTCACAGCACACCAGTGGCCGGCAGTGCCACATTGATGGCCGGCAACCCTGCATCTTTGGCCAGCAGTGGTTCATCCTTGGCCGGCAGGTAGCCAGCAGTAGCTCCTCATGGCCGGCAGGCCACTGGTGCACTCCCCAACCTTGATTTGGTAAGTTTTAGCAACTAGTTCTGGGAGACACCGTGTAGACAGAGCCTCAAGAGAGCAAACCGGAGAGCTTTTCGGGGCAAGAATCGAGGCATGTATGTTCAAACTTCTTTAACTTGCTGTGGTAGTATAGTTTAGAGTTTTACTTGTTAGTTAGAATTGAATTTGTACTTAATTAATTTGTTAATTAGTTAAAGTGATGTAATAATTAGTTGTAGCTAGTTATTCAATTTGGTTGTGTAATAATTAGTCTAATTAGCTTAATTAGATTAATTGCTTATCTTAGCTTGGATTAGCTTAGCTTTTATTCGGACCCTCCGTCGAGAGGGCACAATATTGTAATAAGGGTGCGTGTGTGTGTGCATGTCTTCCAACCCCCATTTCTTTCTCCTTTGTATTTACTAGCTTTTGATGGTTAGTTTTAGAGCATGTTTCAATTAGCATACTTATACTTTGCATGCGTGCATCATTCATTCGTATTGCATACCGAGCTCGGTGTATCATTCAAACTGCATTGTATTTCAATACCTATTTGAATACATGTATCAATTGTTGCATTCATATGCCATCTTAGCTAGCCGAGCCTCTTTTAGTTGCATTTTGCATGCGTTGCATTAGGCATTGTTGACATAGCTAGGAACATGCATTGATTACTGACTAGCTTCTTTTTTGGCTCAGAGTACACTGTGAGTGTTTATGCTTTAGCATCCTTGCATGTATGTAAGTGTTGCCATGGTAGCATGCTTGCCATGAGGCTAACAGCTTAAGTGTTTAACTGCATGAATGCCTGTGGATAAAGGGTTCATTACTTGAATTAGAACAATTCATCAAAATGTGCGTTTTAAGCCCACTTTGCGGAGTGGCAAAATCATGTTGTTTTCTAAGCCCACTTGAGGGTGGCAAATCCGCATCTTAGCCTACTTGAGGGTAGCATCTTTCAAACCATTTTCGAAAAACAAACATGAGATGTTTTGTTTCAATTCTTGTGATTGAGTCTATACTTGTATGCTGTGCACATCACATAGTAATTCTAGATTAATAAACCGGAATACGAACACATGTGTTTTCAAAAATAACATATCATGATAGTAGAGGCCGATCTTTGATCGGGCGAGCGGGGATGCTCATATCAAGACCTTCCCCTCTCGTACCCAAGTTCCCGAGCCGAGGCAACTTTGGTGATGACGGACACGTAGTCTTAGACATGAGTCAGGGTTTCCTAAATTTCCCAAAATAAAATATTTAGGTGGCGACTCTGAAATCTGGCAAAGCAGTCCATGTTTGGCGCTTTTTGATTAAAATCGATTTTCCAAAACGATTTTCTAGATTTGGAGTCTTTGGTGATTTATCAGTCTTACATTGCACTTTGTGAGATTAGATTCAGAACCGTGACAGGAGTCCGAACTGTAGTAACTAGAACTACAATTCACGCCCCCGCGCGCGGAGCGGAGTTCTGGGTGGTCTACAGCGTGGTAGGCCTAGAAGGCATGAGGTGCCTCTACTGGATGAAATTTCGGCACAAGAAAAAGGAGTTGGTCAGGCCAATATGGTCGAACCAATTAGTCAGCAGGCCATAGGCGCCTTAACCCGTGAAATGGCTGGAGCATTGCGAGAATCCATGGACATTCTTAGAGTTGAGAAACAAGTCCAGGCCCAAGTAGTTGAGGCAGGGTTATTATTTTTGAAGTAAGAGTTTTTTCAGTCGAATCTAGAGGAGTTTTTGGGCGATCCAAATGAGCCACTGAAGGCAGATGAGTGGCTAGAATAGATAATAAAGACGTTTGAGATGTTTGGCATCGAGGATGATGGATTGAGAGTGACCCTAGCATCTTTCCAGTTGAAGAGAGATGCGGGTCAATGGTGGAAGTATGCACGTGGGCGCATTGAAGTGACGTAAGAGGCCTTTGTCAACGCCTTCCAGGACAAGTTCTTACCTCTCACAGTTAGGGAGAAGTTGAGGGACCATTTTTCTCAGCTCAAGTAGTTGAGCACACCGGTGGCCGAGTTTGAGGCCGCATTTACTAGTTTGTCGAGGTTTGCACCGAAACTTGTAGCGACTGAGGAGCGCAATTGTTTAGAGTTCGAGAAGAAATCGAGGACCAGGCTCATGTTCAAAGTGGCCGAGTTAATGATTAGAAATTATAGATGCCTTGTGGAGGTGGTGGCTCATTTTGAGATTGTGATGCAGATGGAGGAGGAGCAGATGAGAGGCTCTAGGAGGAGTCAGGAGGACAGTAAGAAGCAAATGGGTTCTAATACACAGCAGTCCTAGGGAGCTCAGTCGGGGTCCACTTTTCTAGTCTCGAGCTCGTTTTGGCAGAGATGGTCAGGGAGATTTCACTTGTTTCAAGTGTGATCAGTTTGGCCATAAGTCTCCAGCTTACCTACGGAGGGGAGGTGGGCAGCGGTTTGCACCATCTGCGGCTTGTTCTCAGAGCCAGAGCCAAGAGAGATGGCAACCGCTCACTTGTTATCAGTGTGGGCATGCAGGGTATATGAAGAGGTTTTGCCCACAGTTGGGTAGCACCTGGTGTGTTTGGTTCGAGACAGACACAAAGCCATCGGCCTGCACAATTAGCATAGGCCTTGACGGCCAATCAGGGAACCTCTTCGGCTTAATCAGTGCATCAAGATTATGCTCAGAGGAGTGAGCAAGTTAAGTAGAGACTTTTAAGGTGTATGTATGTTGTTACTGCACTAGACCTAATACCAACACCTTCGGTAGTGAAGGGTACTTTCTTGTTATGCAATTCCATTGCTAATGTGTTAATTAATATGGGTGCATCCCATTCATTTATCTCATCTGCATTTGCATCAGCTTTGGGGTTAGAGTTGGCTCGGTTAGCATCTCCTTTCAGTGTAGAGTTACCTATTAGTGGTGAGATTGTTTTAGAGTAGAGGTATCGGGGTTGTGACATAGAGGTTGCCGGTCGCCGACTTCCGTTTGCGTTTATGTTGGTTGACATGTCTAGTTTTGATGTTGTTTGGATATGGACTGGTTATCACTGTATCAAGCTATCATAGATTGTTATCGTCAAAGGGTTACTGTATGTACCTTGAGCGGTGATTACTTTATTTCTTAGGGGACCGGGTTGATAGAGTCTTATCAACGGTGTATGATCTGCGTGGGTAGAGTGAACTTAGTTTTCTTCTTGCCAACTTCTTGGGTAATGAGTGTGATGAAATCCGAGTCGAGTTGCCAAGGGTAGTTTGTGAATACTCAGACGTTTTTCTTGAGGATCTCACTAGTTTACCATCTCACTGTGAGATTGAGTTCTTAATTGATTTAGTGCTTGGTATGGCACCAATTTCTATGGCACTATATAGATTTGTATCTGCTGAGTTTAGTGAGTTTAAGATTCAACTCCAAAAGCTACTAGATAAATGTTTTATCCGCCCTAGTACCTCACTTTGGGGAGCATCGGCTCTTTTAGTCAAAAAGAAAGATGGTGCGTTGCAACTTTGTATTGATTATCGGAAGTTGAATAGGGTAACTGTTAAGAACAAGTACCCAATGTCTCATATAAATGATTTGTTTGATCAGTTGAAGGGGTATTGTTACTTTTCTAAGATAGACCTAAGATCAGGTTATCACTGATTGAGCGTAAGAGAGGTGGATATCTAGAAAATGGTATTCCGTACGCGGTATGGCTATTATGAATTCCTAGTGATACCTTTTGGGTTGACCAATGCACCAGCCGTGTTTATGGATTTGATGAATCGGATTTTTTGTGAGTTCCTAGATTGTTTTGTAGTCGTCTTTGTAGACGACATCTTGATTTACTCACCCTCTGAGAAGGAGCACGAGGAACAATTGTGAGTGGTGCTTGAGTTGCTTAGAGCCCACAAACAATATGCTAAGTTTGGGAAATGTGAATTCTGGTTGAGAGAGATTAAGTTCTTAGGCCATATGGTATCTGGGAAAGGAGTGACTATAGATTCATCCAACATAGAGACAGTGCAAGATTGGAAACTACCTAAGAATGCTTTTGAAATCCGTAGTTTCTTAGGGTTGGCCATGTATTATCGTCGATTTGTGAAGGATTTTTCTAGATTAGCTTTACCGTTAACTAGACTGACAAGAAAATGAATTAAGTTCGTGTGGATCGAGACTTATGAGAAGTCTTTTCAAGAGCTTAAGGTTAGACTTACCACTACTCCAGTATTAATTATTCCAGAGAGGGGTTTGGGCTATTCGGTGTATTGTGATGCTTCACGGGAAGGTTTGGGTTGTGTATTGATGCAAAAGGGAAAAGTAGTAGTTGAAAACACATGAGAGGAATTACCCTACTCATGACCTAGAGTTAGCGGCGGTGATCTTTACCTTGAAGATTTGGAGGCATTATTTGTATGGTGAGAAGTTTGAGGTATTTTCTAATAAAAAAAAGTCTGAAATATCTATTTACATAGAAAGACTTGAATTTGAGGCAGAGGAGGTGGATGAAGTTTATAGAAGATTATGATTTTGAGCTACATTATCACTCGGGGAAGGCTAATGTTGTGGTCGATACTTTGAGTAGGAAATCCATGGGTAGTGTGCTAGTATTGCCATCTGGGAATGGGAGATGTTGGGTGTTATTAGTGAGTTTGACTTGCATCTTGGCGAGTCTATTGAGTCTGCAGCCTTGTTTTCGGTAGTTACACAACCTACACTTGTGAACCGAGTGATAAAAGTGCAGAAGAGTGATCTTGAGGTAGAAACCCTCCTAGAAAAAATCTCTAGTGGAAAGATAGAGAAAGGCTTGAATGTGTACCTTGATTCGAGTGTTAGATACTGTGACCATTTTTTCGTGCAGGAGTCGTGTCGAGAGGAAGTACTCCGAGAGTTTCACCATTCACACCTTGCGGTGCATCCGAGAGGCACAAAAATGTATCACAACCTTAGTCGCCAGTTTTGGTGGAGGGAATGAAGAAGGATGTGGTCGTGTTTGTATCGAGGTGTGCAGACGCGCCTGAACGTCCCGAGAAAAATCCCGTTTTGTTCATTGGGCTCACTACAGTTCGGACTCGATGTCACGATTCTGAATCTAATCTCGCAAAGTGCAATGCAAGATCGATAAATCACCAAAGAGTCCAAATCTTGCAAAACGTTTTGAAAAACTGATTTTAGAAAGAAGTGTCAAACATGGACTGCTTTGCCAAATATAGAGTCGCCACCTAAATATTTTTATTTTGGGAAATTTAGGAAACCCTGACTCGTACCTAAGGCCACGTGTCTGTCATCACCAAAGTTGCCTCGGCTCGGGAACTTGGGTACGATTGGGGAAGGTCATGCAATGAGCACCTCCGCTCGCCCGATCAAAGATCGACCACTACTAAACATGATATCATGTTTTTGAAAACATATGTGCTCTTATTCCGGTTTATTAGCCTAGAATTGCTACGTGATGCGCACAACATACAAGTATAGATTGGATCATTTAAGTTGGAACAAAACATCTCATGTTTGTTTTTGAAAACAGTTTGCTACTCGCAAGTAGGCTAAAATGCGGATTTTGCCACCCTCAAGTGGGCTTAGAAAACATGGTGATTTGCCACTCTCAAGTGGGCTTAAAACTCGTAATCGATGAATTGTTCCAATTTAAATAATCCAACCTTCACCCACAGGCATTCATGCAGGAATATCACATAAGTAGTTAGCCTCATGGCAAGCATGCTATCATGGCAGTCACTCACACACATGCAAGGATGCTAAAGCATAAACACTCACCGAGTACTCCAAGCCAAAACAGAAACTAGTTAGTAATCAATGCATGATCCTAGTTCATGTTAAGATAGCTAATGCAACACATGCAAAATGCAACTAAGATAGGCTCGGCTATTCTAAGATGGCATGTGAGATGCTACAGGTAACATGTATTCAACTTGGAATTGAAATACAATGCAGTTAGTATGATGCGCCGAGCCCGGTGTATGCAAGACAAATGAATGGATGCAAACATGCGAGCATAAGGATGCTAATTAAAACATGCCCTAAAACTAACCATCGTAAGCTAGTAAATAAAAGGGAGAAAGAAATGGGGGTTGGAAGACATGTATCACACACACGCACACTTATTACAACATTGCCCTCTCTTAGAGGGTTCGAATAAATAATACAGAATCGAATTAACTAATATTACACAACACTAGCTAATTAACAAAATAACTAAACTAGCATATAAACTATGTAAAATGAGCTGCCTCAGCTTTGCTTTGAATGATAAAGGATACATGCATGCTCGAGTCTCCTTGTCGAGAAATCCATCGCGATGCCCCGGCTCGCCTTTGTTTGCAATTGATTTCAAAAACTTGGACAAAGCTCCAAGGAGATGAAACTCTACCCTGGGAATCTGTGGGAAGGCTACCGACCAGCTATAGGCAATGGAGACCACCTACCGACCACCCTTGGTGGTAAAAACCAGAAAAGGTGGTCGACCTGCTAGAAAACCTGGTCGGCTGACCAGTTTCTTCTCCTAGTTTTTGCATTTTCTGCAACAAAGGTAAGAGAGAGAGAAAGCAAGGTATTTGCAACACATGTGTGCACGACCACTCTCCCCATCATTGCATAAGCTCTAGGGAGTGTAGCCCTTGATCCTCGGGCCACCAATCACGCATCTCGATGCATGATGGCCGATGAGTCGAATTGCACGACTCAATGGGACATGAATGCACATATAAGCAGCTAAAACCAACAACTCTATCATGGGTGGTCAAGAGTGTCGATGACCAAGAATCAAGGCACGTTTCGTCACTTTGAGTACGAAACGTCCCTCATTTCCCGTGTTTGGACTAAACCCTACTCCAAACACAATGCAACAAACAATATATAGACCAATGCAACTCTAGCATGCGATCTAAATGCAATGCAACTAAGTGATGCAAATATGCACGGAATGACATGCAAGCATGCAAATGGCATACACAATGCTATGAACTAATCAATGGCATGCTCAATGCACATGGATTATATGGCATGCATACACAATGTACTAACATGCGCAATGTTATGAACGAGGCATACGCAATGCAATGATCAAACATGCGATAACATGGACTATAGGGTATACACAATGTAAGATGGACTTAAACCAAGATGGATGGGCCTCGGCCACACCCAAATCAGTGGCCAATATGATGAAAATAAGGCAACAAGGTACATGCAAACATGCACAAATGCAAGGGACCAAACCTAAGAAACAAAGTGCAACTCTACCAAAGCATGACAAGGATGAAATATGGCATACAATGACGCATGTTCTAGCCTTGAAATGACATACAAGATGGTCATGAATCATGCAAACAACTCACCCGATGCATGTTGGATGGCACAATTACCGAAACTTGCGAAGTGCATTACACTAGAAGTATGCAAAGCGATGCCTAAATGACCAAACCAACCCCAAATAGTCCCTATGCAGACCCAAAACAGTGGCAAAATGGACTAAAATGATGGCTTGCAATGCACAAAAATGAAGCTCATGCAATAGCCCAAAAATGAGGCATACAAGCACAACTCTCAAACACATTTAAAGAGTGGAAAACATGGGAATATGACACAAGTATAAGCTCTGAAATAACATGTTCAATGACGCCAAAACATGAAAACAACTCAAGTTAAGCATGCAAGAGGCTTCAAAACTCGAAGCTAGGCAAGGGTATTACACTACAAGCATGCATGGCAAGCATCATTTGAGCATGGGACCTCAAAAAAGAGCTAAGGCAGCCCAAATCATGAATAAAATCAGTTTAGAACATGGCCAAAATATGCTAGAATCAATGGCCAAAACAACATGCAATGGAAGCTAGTGAGCATGGTTTACACTACAAGCATATGAAGCATTCAAGAGGCCACTAAACCAGAAAAAGTCAGAGACATGACATGCCAAATAAAGCCCAAAAACCCACTGAAACATGATCAATGCATGCAAGAATGTCATGCTCCTTTGATAGGCTATAAGAGGGGTTATTCTACACATGCAAGAGACACACCCAAGGTGACAAAACTAACTCTAGACAGAGCCTAGGTAGGCCCTAAAAGTCATTGAAAAGGGCCTGAAACAAGGCTTGGAGGTGTGCAAATGAAGGCTCCTTTGTAAGGCCAAAAAAATGCTAGTGAACAAGACAAGGAGGAAGAGGGTCACCCCTCTCTGATTTTAGCTCTCAAAAACACATGTTAACCACTGAAAATTTGCTGGATTTTAGTGGTTAAAAGGCCAAGCAAAGGTCAACACAAAGGCCTTAGGGCATGGCTCAAAACAAGGCAAAATAAAGCTTGCAAGGGGGTAGATGATCCCCAACAACAAAATGACCTTAAACAAACATCAAAAGGACCTCAAAACAAGACTTTTTTTAGTTGACCACAAAGCTCAAATATGCATGTTGGATCAAAATAAAGCTTAAAAGAGGGAAAAAGTGTGTTACCCTTGAAGCTCAGCAAGACAGCAACTTCTGGACCCAACCCCAACTCCTTAACCTCTGAAAATGGCCTCCAAGAAGCTCCAAGCAATGGTGGAAGGGTTAGGCTATGAGGTGGTGTGCAAAGGTGCGAGAACAATACACTTTTTGAGCCAAAATAGAGAGATATAGAGGGAGATGTATTGTATGCCTTCCACAAACTTCTCAACCCTCACAAAAAAGGGGGAGGCCCTCCTTTATAGAAAAAGGGACCAAAGCTTCTCAAAGAAGCTAAAAACCAAGGTTGAAGATCCTCCATACACGTGTATGGAAGATCTAGTCTGTGCCTTCCAGCTGGCATAGCTGGCAACAACTCACAGAGACAAAACTAGAGGAGGCAGGCCGACCAGTTTAGGTGGTCGGCCGACCACTTCCCTTGGTTAGCTGACCAGTTCAAAAAGTTCAACCTGTAGACACCCCATTTTTGATCGTCCTCAAGACTTGGACGTCACCATTGGAATGCTCGGTGATTATCCATGTTTGTGTTCGTTTTGAGTTCCCGGAGGTCCCGGCTGCACGTCGTGCCTCAGGACCTCTTAACCGGCTTGTTCTGTGCTTGGTTTTACACCAAGTCTTGTGTGTTTTTGCATTTGAGGGTAGGGGGAGGCTTGTTAGCCATCCCTGAAGCCCACCGACTGCCCCCACACCACACCCAAGACTCCTTTTGGCCATCGGCACTGCTTTTCTCAAACACTTTGACCGGTCGGCACTGTATGTTGCCGACCGGCACTCTTTTGTGCCGGTGATGTTTTTGGCCCAAGATGCACCCTTTGAACCTCGGGACATGGTGCATAAGTGTGCCACCGAATGCACCATCACACTCCCCGTGCAGTGTGACCATTTTGCACCCTTTGCACCCTTGAACCCCCTAAGCTTCTAGAAGCTTGACCCTTTGGCCAAAGCTTCTTGGAGAAGCTTGGCCAACTGTCTTGGCTTCTTCAAGAAGCCAAGACCTCCTTTGCACCCCCTTGAACCCTTTTTCTTTGCTTAGCCACTAAGTCTTAGGCTTGCCTTGGCCTATATAAGCAACCCTTCTCTCCATTTGTTGGAGGTTAGCCATTTCCAACACAAAACCAGAGCTTATATCTATATATCTCTGATATATATCTATCTATATCTATATCTTCCCTTCCCTCATCCATTGTGTGTGTTTCTTGGCCTAAATAGTGTGTTTTACCTTACTTTTGCACCATTACACACACTATTACACCTAGCTCCGAGATTGAGGGACTTGGAGGGTTGTTTGTTGTGATTTTGGACTGGTTTTGATCATTAGAGGAGGGCTGTACCACTGGTTCTTCAAGGAGTCTTCAAGGGTAAGCATGTTGCTTTAGTTTCCCCAAACTTGCACTAGCTTTCTACCTATCTTGCTTTGTGTTTTTGGCTTTGTGTTCAACATAAAAAAGTCTTATATTTTCTTACTTTAGAACCTTCATTAAGGTCACTTGGGGGTTTGAGCACAAACTCACCCTCTTAGGCTTTGTTTTGGCTATTTTAGCCCCTTTTCTTGAAGCCTTGTTTAACTTGGTGTTTTTGGTCTTCTCACCACTGAAAACCAGTGGGTTTTCAGTGGTGAGGGAGGTATTTTGGGAGTCGTATATAGGGGAGGGACACCCCCCTTCCATTTGTCCCTCTTTGGTCTTTACTTTGGCTCACATAATAGCATGCATTTTTAGCCTTATATGCCTTCATTTCAGAGCTTATTTGGGTGTTTTGGATCATATATCATCTCTGTTTTTGGTTGGTTTTGTGGTCCTTAGCATGCTTCTTATACTTGCTTTGTAATGCCCTAGTTTGCCTAGAAATGAGCCATGAGTTTAGGCCATGTTTCTTGCATGTATGAGCCTCACTTTATGAAGATATTAGCATCATTTTGCCATGTCTAGAGGCTGTAGGCCACTGATTTTGCCATGTTTGGTATGTTTGACAAAGTTGTTTTGCATTAAGGCTTGTTAGTCTTAAGATGTGAGTTCTTAGCATGCATTTGGTTAGGCCATTTTAGTGATTTGGAATCATCTAATATGCTATCTCAGTCCTTATGCCATGCTTATATGCCTCCATGTATCATCTCTCCCATCTTTTGAAATGTTGGTCTCTTATGCTTTAAAGTGAGCATTGTGCATGCTTGTATGTTTAGAGCATTTAGGCTGCCTTGTTGTTGGGTTTTGGGGGCTCATTTCATTTGTTAAAATCTATTTTTGGTGGTCTAATATATGCCATGAGTGGCCATGTTAATGGTAACAAGGAGTGCTCTCTTTGTACCTTAACCTTAGGCCCTTTGACTTGCATGTTTGCATAGGTAATTGGTAACCATTTTGGGCATGTTTTGCTACTGTTTTGGGTTGGTTTGAGGGCTTCCCCATTGTAGTTAAATCCACCATTGCATGCTTGCCTCATGTTTGTTGCTTAATTGATTCATTAAGTGTTGCTACATGTTAGTCCTATCGCCTAAATTGCCCATGTTTGCATTGCATTTGCACCTTGCATGTTGCATTACATTTGGCATGTTGGCATTTTAGTATTAGGTTGCATCATGGAGCCATGTTTGCATAACATGTATTGCATTACTTGGTTTGGGGTGTCAAACCAAGTGTAAGGGTTGAGATGAGTTCATATTACAAGTGATGCAACTTGTCTCAACTCATGGTCACTAAGACCCTTGATCTTGACATGATAGGGACTTAGTTCTCATTTGTGTGTTGCATGCATATTGACATTGAAATGCACTCTTGGTTCCCTAGGCTATCATGCACCAAGATGCATAATTGATGGCCCAAGAATCAAGGGTCATGCTCCCTTGAGTCCCAAACATGATAGGGAAGCATTGGCCATGCTTACATATGCCTAAAATTCGTGCCATGCACTGCTTGTCTGTTGCTGTTGTCAAAACTGTCTCCTGTAGGAATTTTGTGCCAACCGGCATTATATAGTGCCGACCAGCACTATATGGGTGGCTGATAACATTATTGACAGCCGGTGACTATTGTACACGGCCGGTGGCCATTCCTCCCAGCCGATGATGTTCTGCAATGCTCATAGAAGGTTATCTGGGACTTTGACAGTTTTCAGAGAAGAAAAGGCAGTAAAACAGAGGCAACAGTGGCATGGTGCGGACTTTCCGGGCAAGTCGGATTCGAGCATGCATCATTCGCATATCCCGAGGCAGGGCTGAGGCCCCCCTTCTTTTTACATTTGATTTAATTTGATAATTAGAAATTTCTGTAATAATTTATTTATTCCGTATTCGGACTGTATTATTTTTGGACTGTATATTCTTTTGGTCCCTCCGAGAGAGGGCATAATTGTAATAAGTGTGGGTGAGTGTGTGTATGTCTTCCAAACCCCATTTCTTTCTTCCCTTTTATTTACCTGCTTATGATGGTAGATTAGGGCATATTTAAAATTAGCATACCTTATGCAATGCATGCGTGCATCCATGCATTTGTTGACATGCATCGGGCTCGACATCATACAAAGCGCATTGTATTTCAATTCCAAATTGAATACGTGTTATTTGTAACATCCCACATGCCATGTCTAGGATAATGAGCCAGCTCGCTCGATTACATCTTTGCATGCGTTGCATTAGACATTTCAAGATGCTTAGGTCCATGCATGAATTTCTAATGAGCTTCTGTTTTGGCTTGGAGTACTCGGTGAGTTTTTATGCTTTAGCATCCTTGCATGCGTGTGAGTGACTGCCATGAATAGCATGCTTACCATGAGGCTATGTGCTTATGTGATATAACTGCCTGAATGCCTGTGGGTGGAGGTTGGGTTATTTGGATTGGAACAATTCATCAAATGTTTGTTTTAAAGCCCACTAGATAGTGGCAAAATCATGTTTTCTTAAGCCCACCTGAGGGTGGCAAAATCCGCATTTTAAGCCTACTTGCGAGTAGCAAACCATTTTCACAAACAAACATGAAGTGTTTTGTTCCAATTCAGACGACTCAGTCTATACTTGTATGCTGTGCGCATCACATAGTAACCTAGGCTAATAACCGGAATAAGAACGCACAATGTTTTCAAAATCAGATATCATGGTTAGTAGAGGCCGGTCTTTGACCGGGCGAGCGGGGGTGCTCACGAAGTGACCTTCCCCAATCGTACCTAAGTTCCCGAGCCGAGGCAACTTTGGTGATGACGGACACGTGGCCTTAGGCAACGAGTTAGGGTTTCCTAAATTTCCAAAAATAAAATATTTAGGTGGCGACTCTGTATCTGGCAAAGCAGTCCATGTTTGGCACTTCTTTCAAAAATCAATTTTCTCAAAACGATTTCCCGGATTTGGACTCTTTGGTTCAAGATTAAGAACCGTGACATTTGAGTCCTTGAACTGTAGTGACCCCAATATGAACGGAATGGGACTTAACCCTCCCAGGGCGTTCAGGGACGTCTACACAACCCAATGAAAGGTGGTCGGCAGCCCTATTTGATGGTCTCCACATTGAATGCAAGCTAGTGGTATGGTGGGAGACCAGTAAATGTGGCTCAAAGACCAAGAAGACCAGCTTCCTGACAAGAAAACCAGCTTGCGAGAGAAAAGTGGTCTCCAAGGAGAAAAGGTGGTCTTCCACCCTTGTACCACCTCCCAAACAATGAAAACAAGTTTCATGCCAAAAATGAACTAACACCGATGCAAAACGAGGGTTCGGGGGGCAAAACGCGCGGCCGGGTGCCCGAAAACAGGTTGTTAAGCACCAAAAGTGGCATGCGACCACAAAGGTGGTCTCTCGGGCAGAAGTGTCCCTCTAGACAGAGGAAACAAGGTGTGTGCCAAAAATTGTGCCAAACGGAGAATGTTAAGAGGTCCCGAGCCGAGGCGCACGGCTGACGGCCCCGAAAACCGGAAACTAGTCTCCAAACGGGAACAGTGGCCTACTGTAACAGCGCCCGTGGGCCCCTATGCTACAGTTCGGACTCCCTTTTTGTGCGGCGGTTCTAAATCTTAAACCAAAGAGTCCAACTCTGGCAAATCATTTTGAAGAAAAACAGATTTTGAAAAAGTAGTGCCAAACATGGACTGCTTTGCCAGATTATAGAGTCGCCACCTAAATATTTTAAAATGGGAAATTTAGGAAACCCTGACTCGGTGCCGAAGGCTACGTGTCTGTCATCACCAAAGTGGTCTTGGCTCGGGAGCTTGGGTACGATCGGGGAAGGTCAGCTATGAGCACCCCCTTTCGCCCGGTCCGAAGATCGGCCTCTACTAACCATGATATCCGATTTTGAAAACATTACATGCTCTTATTCCAATTATTTAGCCTAGAATTACTATGTTATGCGCACAGCAAACAAGTATAGACTAGATTGCCTAATTTGGAAATAAACATTGCATATCCGTTTGTTTTGAAAATAGTTTTGAAATTGCTACTCGCGAGTAGGCTAAAATACGGATTTCAAAGAGTTTTCCAACTCAAGAAACCCAACCTCCATCCACAGGCACTCAAACAGTTTATCTCACATAAGCACTTAGCCACATGGTAAGCATACTGTCATGTTAACATCCACACGCATGCGATATGCTAAAGCATAAATACTTACATCGTACTCCGTGCCAAAACAAGAAACTAGTTAGCAAACATGCATGACCTAGTTCATGTTAAATGGCTAATGCAACACAGGCGAAGATGCAATTTAGAGTAGGCTCGGCTAACCCTAAAAATGGCATGTGAAATGCACTTTATTCGATGCACGTATTCAATTTGGAATTGAAAATACAATGCAGTTTGTATGATGTACCGAGCCCGATGCATGTCAACAAATGCATGGATGCACGCATGCATTGCATAAGGTATGCTAATTTTAAATATGCCCTAATCTACCATCATAAGTAGGTAAATAAAAGGGAGAAAGAAATGGGGGTTGGAAGACATACACACCACTCACCCATACTTATTACAGATTCGCCCTCGCTCGGAGGGACCAAAAGAATAATACAAATAATTAACTACGCAAGCTAATTAAATATTACAAATTGCCTAATTAGTTGACAAACTAACTAAACTGAGAAAACAAGAACCGCCTCGGAGGAGAGCCAAATGCAAAGACGGTTTCGCCTTGCTAATTGCACTGCCATGCCTAGATTGCCTCTGTTTTCCCTACTTTGCATCTCAAAAGACTGCCAAAGTCTCAGGAATGCCTCCCAGGACACTGAGGGACATCATCGGCTGAATAGGACTTCCACCGGCATCAACATGAGGTCACTGGCACAAAATTCATCTATCGGCCATCAATTGACTGCCGGCCGGCACTGAATGTCTGCAGAACCTGCAACTCACAGCAGCAGAGGGCAAAAACTTGCATGGCAATGTAATTCCAACAATGTATGCACCAAACACACTCATTATCATGTTTATGACTCAAAGGAAGATGTGCCTCGATTCTTGGGCCACCAATCACGCATTTCCATGCATGATGGCCCAAAGGATCAAATGTGCAGTTTCATGTCAAATGAAATGCAATGCAAACAACAAACCAAAGGGTCCTAACCTCTATCACACTCACTTCAAGAGGCCAAGTATGCACAATGCAATGCTATCCTAGACATGTTGGCTAGCATGTGGTATGGACAATGCAAGGCAAGCATGCAAACCAAGTAAAAGAGGGACTTAAACATGACTTAGGCAACTCCAATTAAGCCTAAAATCAGTAGCCAAAAACCAAGGAAATGAAGGCCAAAATACACACACACATGCAAGCATTCATGATCCAATACTTGGGCACTAAACAAGCAACTTCCAAGCACACTTGAAAGGGGATATCTTGGACAACTAGCATGCAATATAAGCTCTGAAATTCATGCTAGAATGTGGTGCCAAACCAAGCCAAATGAAGCAAACATAAGCATGCAAGCTTAGTCCAAGTACGCAAGGCAAGTCATGAGGGTTTGAACCACACTTAGTACAACCACACATGGCAATACTTAAGCAACTAAAAATAGAGTTTTAACACATAAAACTAAGTCCAAAGGACCACTTAGATGGCACCTAAGGGTCTCAAATTCAAAGGCATGCATAATGGTCGAAACAAAAGGCATGCAACATATGCTTTCAAAGCAATAAAGAGGCGACTTAGGCAAGCATATGAGCATGCCAAAGGGACTGAAATTACATGTTAGGTGGTTCCAAACCACTGAAATGATGCAAGAAACACAAGCTACACATTCACATACTTGAGGCGTACAAGCCCGGCAAGCCACAAATGCAAAGGAGCTGTACTAAACATGTCAAAATCAATCCAAACGACCATGGACAGACCTAAAGCATGGCAAAATAAGCACAAAACATTCATAAGTCTAAGTCTAAATCATGCTCGAATAAAGGCTAACAACCTAAGACATGTTAAAGGCATCACAAGGCATTACATGGCAACTATGCTAAGCATGCATAAGGGACCAAAACCAACTTAAAATCATGTTATATCATGGTATAATAAGCATGAAAAACAGTCATGGCATGCTCAACACACACTTGAACATAGGCTTCCTCAAGAGGCCAAAACTTGTCCTTTTCAAGGACAACAAGGAGAGGGGGTGACACTCTCCTTCTTGGGACTTTAAGGCATCATCTTCACCACTAAAATCCCTCAAGATTTCAGTGGTAAAGAGACCCCAACACCAAAATCCCGGAGCTCTCACAAAATAGCACAAAATGAGGCCTTTCAAGGCCTAAGAGGGGCCAAACTTCCCCAAAGCACAAAGTACCCTTAATAAACTATCAAGAGGACTAAAAAAAAGAACTTTTTTGTATTAAACACCAAACACAAAAACAGTTCAAAGATAGGTAAAAATAGAGTGCAAGAATGGGGTAAAAAGAGGACTAGTGTCTTACCCTTGTAGACCTCTTCACCAAAGATGATGTTGTTGCTTCCTTAAGCTCTAATCCAGTCAAAAACTTTAAGAACAACCTCTTGGAACCTCAGTAGCCAAGGGAAGGTGAAACACTAGGTGCTTGTGTGCAATAATGTGGACTAAAGCACCTAGTGTACAAACAAGAGAGCAAAAGAGAGATAGGATAGATATAGAACTCAAACCCTAAAACCAGAGCTTCTCTGAGGTCTTTTCTCTCTAAAAATGTCTAATTTTTCTAACCCTTGAGCCAAGAGAAGAGATCCCTCTCTTGTAGGCAACAAAGCTTACAAGCTAAGCAAACCAAAGGCTCATCCCTCCATACACGTGTATGGAGGGGAAACAAGTGCTATACAGCTGCTTCAAAATATCTCAAAAAGCAACTGAACAGTAGTTGGCAGGGCAAAAGTGTCATTTTGCCAAAATTGATCGCCAATCGCACAAAAGTGCCGACCGGCACAATATAGTGCCGATGGCAACACCAACCAGCCGGTGGCCTCTAGCCACTGCCGGTGGTGTGTGGGGATGCCTCACAAGGCATTCCCTGCCCCTCCAAGGCAAAGCACAAGTGTTTGGTGCGAAACCAAACACAAAACGGTCGAGTTCGGAGATCTTGAGGCAAGGCGCGTAGCCGAGAACTCCGGGAACTCCAAACGAACACAAACATGGATGATCACCGGGTGTTCAAACGGTGACATCCAAGTCTTGAGGACGGTAAAAAATGGGGTGTCTACAGTTGCCCCTCTTTGACAGAACTCGAAAGTCATAACAATGACGGGAGTGAATGTCAAAGCCCAGAGACGACCCATTTTTGACAAGGCCGAAGACTTGGACAAACATGCAAGACAAACATGGTATGCGCCCGAAGGCAGGGGCAAAATGCAGGACAATGCAAGAAGCCGAGCATAACTTATGATCATGCAAAGAAAGTCAGAACGGCTAACGATGCATGAGCTTTAAGCTAGCATGCACCAAACTACACTACAATGCAGAAAGGATGTAAGAGAATTATGCAATTCTCAATACGTCTCACTCGGAGGATACAATACCTGTGCGGCTCGTCCGGTTGCACCGGCCTCAAATAAGCCGTACATACAATATCGTGCCTGCAAAGAAAGCAAACTTAACAGGTACAATATTGTTAGCAATATGCATGACAATGCGAAATGAATGCAAAATGATATGCAATATATACAAAACTAAGTGTAAACAATGCAAATGATATGCAATGCAATTGAAACAATGCAAACTACATGCAAAGCAATTGAAGCATGATTCAATCGTGAGCGATTCGAAACCACACAAATGTCAAATAGGTTGATGGAAGTAACGAGTCCGTCTACCATAGAACGATGTCTGAACTATGAGTGATGTAGACGGACACAAGAACAAGTATTGGGTTGATTGACATAAGTGGGGTGACAACCACGAGGAAAGAACAATGATCCTAGTCTTTGGATGCAATATATTACACTACAATGTAATATCTACAATGGATATGGCATGCGGCCAAACCGTATTTTGTTTAGGAAAGGCATGTACATTACAAGCCATGTCTAATGAGTAAAAGGTGCCGCCACCCTCAAACCAAGTTCATCAAGGAATAGGCGCGTACACATGCAGAACTGTGCTTCAACATGAAAAGTAAAGGCACATACCAGACCAAGCTCAACAAGGAAAGGTGCAAGCCATAGATGGAAGATGATGCAGTGAATGCATGCAACTAAAATGCAATATATACAATATGCAATGGAATGGATATTTACAAAAGATGCATGACATATGCTCTATATTACAATGAAATGCATGACAAATGCATATATATATATATATTTTTTTGTTTTTTTTTGTTTTGTTTTTGGTTTTGAATTTTTGAAATGCATGACATATGCAATATTCACAATGATGCATGACATATGCATGCGTTTTTGTTTTTGGATTTTTTTGAAATGCATGATATATGCAGTATTTACAAATGATGCATGACAATGCACTATGATGCAACGATTATGATTGCAGCTTTCCTATCTTACCAACGTATGATATACTAGGTTGGTTCAAGATTATCGAGGCGTAGACACGCCGCCTCAACCTATGGGGCTTCCATACAGATTTCAAGCCAAGGGTACACCCCCTGGGTATTTAAACCAGACTTTAATCTCGGAAATCCCGAACCTTTGTGTTCTAGGCATAAGCCGTTCGAAATCTAGTTTTCACCGTCCCAGTTGGTCTTCTAGGAACTCACCAAGAAAACAGTGTGGTTTTACTGCATCACCGAAACTCGTTCGGGCACGACAAACACCAAAGGAATTGCACCTTCAGAGGATTTAAGGTCTCCTAGACCGCACGTGTTTAAGGTCTCGCCAGACCCGCGCGTGTTTAAGGTCTCGCCAGACCCGCGCGTGTTTAAGGTCTCGTCAGACCCACGCATGTTTAAGGTCTCGCCAGACCCGTGCGTGTTTAAGGTCTCGCCAGACCCGCGAACAACGATTACACAACACTTTAAGTGAATGCGATGCAAGCGAGCAAACTCGAACCAAACTACATCTCATGCAGCAAGGATTAAGCGAATTATGCAATTCTCACGGCGTCTTGCACGGAGAAGGCTAAAAGTGACTATCGAGAATACCCGGAGTCTCAAACACAACATCTCTCTGCGTATCGCACGCAGGAGAGGAAAAAGCAGAGCAAAAGGAAAACTCTCGGTGTAGTACACACGAGAGGGGAAAGACAAAAAGCCTCTCAACGTAGTACACGCGAGAGAGGAAAGACAAAAGGTTTCTCAGCGTAGTACACGCGAGAGAGGAAAGGCAAAAAGCCTCTCAGCGTAGTACACGCGAGAGAGGAAAGACAAAAAGGCCTCTCAACGTAGTACACGCGAGAGAGGGGGGGGAAAGTGCGAGGCAACACACATGGGACACACATGCCAATGCAAATGAGACACGCATGCCGATGCAAATGGGGCAAATGAGACGCGCGTGTCTCAAAAGATGGAAAATGGAGTGCAATGAGGTACGCGTGCCTCAAAGGAGATGCAGAATAACGCAAGTGTGACACGCATGCCACACGAAATACAAGACAATGCAAGTGTGACAAGCATACCACACGAAAATGCAAAACGGCGCAAGTCGCAAGGGACGCAGAAGACGAGCGACGCGACGCACTGCATAATGTGATGGATGCGTGCAACGCACACGGGGCAACTTCTGAATCTTGTAAAAGGCAAAAAGGATACAAAAGGATACAATCTTTGCTTGAATCCGAGTGCCACGCACAGAAAACACGGTCCGAGGTCAAAACGGAGGCCGGTTGAGCATCGGGGATTCACTTTCTTGCATTTTCTTGAGCTATGAAGACCAGAAACTACCTACATGGCCTAAACAAGGCTGTGGGAACATCACCGGCTGGACTAGGTGGCCACCGGCTGCAGAAATACTCCACCGGCACAAAATAGTGCCGACCGGCCAAAAGTTGCTGATCGGGGACAGTTTCGACATTTCACCTCAGGCTTTTTTAAAATAGGGTTTGAAACCCTATTCTTTCACTTCCCTTACGCCAAAAATTCCTCCCCCTTCTCTCTAGAGTACTTTCGGCTCTCGATCCTCGCATTTTCTCGTGTTTTAGGCTCGATTTCGTCGTTCGATTCGCGAATACCTTCGCGTTTCGCACATTTTCGACCGATCAAAATTTCATTTCGGCACATCCTTTGCCATTTTCACCTTTTTGGGACTTGTTCCCCTCGATCTCTTCTTCATTTCCGTGCCTTTTCATCTTCCGACTTTTCCGGCCATTTTCGGCCCGCTCAGGGTCGACTTTTTCGGTTGGCTTTCCGCATTCTGGCTTTTCCGGCCATTTTCTCACCACCATTGTCATGGCTGACGACATTCCACACGTTGGGACTCCCCCGGATCATGAGATGGATCCCGGGGTCGAGCTTCTCCCGTTGAGCGAGTGTCCCTTCGACCCGGTGACATACCGCCCAGCGATTCATGTGCTACCACCGGATGGACTACGCCATTTTCGCAGCTTTGACCGAGCACTGGACCCGGAGCTCCTCCTGCGTGAGCCGACCTCTCACCTATCCTTCGGCGCTTCCGAGGTAACACTCTTTCTTGTTTTACTTTCTGCAATGTAGAACTGTTAACTGTCAAAATTGCTTTCGTTCTTTAACTGCTTGATTCTGATACACTGTTCACTGTAGTAGATTGCAATCATGCTTACAATTGATATCTGTTTAAGATGGACACATGCACACACACTGCACTAGTCTCAATCACCCAAACACACGGCCAAGACACCGTGATTTCATCGCAAAACTCACCAACGCCGATAATCGCTTGAATCAAAATATGCACGATGCCACATTTGTCTTGAACCACTCAAACACGTTGGACGCATTACACGTTGTAGTTCATCAGAAGCACACCGCACCCAGATCTATTTGAATCAAAAACTTGCATGCATGCCACATTTGCCTTGAACCACTCAAACAAGTTGACGATCACACGCGTTGTAGTTCATCAGAAGCACACCCACCTTGCACCGCTGAATCTGAAAAACTTGCACGCATGCAACATTTGCACTGAACCACGGTTTTTTCAAAATTGTACATTTCATATTGCTTTGTTGCTATTTGTTTGAAAACAGGGAGATTCTCATACCATCCGCGGGTATGGGAACGTCATGGCTCGAGATTGGTATTTGGAGCTTCCCGAGGCAGTTCGACGCATCGTGAACGAGGCGGGCTTTGGTTCCTTTTGCAGGGGTTTGACCCGGCTTACTGCTTGCAGGCCTCTTCTAGCTGCCCTAGCAGAGAGGTGGTGGGACACCACCGATTCATTTCACTTATCTGCGACCGGGGACATGACGATGACCCCATACAATTTCTCAGTGCTTACCAGCATCGGGGTAGGGGGTGATCCGATCCCCTTCGACATTGATATGGATGAGTGGACCATCGCTCAAGTCTACTTACTTGGTGCGGCTCCGCCTCTTGCGCGTCCAGGTTTCGTTCGCTACTCCTGGTTTGAGGTGCAGTTCCGGGTGCAGCCTCTTCTTGTTGACGCAGCTCCAATGACTCAAGAGGCCGTGGATAGATATGCACGCGAATTTCTGATGTTTTTGTTCGGGACGACTCTCTTCGCCAACCGGGCGAACATAGTGCCCTCCGCTTCTCAAGACCGGTGGATGTCCGTGACATCTTATGCTTCGATTGGGGTGGTGCGGCTCGCCACCCTCTACGGCTATATGAGTCACTCATGCAAATGACAGCTGTTTTCGAGGGCTATTGGCGTGCTTGGGAGGTACATTTCCTTTTCTGCTTTACATTTCTGCTTTACATTTTCTGTACTTTGCACATTGCACACACTGTAGTCTGTTTCACACGGATCAGATAATCGCATATACCGACACACATACCGCTTTACAATCGATCGACACTACTCACTGCATCAGACACTCGCTCAATACACTGCACAACATTGCTCTGTTATTTCTGCTTTATTCTGTATTCTGTTTTTTCTGATAAACATTCTGGTATTCACCTTGCAGTTGTGGGTTTACGCCTACTTTCCTAGGCTCGCCTCAGACTGACGAGACCCCTCTGGTCGTCCCCTTCTCACGCCGCTTTGACAGGAGATGCGCCCAGAGGCCGCGGGAGACTTTCAGCTTCTTCCACCGCTATTTTGACACCATTACCCCTGCCGAGGTATGTTTTACTTGTAGTTTATTTAAGCTTCGTCTTTTCCACTGTATATTTGCAATACCAGTAGGTAACAAACTGTATTTCAATTTCAGGTCACCTGGCAGCCGTGGGCTCCTCTGCCAGCGATGATGCGGGATCGGTTTGTCGGCGCCGTAGAGATCTCGCGTTACCGGATTTTGCTAGAGGGCCCGGTCTGTCGGGCTTGGTACCTGGGCGAGCGCTTCTTGCGTCAGACCTTAGGGTTACCTGAGTAGATAGTCCCGGTGCATCCTCCTGAGCATATGAGGGACACCGAGCGTTTCACCGCTGAGCAAATGGCGGACTACACCATCGGCTGGGAGGCAGACGGCTTCAGTGGCAAGGGCGATTACTCAGAGTACGTCCGGACCTTCATCATGCGGCCGCTGAGCGGTGGCCGTCGAGCTGAGAGAGAGAGACCTGCGGCGCCAGCGGCCGGAGCAAGAGTAGGAGGAGGAGCGCCGAGGAGGGCTCGAGTCCGCGGCAGGGGCGGGGTTCAGAGAGGACGAGAGGCCAGTTGGCCCACTTTGCCTACTTCACTGTCTTTCCGAGAGTCGGATGGGGCGACCTATCAGATCCCCTTCGCCCCTCCGCCGGCTGATCACGAGTTTGTCGGTGTCCCCGACTTGCCTCCGGTATGTGTTACTACATTTCTGTATAGTCATTTCATTTCGGTTTATTTGATATTCCTCAGAATATTGATGCATCTGATTCCCTTGCAGGCGTCTTCTGGATACACTCGGCAGTCACTGGAGATGAATGCCTCCATGATGAGGATGCTGCAGCGGACCTTTGACTTCTTAGCCTTCTACGGCCTTCTGGTATGTTTTCTCTGACATAGCTTCAGACCATACACAAACTGCTTTACATAATCTGATGCATAATATAACACCGATACCCATTTCACAAATTTGATACATTGTACTCATACACCGTGATCTCAGATCGATTCAATCGCTCACGGTGATGCCCAAATCAGACTATACATCGTGCATTCTACATCGATAAACCGCCACAAGATTCCACACATCAGACTTCATACATCGTGATTCTCGTGACCGATAAACTGTTCACAAAGATCCATACATCAGACTTATACATCGCATTCTCGTGACCGATAAACTGCTTCATACATACTGATGCATTTGCCTTTCATGTTTTTCAGCCTCCCTTCCCACTTCCTCCGGCGGGTGGCGTCGCTCCATCTGGAGCTCCTATTTCTACTCGGATGGCGGATATTCCCCGCACTGCAGGAGGGTACTTATGCGGCTCGCAGCCTGCACGACGAGTCTGAGGAGGAGGCAGAGTCATCCGAGGAGGAGGCCGGGGGCAGCTCGGGCTCGGGCTCAGACAGTGACACTTTCGGTGATGCTCCTGGACTTCTGCCCAGGAAGAGGGCGAGGACAGATTCCCCAGCACGAGGCCATTGATGATGTTGATGACCCAGACTTTTGCTGTTTCTTTTATTTCTTTTCTTGTACTTTTCTCTTTTGTTGGTAGATAGAGTACTTTGTATCGCCAGCAGTGTTTTTTGTTTTCCTCAAACTTTGTACTTGAAGAGATTATATGAAACAAACCTTTTGTCTAAAAAGAGTGTTATATCTGTGCATATCTGCATCTTTCATACTTTGCACTGCATTGCATCATATTACACCTCAAATGTAAATGATATTGATTTGTTGTCTGCAAACTGAGCACTCGCACTGTACTAATCAGATAACCAACCAACTAAACAACAAACCACTCATGCAAACCACTGCTCAAACTGAATACACCGCCCACATCCTGCTGGGGATTAGGCTACATATGGCCTGCAACACGGTACTCGGTTCATTTCGCACACAAGAAACCACGAACAAATGGCCCGATCCGACAAGATGGACTACTTAAAATCAAACGGTTGAGGTTGAAACACACTTGATGTCCCAAATTTTCTCTTTCTTCTCCTCGCCAAGATGATCGCAGAGAATGGCACAGCATTCTGAGCACAAGCGATTACTTTTTGGAAAAGGATGGGTTTTCAACCGGGGTATCGAGCCTACCACAGAACACGACGAGACAGACTCAAACAAAGAAACAGAAGGCATACGACCTAAAAGAACGAGACACGCTCGGAAAAGACTCAAAGCCGAAATCTAGACCGACAAATCAAAAGACACGACACACGGACATGTTCACAAAGAGACCTCAGATCTCGAGGAGCCAATTCTTCCGGGCATAATTCCCACCCTTCCTGATTTGTGATACTTACATCACTCGGCCCTCAGGCTTGGTTTTTCTCTTAAACCCTTTTCTTACTTTTCTCTCAACTTACACCTCTCAGTTCTTTATTCTCTCATTTTTCATCCCTCCCCGGGGCAATTGACAGGTGAATAGGAAGTCGCGGGTTCACGCCCAACACTGTTAGCTCACGGCTATTCCTTTTGGTGAATAGAGCGCCCTGTTGGCAAGCATATTAGCGGGGGGAAGACAGAAGACCTGACTCAATAGTGTCCCTAGTTCGTCATTTTGACCATTTTTTGTTTTCTAAGACAGTTTTGATAAAAAATGAGAGTTGGATTAACACACTTATTCAATTTTTGATTTGAAAATCATGCAAGTCAGGCTGTGAGCACTGAAAATTCTCCTTTTGGGTCCAAACATGGTCCAATTTTGAAAATGAAACAGTTTCCTAGAAAATAAGTCAACCTCAGTGAAAATTTTCAAAAACTATTTTTGCAAACATGCAATGCTCAAACGAGCGTAGAACTTACCCCCGAGATATGCAACCTCGGATCGGAGGCAATGGAAAATTGCCTCTGGCTTAAAGGGGGATAAAGGCAACGGAAAGTTGCCCCTAGTTTGGACGGTAACTCCGGGCAACTTATGGCACTATATGGCAACGGAAAGTTGCCCCTTGTTTGGATGCTGCCGCGGCATGCTGTAAGCCAGTCCTCGTTGATGACGAGCGGATCCTCGGACGCGGAGGAGACGAAGACAGTTTGAATCAATATATGGACACAGTCACCTGGAAGGTGTTGGTGGTTTGGACTTCAAGAGGAAGTTGGTCACGTAATTCCAGGTTGCTGCAATCAAGATATTGGATTCGGAGGAGGCAAAAGTGATCAAAACCATGACACGGATTGAGACGCTATGGAAGCGTTGGGGGTTGGACTTCAAGATGAAGTTGCCTACGTATCCCAAACATGGGAATCAAGCCTTACGTAGTTCCGGTTAAGGTACACTCGGGTATTTTAACCTTCACTGTTTAGGCTCTAACTTTTGCCAAGGTGCCCAATGCGGGTTTTTGGCCTTGCGAGCTATGTTTTTCTTTTTCCTTCTCTTTCATTTCTTTTGCATTTTTATTTTTATTTCTTTTGCTATATATATATATATTTTTTTTTTCTTCTTTTTGCATTTTCTTTTCTTTTTTTCTTTTTCTTTGCTCTAACTTTTGCCTGGGCCGCCCTTCCGGGTTTTCGGCCCAACGAGCCTCTCAAAGGGTAAAAGTGTAGCTAGCCTATGCCAAATGGTTTTGAGATTGAAGCCTCTCCGTATCCAGGAGAGCGACTGTTGTATTGACTTGCAAGAAAAGTCCATCACGGCTACTTCATGAGCCTTGCCTGGTGGGATCTGATTTCCTTGATCTAGCTTTGGTGCCTCTTGCTCGAGGGCTGCTTCAAAATGGGCCACACAGGCATTTCATGGCACTGAATGTTTTGAACAGATCCGGTTTGCAACAGATAAATCAAATCTCGAGGCTGGGAGCGATCCTGGGCTGCACCATCTCAAGAGCGGTTCCATTGGTCTTCGCAAGATCAAGGCAAAATATTTTGTTTTTGAAAGTTTTTAAGAAAGCGACAAATCGCCGTGTTGAAGATAGTGTGGAACTACCGATCGTGCCGGTCCTTCTCAAGACTACTACCGACAAACATGATTTCATCCATTAAAAGCTTAACATGCTTCTCTTTCTCTCAAAATGGTCAAAATTTTGCAAAACCCGAGGAATTCCTTCCTCTTTGTTTTTATCACCGCAGTGTTTGAAAAGGGTTTTATGAAAAGCTCAGGTCATCATAACGATGTTCAAGGCCCAAGAGAGCAAGACGACCGCCTTGTCATTCCATTCACATCTTCCGCAGTGACTCAAATAGCAACAAATCTGACATGATAGCCACAATGTTTCATTGATTTTGGTATAACTGCCCTCAAAGAATAAGGCTCAAAAAGCAAAAGCAACTAATTACAAGATAAAACGGTGTTTGAGGCAACAACCCCGAAATCACCTGGTATACTATACAAAAGGGACTGACTCATTACAACAAGACAGACCCTGTAAGCAAAAAGACTAACTCAATACAGAGAGACAGACTCAAAAACAAAACAAAAGACTGACTCGACACCCAAGTCAGGATTTACAAAACTAGCATTGGCAGGTGCTCAAAAATGCGTGCCAAACGCCACATCCAAAAATGTACCAGACACTGCCCGCAGGTGGTTCACCTTCGACATACTTGCAGATCTCAGATCCTCGAAATCCAACAACTGAGTGGTGACGGACTTTGCTGAGGTAGGCGGGAGGATAACCTCGTTGTCAATCAAGTCTTGTACCTCATGATGGAGGCAGAAGCAATTATCAGTGGCATGGCCAGTCTGCTGATGGTACGCACAGTACAAAGAAGCATCATGCGTGGCGGGGAGATTCTTCGGGAGGGGCCGAGGCTCTAGGGGTTTAAGGTGTCCCCTCTCGGCAAGGATTTGAAGTGTCTTGGACAATGGCATGTAGAGAGCATGGAAGACCCTGCGCCCCCAGGGCAGGTACTTTGGGGCCTAAGCACTCTTACTAGATGCACTAGCGAACGGATCAGCAGGTGCGGCCTTGGATTTCTGATCCTTTCCGGATGCAAGGCTGGGAACGGGAAGAATTGTTTTGGCATGACGGGGCCTATCCCGATTCTCTGATTGACTGGAATTGCCCTCAGGCGGAGTGGGGAAAGCATCCTCCATAGCTGCGGATATCTGTTGCTTGTTCATCCCTCCGGCTTTCAAAGCCTCTACTGCCTACAGTAGTTGTTCGATAGGGTCAGCATCTGCCTTCATTTTATCTTTGTCTCTGGCCTCGGCCTGATTTAGAACTTGGCTTGATGCGTCGTTGTCATTGCTGGAGGCCATCTCCGGTTGATTGAGTTCAATTACAATTCGTCCCAGTAGTGGGGGCTCCTGGGGTATAAAGCCTCCGGCATATGCTGTAGCTGGTGGCGAAACAGACATTCCATAGGCGTGATCCACTACGGATCTTTGAAGATCACCTATCATTCCCATTAATTCAAATGTAGTAGGCTCGCGAGCCTAATATAGTTGAGGGGTCCAAATTGGATGTGCGGCAGGCGACCTGGGTGGATGCGGCATGTCAACAGTAGCTTCATCCTGTGGGGTAATTCCTTGACTTAACGCGGCCGTCATGACCACGATCTCTTCTGAATTCTGCGTCATGTTCAGTCTTGCCTCAGCAAGGAGAAGACACTAGCTATTCTAGATCGACCCTCTGGATTTCTGAACTGAAACGGAAAACAAGCAGTATTTCAGCCCCAAACAGATCAAACACGGGTGTAGTCGAACAACTGTACTCTACTACTGAACACTGTTCCCCAGAATCACTATTCAAAACTGAACTGACACCCGCAGATGCAACTGATTCTCAACAACACTGATACCGGTGCCCTCGGACCGGATACTCAAGTTTTGCAAACTGATATATGCGTTCCCCTGCAGAGATACACTCTAAAAGCAAATACCAAGTAAATGAGAGCCAATACACCCCTATTTTGGGGTAGGGTTTCCCTGTCCTATTTTGTCAGGAGCTAGGGTTTCACTATGCACACAGCAGTTTCAAACAACCTATATCGGGTAAGCAACCTGTCCTAATTTGGAATGGTCACTATGGATCCGAATATGCACTAGGTCGAATGGTCAAGAAGGGTGCCCCGGTAAAACCGGGGTTTGTGTTCCCATACTGGCAGAGCCCGCAACCGGTCAGCCTTATGGTCATGCCTTGACAAGACAAGCCTCCAGCAAACCGCTCAGGAATAGCAGATGGCCAACATGGTGTCCTAGGCGCACCAATGCACATGCAATGCAAAGAAACACATAAGTATAGTCAAAACAGGATATCACGAGTTCAAGTCAAGCTCTCTAAAATCCCCAACGGAGTCGCCAGAAACTGTAACAGTGCCCGTGGGCCCCTATGCTACAGTTCGGACTCCCTTTTTGTGTTGCGGTTCTAAATCTTGAACCAAAGAGTCCAACTTTGGCAAATCGTTTTGAAGAAAAACAGATTTTGAAAAAAGTAGTGCCAAACATGGACTGCTTTGCGGACTGAGTCGCCACCTAAATATTTTAAAATGGGAAATTTAGGAAACCACGACTCGGTCAAGGCCACGTGTCCGTCATCACCAAAGTGGTCTTGGCTCGGGAGCTTGGGTACGATCGGGGAAGGTCAGCTATGAGCACCCCCTTTCGCCCGGTCCGAAGACTGGCCTCTACTAACCGTGATATCCGATTTTGAAAACATTACATGCTTTTATTCCAATTATTTAGCCTAGAATTACTATGTTATGCGCACAGCAAACAAGTATAGACTAGATTGCCTAATTTGGAAATAAACATTGCATATCCGTTTGTTTTGAAAATAGTTTTGAAATTGCTACTCGCGAGTAGGCTAAAACACGGATTTCAACGAGTTTTCCAACTCAAGCAACCCAACCTCCATCCACAGGCACTCAAACAGTTTATCTCACATAAGCACTTAGCCGCATGGTAAGCATACTGTCATGTTAACATCCACACGCATACGATATGCTAAAGCATAAATACTTACATCGTACTCCGTGCCAAAACAAGAAACTAGTTAGTAAACATGCATGACCTAGTTCATGTTAAATGGCTAATGCAACACAGGCGAAGATGCAATTTAGAGTAGGCTCGGCTAACCCTAAAGATGGCATGTGAAATGCACTTTATTCGATGCACGTATTCAATTTGGAATTGAAAATACAATGCAGTTTGTATGATGTACCGAGCCCGATGCATGTCAACAAATGCATGGATGCACGCATGCATTGCATAAGGTATGCTAATTTTAAATATGCCCTAATCTACCATCATAAGCAGGTAAATAAAAGGGAGAAAGAAATGGGGGTTGGAAGACATACACACCACTCGCCCACACTTATTACAGATTCGCCCTCGCTCGGAGGGACCAAAAGAATAATACAAATAATTAACTACGCAAGCTAATTAAATATTACAAATTGCCTAATTAGTTGACAAACTAACTAAACTGAGAAAAACAAAGAACCGCCGAGGAGAGCCAAATGCAAAGACGTGCTCTGCCTTGCTCGAATTGCCTCGCCATGCCTAGATTGCCTCTGCTTTTCCTCTTTGCATCTCAAAAGATCGCCAAAGTCTCGTGAATGCCTCCCAGACACCGAGGGACATCATCGGTGAATAGGACTTCCACCGCATCAACATGAGGTCACCGCACAAAATTCATCCATCGGCCATCAATTGATCACGGCCGACACTAAATCTTGCCACCTTGAATGTCTGCAAAACCTGCAACTCACAGCAGCAGAGGGCAAAAACTTGCATGGCAATGTAATTCCAACAATGTATGCACCAAACACACTCCTTATCATGTTTATGACTCAAAGGAAGATGTGCCTCGATTCTTGGGCCACCAATCACGCATTTCCATGCATGATGGCCCAAAGGATCAAATGTGCAATTTCATGTCAAATGAAATGCAATGCAAACAACAAACCAAAGGGTCCTAACCTCTATCACACTCACTTCAAGAGGCCAAGTATGCACAATGCAATGCTATCCTAGACATGTTGGCTAGCATGTGGTATGGACAATGCAAGGCACTTATACAAACATATAAGCAAACATGCAAGGCAAGCATGCAAACCAAGTAAAAGAGGGACTTAAACATGACTTAGGCAACTCCAATTAAGCCTAAAATCAGTAGCCAAAAACCAAGGAAATGAGGGCCAAAATACACACACACATGCAAGCATTCATGATCCAATACTTGGACACTAAACAAGCAACTTCCAAGCACACTTGAAAGGGGATATCTTGGACAACTAGCATGCAATATAAGCTCTGAAATTCATGCTAGAATGTGGTGCCAAACCAAGCCAAATGAAGCAAACATAAGCATGCAAGCTTAGTCCAAGTACGCAAGGCAAGTCATGAGGGTTTGAACCACACTTAGTACAACCACACATGGAAATACTTAAGCAACTAAAAATAGAGTTTTAACACATAAAACTAAGTCCAAAGGACCACTTAGATGGCACCTAAGGGTCTCAAATTCAAAGGCATGCATAATGGTCGAAACAAAAGGCATGCAACATATGCTTTCAAAGCAATAAAGAGGCGACTTAGGCAAGCATATGAGCATGCCAAAGGGACTGAAATTACATGTTAGGTGGTTCCAAACCACTGAAATGATGCAAGAAACACAAGCTACACATTCACATACTTGAGGCGTACAAGCCCGGCAAGCCACAAATGCAAAGGAGCTATACTAAACATGTCAAAATCAATCCAAACGACCATGGACAGACCTAAAGCATGGAAAAATAACCACGAAACATTCATAAGTCTAAGCCTAAATCATGCTCGAATAAAGGCTAACAACCTAAGACATGTTAAAGGCATCACAAGGCATTACATGGCAACTATGCTAAGCATGCATAAGGGACCAAAACCAACTTAAAATCATGTTATATCATGGTATAATAAGCATGAAAAACAGTCATGGCATGCTCAACACACACTGGAACATAGGCTTCCTCAAGAGGCCAAAACTTGTCCTTTTTAAGGACAACAAGGAGAGGGGGTGACCCTCTCCTTCTTGGGACTTCAAGGCATCATCTTCACCACTAAAATCCCTCAAGATTTCAGTGGTAAAGAGACCCCAACACCAAAATCCCGGAGCTCTCACAAAATAGCACAAAATGAGGCCTTTCAAGGCCTAAGAGGGGCCAAACTTCCCCAAAGCACAAAGTACCCTTAATAAACTATCAAGAGGACTAAAAAACAGAACTTTTTTGTATTAAACTCCAAACACAAAAATAGTTCAAAGATAGGTAAAAATGGAGTGCAAGAATGGGGTAAAAAGAGGACTAGTGTCTTACCCTTGTAGACCTCTTCACCAAAGATGATGTTGTTGCTTCCTTAAGCTCTAATCCAGTCAAAAACTCTAAGAACAACCTCTTGGAACCTCAGTAGCCAAGGGAAGGTGAAACACTAGGTGCTTGTATGCAATAATGTGGACTAAAGCACCTAGTGTACAAACAAGAGAGCAAAAGAGAGATAGAATAGATATAGAACTCAAACCCTAAAACCAGATCTTCTCTGAGGTCTTTTCTCTCTAAAAATGTCTAATTTTTCTAACCCTTGAGCCAAGAGAAGAGATCCCTCTCTTGTAGGCAACAAAGCTTACAAGTTAAGCAAACCAAAGGCTCATCCCACCATACACGTGTATGGAGGGGAAACAAGTGCTATACAGCTGCTTCAAAATATCTCAAAAAGCAATCAACAAGAGTTGGTTGGCAAAAAGTGTCATTTGCCAAAATTGATCCGGCCGACAAAAGAGTGCCGACCGGCACAATATAGTGTCGATGGCAACACCAACCAGCCGGTGGCCTCTAGCCACTGCCGGTGGTGTGTGGGGATGCCTCACAAGGCATTCCCTGCCCCTCCAAGGCAAAGCACAAGTGTTTGGTGCGAAACCAGACACAAAACGGTCGAGTTCGGAGATCCTGAGGCAAGGTGCGTAGCCGAGAACTCCGAGAACTCCAAACGAACACAAACATGGATGATCACCGGGTGTTCAAACGGTGACGTCCAAGTCTTGAGGACGGTCAAAAATGGGGTGTCTACACCTACGACCACGAAAAGTAGTCTACGACCATTGAGAGATGGTCTACAAGACCTCTCCCTCCATTTGGGAAGAGAAAATAAGACCTGGTCCGCAAACCGAGTCGAAGCACAAAAGGTTCCGAGGCCCGGAGGCAAGGCTCTCAGTCGAGAACTCCGAAACCTCAGGATAAGGACAACATGCACCATCACCAAGCGCTCAATCGATGACGTCTGAGTCTTAAGGTCGGTCAAAAATTGGGTGTCTACAAGGTGCCTTACTTATCAACAAGTGAAGGTCGAGCATCAGAGGCCAGAGGGTTTGTTGCAACCCCTACCTATAGCCGAGTGGAAATGGGAGCATGTTACGATGGATTTTGTTTTGGGTATTCCTAGGATTCCACGAGGTAGTGATGCGATTTGGGTGGTAGTTGACCAATTAACAAAGACGGCGCACTTTATACCTATGCGCGTGAGTGACTTGGTGAATTATCTTGCCAACCTTTATATTAGGGACATGGTGAGGTTGGACGAGGTCCCAATGATGATTATTTTGGATAGATTTACGGCTTGATTATGGCAAAGCCTATAGAGTGCCTTGGGCACGAGATTAACTTTTAGCACTACGTATCATTCTCAGACTGACGGGCAGTCTGAGCGTACTATTCAGATCCTTGAGGATATACTTTGGGGTTGTGTTCTTGACTTTAAGGGGTCGTGGGAGAGGCAGTTGCTCTTAGTGGAGTTTGCCTATAACAATAGTTTCTAATTGAGTATTAGCATGGCACCGTTTAAGGCCTTGTATGGCCGACCGTGTAGATCCCTTGTGTGTTGGGCTGAGGTGGGTAATGCACCAATGTTGGGTCCAGAGTTAGTTCGGAAAACGACAAAGAAAGTTGCACTTATTCGTAAGAGGTTGGTTATGGCCCAAAGTTGCCAGAAAGTTATGTCGACCATAGGAGAAGACCTTTGTCTTTTGAGGTAGGAGAATATGTCTTCTTGAAGATATCACCTAAGCGGGGTTTGATGAGATTTGGAAAGAGTGAGAAGTTGTCCCCTAAGTTTATTGGGCCTTTTGAGATTCTTGAGAGGATTGGAGAGGTAGCATACCGCTTGGCCTTGCCGCCACAACTTTCCGAGGTTCATGATGTGTTTCATATTAGTATGTTTCGAAAGTATGAGTCAGATCCATCGCACGTGTTAGATTGGACAAACCTAGAGGTGTGTCACGCCCCGAATTTTAATTACTTGAAAATATTACCAAGAGCTTGAAATTTAGGTCCATTTTTTTTTAAAATATCTATTACCCTTGAGTAATAAAAACATAATAGTATATGTTCTCTCTCATGATGAGTACAACAATAATAATAAAAATACATGGCAAGGTTCTGCTACGGAGTTACAAATAAATAATTATAAACATCAAGGTACAAAGAGATTACACACAAGATACACATAAACTTCCTAATCCTTCAACCAATCAATCCGAAATCTCTTCTTGTAAAAAAAATAAAACAAAAAAGGGTGAGCACAATTGCCCAGTAGGAATCTCATAGTTCTAAAACAATAACCATCCTATAGATAGAAATGATCATGCATGCAGGGTGATATCATATAGTAGGTGACGTTTTGTAATTTTCAAAATATCATACGTAGAATATATTTTCTCAAAATTTATTTGAACAATTTAAGGAAAACCCTTAACCATCAAAAACCATCCTTTTTATCAGAAAACCATAAATCCTTTTTGGAAAGAAAAATGTTTAAGAAACCACATCATTTTATATTTATTAACCCATTCCAAATAATCCTTATTAAATTTCCATCTTAACATTCCTCTTTTTTATTCCCATTCTCCCTTTTTACTAGTTACATTTATTATAACTCTAAACCTCACGTTCATGTTCCCTTAATACTCTAAACAACCCTCATACACTCTATTCCCACCTGTTAATCCTTTATTGTTATAACTCTTTAACATAGAAATCCAAGAACATTTACATCACATTCACATTTGCATTGCTAGTTATAACTCAATACATAACAAGGATAATAAACCCTTTTTAATTCAATTTTTCAATTAATCACAAAGCAAAACTCTTAATCTTTCCTTATAGATACAAACAACCCGGTGAGTTCTTTATCACCAATCCTTTATCCAATTACTATTTCATTATCCATTCTTTTCAAATAATTTCCATAAGCATTTCCATTCCATACCAATTTACACATCAAATGGTAATTTCACAAGTTCATCACAAGTCACATATATCATCACCGACCTCAACACACGTCATAACACATTCCACCTTTTGCCGACTTGATACGGCGGGATAGCAGGCACCCAATTCATAGCACATTCCACCTTTTGCCAGCTATTATATGGCGAGAAGTGAACTCCCAAAAATCATTTTCTCAAAAACCATAACTTTTTCCGAAAACCATTTTCAACTTTTTAAAAACCATCCCCCACATTTGCTGGCTATTATATGGCAGGACGTGGGCACCCAAAACATTTTCAAAAACCATCTATTTTTCCACTTTTGTCGGCTACAATATGGCAGGACTGGGTGGACACCCAAAAACATTTTTTCCACATTCGTCCAGCGATAAGCCTAGATAGGGCAATTGGGCACCTTGAATTCAAACCACCCCCACATTTACCGACTATTATACGGACGATTGTGGGCACCGAAAAATCATTTTTTTTTTCAATTTTTAAAACAATCCCCCCACATTTGTCGGCTATGATACGGACAGTCGTAGGCACTGAAAAAACCATTTTTCAACTCCTCACGCGGGTACCAACCACAACACAACACAACACAACACAACTGTAGACGTGCTTGTGGGCCTCATGCTACAGTTTGGACTCAAATAGTCACGGTTTTGAATCTAGTTTGGCAAAGTGCAATGCAAGACCGATAAATCACCAAAGAGTCCAAATCCGACAAATTGTTTTGGAAAATAGATTTTTTGAAAGAAGTGTCAAACATGGACTGCTTTGCTAGATACAGAGTCGCTACCTAAATATTTTTTATGGGAGAATTTAGGAAACCCTAACTCGTTTGCCTAAGGCCACGTGTCTGTCATCACCAAAGTTGCCTCGGCTCGGGAACTTGGGTACGATTGGGAAAGGTTAGCTATGAGCACTCCCGCTCGCCCGATCAAAGATCGGCCTCTACTAACCATGATATCGAGTTTTGAAAACGTTATGTGTTCTTATTCTGATTAATTAGCTAATCTTACTATGAGATGCGCACAACACAAAAGTATAAACTAGATCGCCTAATTTGGAACAAAGCATCGCATATCCTTTTATTTGAAAAATGGTTTGAAATTTGCTACTCGCGAGTAGGCTAAAACACGGATTTCAATGAGTCGTTCCAACTCAAGCAATCCGACCTTCACCCACAGGCATTCAGGTAGTAAATCAACTAAGCAGTTAGCCTCATGGCAAGCATGCTTTCATGTTAACATTCATACTCATGCGAGATGCTAAAGCATAAATACTCACCTAGTACTCCGAGCCAAAAACAAGGAACATGTTAGCAATCAAATGTATGATCCAAGTCTATGTTAAGATGGCTAATGCATCGCAGGCAAAATGCATCTAGAGTAGGCTCGGCTAATCTATAGATGGCATGTGAAATGCAACAAATAACATGTATTCAAGTTAGATTTGAAATACTATGCAATTAGTATGATGAGTCGAGCCCGGTGCATGCAATACAAATGAATGGATGCACGCATGCATAGCATAAGGATGCTAAATTAAACATGCCCTAATACTAACTATCAAAAGCAGGTAAGTAAAAAGGAGAAAGACATGGGGTGGGAAGACATTCACACACACACGCACGCTTATTACAAATTCGCCCTCGCTCGGAGGGACCGAAAGAATAATACAATTTAATCAACTAACAAGCCAATTAAATAATTACAGACCAATTAACTAGTTAAGCAAATTAACTAAGCTAATGAAGCGATAAAAACAACCTCGGGAAGAGGGCCCAATGCATGCGTGCTCGACTCCGCTCGGAAATCCACCACCATGCACAAGCTACCTCTGTTTGCACTGTTTTATGCCTCTGAAAATTGCACAAGTCCCAAGCAACACTCTCTGAACACTGTGGGGTGCCACCGGCCAAGAAGGAACACCACTGGCCATGGAGAAGTGGTCATCGACCATCTATTGAGCTCTCGGGCACCAATTCATGGCCGGTCGGCACTAAATATGGTCGGTCGGCCATCTATGCTTGCAGAATCCTGTTTTGACAGTAGCAGAGGGCAAACAGGCAATACATTTCAAGTAAATGTGTGCACCAACACCCTCCTTATCATGCTCATGATTCAAAGGAGGATGGTCCTTGATTCTCGGACCACCAATCGCGCATTTCAATGCGTGATGGCCCAAGAAACCAAGTGTGCCATTTCAATGTGGAATGAAATGCACATAAACAAACAAGGGACCGAACCTCTATCATAATCAATTCAAGAGGCAAGGCATGCATGCCAAATGCAATCCTAGCATGAGGGCTAAGTATGCACCATAAATCATGAGGACAAGCACATAAGCATGCAAGCATGTGACAACATATCAATGGCAAAACATGCGACAACATGTTAGGCAACCAAAAGAGAGAATGCATGCCTAATGCAGTACAACCTAAGCATGCAACAACATGTCATATATCTCAAGCAATGCAACACAATGCAATATGGCTAAGCATGTGTCAACAATGCAAGCAATGAGCATGCGAAACACTTATGCAACCAAAGCATGCAAACATGGAGCAATGTAACAACATTTGAGCAACATGCGAAAGATGGACTTAGACTAATTTGGGCAGCTCTCAAACAAGCCCAAAACAGTGGCCAAATGCTATGGAAATGAGAGCCAAAACACATACAAACATGTATGCACACATGGTCCAACACTTGAGCATCAAAGAGCAAATTTTAAGCACACTTAAAAGGGACAAACATGGGTATATGGCAAGCATACTGAGCTTTGAAAATCATGTTAAGGATGGTGCCAAACCAACTAAACAAGACAAACAAGGCATGCAACTATGTCCAAAACTCAAGGCAAGCCAAAGAAGTATTGAACTACACTTAGCAAAACCAAATATGACATGAGTTGAACAACCAAAATCAGAGTTTTAGCATGTTAAAACAAAGTCAAAAACACATTGACATGGCATGCTAGAGGCCTAAACATGATGGCATACGCAATGACACATTCATGGAGCATGAAATACAAACTCTTTAAGGCCTTAAAGGTGCATCAAATGCAAGTATGTGAGCATGCCACAAGGACTGAAATGATGCTATAAATGGTGCCAAACCACTGAAATAAGCCAAGTAATGCATGCTCAACACTCACACACCCAAGGCTAACAAGCCAAAATGCAAGGTGGCTATACAAAGGATGTCATGGATGGCCGAAACAACTCCAAAAAGACCTCAAGCACATCAAAACATGCATAAAAGCTTCACAAAGCTTGGCCAAAACAAGTAAGCATAGTAGTCTAAATGCTAAGTACATGTTAAGGCAAATAATGGCATTACAAGACAAGTATGCAAAGCAAGCATGGTGTGTCTAAACCAATTAGAAACAGTGCTATATCATGACAAAATAAGCACAAATACTAGCTAAGACATGGCCAACATGATCTCAACAATGGTGCTCACACATGAGGCTAAAATGGCACATATTGAAGCAACAAGGAGAGGGGATGGCCCTCTCCTTCTTAGGACATTAAAGCACCATCGCCACCACTGAAACCCCTCTGGATTTCAGTAGTGAGGAGGCCAAGACAAGGTGGTATCGGAGCTCAACAAAAATAGCACAAAATGGGGCCAAACAAGGCCTAAGAGGGGTCAAACAACCCCAAACACCAAAACAACCTTAAACAACTATTTAAAGCACTGGAAAAAAAAAGACTTTTATTAGTTATATACAAAGTCTAAAAACAGATGCAAGGATGGCTAAAAGCCTATACAAAAATGGGGAACAAAAGGGTAAGGTTCTTACCCTTGAAGACCCTCTTCAAGAACAATGCTCCAGCTGGTTTTCCAAGCTTGAATCCACCCAAAAATCTCCAAGAACAACCCTTTGATGCCTTAGCAACTAAGGGAAGGTGTATCACTAGGTGTTTGTGTACAAGACTATGAACAAACACACACAACGGCAAAAAGAGAGGGAGATATACGAATAGATAGATACACTATGCAAACCCTAATCTCAGAGCTCTCTGGAACTGTTTTGTAACCCTTGAGGAGGGAGGAGAAGGCCTCCCTTTATAGAGATTCACTCTTGCAAAGCTTACAAAACAATCTAAGCAAGAGTGAAATCCCTCCATACACGTATATGGAGGGGGTGCAAAGTGGGTGCCAGCTATCACAGCTGGCACAAAATATCTGCCAAAAGCAGATGCACAGTGATCGGCCAGCCAAAAATGACAAATTGGCCAAAACAAAGGTCGGCCGATCACAAATAGTGCCGGCCGGCCAAACATTTGGCCGATGGCAACAAAACAATGGCCAGTGGCCTCAAGCCATGGCCGGTGAAGTGTGGGGATGGCCAATAAGCCATTCCCTACCCCTCAAAAGCAAAACACAAGTGTTTGGTGCAAAACCAAACATAAAACAGTCGAGTCGAGAGGTCTTGAGGCAAGGCACGTGGCCGAGACCTCCGGGAACTCAAGACGAACACAAATAAGGATGATCACCGAGTGTTCAAACAGTGAAGTCCAAGTCTTAAGGACGGTCAAAAATGGGGTGTCTACAGTTGCCCCTCTTTGACAGAACTCGAAAGTCATAACAATGACGAGAGTGAATGTCAAAGCCCAGAGATGACCCATTTTTGACAAGGCCGAAGACTTAGACAAAGCATACAAGCTACAGATAAGATATGCGCCCGAAGGCAGAGGCAAAATGCAAGACAATGCAAAAAGCCAAGCATAACTTATGATCATGGAAAGAAAGCTGTAACGAAGCATAATATGCGACAGTTTTAAGCAATCAAATACAAATCCAACTACATTATAATTCAAAAAGGATGTAAGAGAATTATGTAATTCTCGCTACGTTTCACGCGGAGAATACAATACCTGTACGGTTCGTCTGGTCGTGCCAGCTTTAAATGAACCGTACATAAAATATCGTGCCTAAAAGAGAAAGAAACTTAACAGGTACAATATTATTAGAAGTATGCATAACAACGCAATTGGAAGTGCGTGACAACACAAGTAAAGGGGTGCATGACAATGCGACCTATGTATGACAACACATAATAATGTGAAATGGATGCAAAATGATAATGCAATATTTACAAAACTATGTATAAACAATGCGAATGATATGCAATGCATTTAAAACATGATCAAAACTTAAGTAGTTCAAAACCACACAAATATCGTAAAGAGATGGAGATGCAAAGTCCGTCTGCCATAGAAAAGGTGCCGACACCCTCAAACCACAATACCAGCAGTGGAATAGGCGCGTACACATGCAGAACTATGAGTGTGTAGACGGAACACAAGATACAAGTAATTGGGTGGGATGATATAAGTGAGGAAATGACCCGCTGAGGAAAGATCGTGATCCTAAATGCTGGATGCAACAGATTACACTACAATGTAATATATACAATGGATAAGGCATGCAGCCAAACCGTATCTTGCCTAGGAAAGGCATGGACACATACAAACCATGTTTAACATGGAAACGGGGCCATCACCCTCAACACTAGGTGCGTACATATAATATCATAACCGTGCTTCAACGTGAAAAGTACGGGTACATACCAGACCAAGCTCAACAAAGAAAGGCGCAAGCTGTAAATGGAGGTGATGCAATGAATGCATGCAAGCTACAATGCAATATATACAATGGATAGGGCATGCAGCCAAACTGTATCTTGCCTAGGAAAGGCATGGACACATACAAACCATCTTTAACATGGAAACGGTGTCGTCACCCACAACACTAGGTGTATACACATAATATCATAACCGTGCTTCAACGTGAAAGGTACGGGCACATACCAGACCAAGCTCAACATGGAAAGGCGCAAGCCATAAATAGAGGTGATGCAATGAATGCATGCAAGTTACAATGCAATATATACAATATGCAATGTATGTACAATGCAACCTGCTGGGGAGAATGCAATGGATGCAGTGGAAAAGGCATGCGGCCAAAACACATCTTGCCTAGGAAAGGCATGGACACATATAAGCCGCGTCTAACACAGAAACGGTGCCGTCACCCACAACACTAGGTGCGTACATATAATATCATAACTGTGCTTCGACGTGAAAAGTACGGGTATATACCAGACCAAGCTCAACATGAAAAGGCGCAAGCCATAAATGGAGGTGATGCAATGAATGTATGCAAGTTACAATGCAATATATACAATGGATGAGGCACGCGGCCAAACCAAATCTTGCTTAGGAAAGGCATGGACACATACAAACCGTGTTTAACACAGAAACGGTGCCGTCACCCACAACACTAGATGCCTACACATAATATCATAACCGTGCTTCAACATGAAAAGTACGGGTACATACTAGACCAAGCTCAACATAGAAAGGCGCAAGCCATAAATGGAGGTGATGCAATGAATGCATGTAAGCTACAATGCAATATATACAATATGTAATGTATGTAAATGTAATATTTACAGTGTATGCATGACAATGCAATATATACAATGAATGCATGACAATGCATGTATACAATGAATGCATGACATATGCATTATTTACACTATTTACAATGAAATGCATGACATATGCACTATTTACAGTGTTTACAATGAAATGCATGACATATGCACTATTTACACTATTTATGATGAAATACATGACATATGCAGTATTTATAGTGTATGCATAACATATGCACTATTTACACTATTTACAATGAAATGCATGACATATGCACTATTTATAGTGTATGCATGACATATGTACAATTTACACTATTTACGATGAAATGCATGACATATGCATGTTTTTTTTTTGTTTTTTTTTTTGAAATGCAAATGACAATGCGAATGGACTCGAAATGCGCGACAACGCGTGCCTCTTGAGATGTATGACAATGCATGTAAACTTGAATGCGCGGCAATGCGCGTCTTTTGAAATACATGAAAAGTGCATGATGATGCAAATGAAACGAATGCGTGACAACGCACGTCTTTTGATATGCATGACAATGCACATGATCTTGAATGCGCGACAATGCGCGTCTTTTGAGATGCATGACAATGCACATGAGGTACGCATGACAATGCGACCAAAAGAATGTGCATACTAATGTAGGTATGGCGTGCGTGACAACGCATAACATATGTGCATGACAATGCGAGTATGATGCGTGCTGCAACGCATACAATGATATGCATAACAATGCAACGTATTCAAAGCAGTTTCCGGACTTCGCAAGATACAAAAGGATACGAAAAGGATACACCTTGTACGTATTCAAGAATCGCACAGAAAGCACGGCTCAGAGACCGGTTAAGCTTCGGAAATGCACTTTTCTTGCACTGTCTTGAGCAATGAAGGCCCCAAACCATATCAGAGACCCAAACAATGGTGTAGGAGGTTCACCGGCCATCGGAGGAGGTCACCGGCCATCCACCGGCCACAAAATAAGGCCACTGGCCATCTATTTGGCTGACCGGCCAACAATATGGCCGACCGGCCAAAAGTGCCTGTTCGGGGCAGTTTTGTCAATTCGGCACGGGTCTTTAAATATAGGGCTTGAAACCCTATTCTATCACTTCCCACAAACTCAAAAACCTCTCTCCCTTCTCTTTAGGTGTTTTTTTCCATCTTCGATCCTCGTTTTTCCTTGGTTTTCGAGCCCGTTTCGTCGCTCAATTCACGAACTCCTTTGTGTTTCGCACGTTTTGAACCGAACGAATCTTCGTTTCGGTGTACTTTTCTTGATTTCCACCACTTGGGGTTTGTTTCTCCCGAGTTCATCTCGATCTTTGTGCCTTTTCCGCACCCCGACCTTTCCGGCCATTTTTCACCCTCTCGGGGTTGACTTTTTTAGTTGACTTTTCGTATTCTCGCCTGGTCTTCACATTCCCGGCCATTTTTGCACCATTCTCGAGATGGCGGAGGACATTATAGGCGGTGGGGCTCCCCCGGAGATAGATATGGACCCAGAGGCCAAGCTCTTGCCGCTTCACATCCGGCCGTTCGACCCGGCGACCTACAGGCCGGCGATTCACGTATTACCTCCCGAACGGCATTCGCCACTTCAGCAGCTTTGCGAAGGGTGTGGCACCGGAGCTCCTACTGTGCGAGCCAGAGTCACATTTGTCCTTCGGCGCCTCCGAGGTACACTCTTCTTTGTTTCATTTTCTGCAAAGTAGAATATATAACTGCAATAGTCGATTTTGCCTTTTACCTGTTTAACTCGGATACACCGATATACCGCATGCTGTAGTTGACTGTGAACAGGCTTGCACCTGATATTTGTTTGAATCTAAACATGTGCACTGACGCTGTATTTTCACTGAACCACCCAAATACATTGACACATCGTATGCTGTAGTTCACTGTAAGCACACCGGCACCCGATATCTGTTTGAATCTGAACACGTGCACACACGCTATATCTGTACTGAACCACTCAAAAACACTGACACATCATATGTCACAGTTCACTACGAGCACACCGGCACCCGATGTCCGTTCGAATCTGAACACGTGCGCACACACTGTACCTTTTCACTAAACCACTCAATCATACTGATACATCATATGATGTAGTTTACTACGGGCACATCTGCACCCGATATCTATTTGAATCTGAACACGTGCGCACACATTGCATTTCATTGACTCTGAGCATTTTCAACACTGTATTTTCAACACAGTTTGTTTTGACCACAGGGAGATTCTCATGCCCTCCGAGGGTATGGGAACATCGCCGCATGAGGTTGGTACATGGAGTTACCTGACGCGGTTCGTCGCATCATTGACCGAGCTAGTTTTGGGACTTTCTGCATGGGGCTCTCGCGCCTTACTGTGAGCAGGCCGCTCCTTGCTGCATTAGCGGAGAGGTGGTGGGACACCACCGACTCCTTCCACCTTTCCGCCGCTGGGGAGATGACGATGACTCCCTTCGACTTCTTGATGCTCATTGGCATCGGGGTAGGGAGTGATCCGATCCCCTTCGACACAGACATGGATGAGTGGGAGGCTGCCCAGATATACTTGCTTGGCGCCCTACCACCCATTGCTCGTTCGAGATTTGTACAATATTCTTGGTTCGAGGCTCATTTCAGGATTCAGGCGCCGACCACTCAGGAGGAGGAGGAGAAGTATGCTCGCGACTTCCTTATGTTCTTGTTAGGGACGACTCTTTTCGCTGACTGGGTGAACACCGTGCCTCTTTACCTGCTGAGTGCACTGGTTGACGTGACCAGGATCCGTGGCTACGACTGGGGTGGCGCAGGCTTGGCCACACTTTATGGCTACATGAGCTCATTCTCTTGCCTCAGTGGACAGCTACTCGGAGGCTACTAGCGGGCTTGGGAGGTATGTCTTCTTCTTCTATTTTACATTTCTGTTTTACATTCTCTATATTCTGTACACTGCACATACTGCACAATACACTGCATATACCGCTTTCTGCTTTATCTGCATACTGCTTTATCTGATAAGTATACTGATATATGTTCTGTCATACTGTAGTTGTGTGTATACGCCTACTTTCCAAGGCTTGCCTCAGTGCCAGAGGAGGAGATGCCTCCCATGATCCCATTCTCTCATCGCTTCGACGTGAGGTGCGAGCGGAGGTCTCGGGAGTCTTTCATATTCTTCCACCGCTATTTCGATACCATCACCATCGCAGAGGTATTTCAAACATTACAATTCATTTAAGCTTCGCTTTGCATTGTATTTTTAATAGCAGTAGATAACGAACTGTATATATTTTTTACAGATCACCTGGCAGCCATGGGCCTCATTGCCCATCGTAGTACAGGATCGGTATGCCGGTGCCCGAGAGACGGCTTGATTCAGAGGTTTACTAGAGGGCCCCGTCTGCCGCGCCTGGTACTTGGGGGAGCGCTTCTTGCGGCAGACCTTAGGTGTGCCAGAGCAGATAGTTCCACGGCCACCTCCTACTCATATGAGGCATACCGAGAGGTACACTCTCGAGGAGATGGCAGACTACACGATCGGTTGGAACTCCGAGGGCTTCAGAGGCGAGGGCGACTATGCAGAGTACATCCGGACCTACATCATGCGGCCTTTGAGCAGTGGCTGTCGAGTTGAGCGTGACAGACCCACGGCACCGGTGGCTAGGGCAGGAGCGGAAGTAGGAGCATCGAGGATGGCTCGGGTCCATGGCAGGAGTGGGACCCGGAGAGGACGGGGGGCTAGTTAGCCAGTACTGCCCACGACGATGACATGCCGAGGGTAGGGTGGGGAGACTTACCAAATCCCCATTGCTTCTCCTCCGGCTAATCACGAGCTAGTCGGGTTCTACGACTTGCCTCCGGTATGTATTATTGCATTTTGTATTTTGCACTGTCATTTCATTTCATTTCATTTGATATTCCGCAGAATACTGATGTTTCTAATACTTTTTTGCAGGCTTCCTCCGAGTACACTCGCCAGTCCCTGGAGTGGACCGCCTTTGTGATGGGGATGCTCCAGTGGAGCCTTGACCTTCTGGCCATCTACAGTATTCCAGTATGTTCTTTTGACCACGGTCTCACACCATACATAAATTGTTTCACATAATCTAATGTATCGTACTGTCAACACAACACTCGATACACATACACCGCCTCACTAAGATCTAATACATCAGATCCCATACACGATCAAGATTTATACTCTCAGACTCATACACGCATTCAGATTCATACACCGCTCACAAAGATTCATACTACATTTATGCGTAGCACTTGATGATATGTTTGCCATATGCGCTTTTCAGCCTCCATTCCAGATTCCTGTTGCAGGAGGTGCTCCAGCTGGGCCTTCTGTTCCTGCTCGAAGAGGAGGGCGAGAAGGCACAATATATCCCCGCACCAAAGCAGGGCGTATTCATGTTGGGAGTAGCTCTCGGGCACCAGTTCCCGATGATGATGAGTCCGAGGCAGAGTTGGAAGCAGAGTCGTCCGAGGAGGAGACCGGAGATGACTCGGGCTTGGGCTCAGATGATGGTGCTGATGACGATGCTCATAGACCTTCGTCCAGGAAGAGGACGAGGACAGACCCGTAGGCCTGAGATGATCGATGCTGATCCAGACTTTTATTGCTTTTCTTCTTTTGTTTTGCTTTGTTCAGACATTTTGCTTTTTAGCTAGTAGTTTGAGTACTTTGTACTACCGCCGACAGGTTTTATTTTCTTCAAAACTATGTACTTGAAAAGATGATGAAATGAAACGAACTTTTTGTTTGAAAAAGTGTTACATTTGCCCATTTCATACATCACATCGCATCGCATCGTATCATACAATAATGTAAATGAGATTGACCTTTTGTTTGAAAATTGGAATACTTGCATCGTAATAACCAGGCAATTAACTGGCCAACGACAAAACAACTCATACAACCCATTGTTCATTCTGAACACACAGCCCATAACACAGCGCTTGGTTTACCCGGCACACAGCTCATATACACAGTTCATTCTGAACACTGCTCATTCTGAACTCATAGCCCATAGCACAGTATTCTGTTCATTTACACACGGCGGATGGAAGGGCGGAATTTGCAGGAGTCATAACAGGCTCTAATGTCCGAACTTTCCTTATTTTTCTTCTACTTTGCAATTCAGAAACCAAAAGAAGCTTCAGATAAGTCCAAGTTTTACCATTCTGACATGACCTGGGTCAAACCCTGCGGTCGTTAAAAGAACTAGTCTTGCTTTGCACAAATGTGGAGAATCGCACAGCACTCTGAGCACAAAACGATTCATTTTTCTTGAAAGGGTTCTCAACCGGGTGTTGAGCCTACGACTGAACACAGCGAACAAAAAGACTCAACAACATAAAACAAAAGGGTAGACTACCTAAACACAACGAGACACGCTCGGAACAGACCTAAAACAAGAGTTAAGGTAAACAAAACAAAAGACACGACACACAGACGTGTTACAAAGTCGAGAGACCTCTCAAATCACGAGGAGCCAGTTTCTTCGGGTATTTTTCCCACCCTTTCTGATTTGTGATTCTCACATCACTCGGCCATCAGGCTCAGTTTTTCTCTCAAAACCTTTTTGCTCACTTTTTCTCTCAGCGCACATCTCTCTGTTCTTTAATCTCTCATTTTTTTTTCATCCCTCCCCAGGGTGTTTGATGGATAAACAAGAGGTTGTGGGTTCATGCCGATCTTGTTAGCTCATGACTACTTCCGGTGTGACTAGTCGGCGTCGAGATAAGGGAATGGAATATCTTGATCCATTCTAATTCGTGCTTCGCACATGACTTGATACCTCATTGCTTGGAGGGTAAGAGAGCTTTCAGCCCTTTGTTGTTAACCTCAGTTGTGCCCTTTGTTGGCAGGTAGAGTGCCCTTCTGGCAAGTATGTTGACGACGAGGGAAAGACAGAACACTTGACTCAACTGTGCCCCTAGTTCATCATTTTGACCATTTTTTTGGTTTTTTACTAAAACAAGTTTTGACCAATACGAAAGTTAGATTAACATACTTGTTCCGTTTTTTATTTGAAATCATGCAAGTCAGGCTATGAGCACTGAAAATTTTCCGTTTTTGGGTCCAAGAAATGGTCCAGTTTTTGGAAAAGACGGAATAATTTTCAAGAAATTAGTCAACCTCAGTAAAAATTCTCAAAAACCGTTTTGTCAAACAGCCAATGCTCAACGAGCACAGAACCTACTCTCGAGATGCACAACCTCGGATTCGAAGGAAAATTGCCCCTTGTTTGAAGAGAGTTGCATGGCAACGGAAAGTTGCCCCTTGTTTGAATGGCGACTCATGGCACTGGAAAGTTGCCCCTTGTCTGGATAACGCCGCAGCATACTGTGAACAATTCTCATTAGTGATGATCGCAACCGAACTCTCGAATACAGAGAAAACGAAGATGGTCAAAACCAATATATGGACACAGTCACTTTGAAAGTGTTGGTGGCTAGACTTCGGGATGAAGTTGCCTACATATCCCAAACATGGGAATCAAGCCTTATGTAGTTCCAGTTAAGGTACACTCGTGTATTAACTCTCACTACGCTCTAACTTTTGCCAAGGCCGCCCTTTTTGGGTTTTCAACCTTGCGAGCTATGTTTTTCTTTTCTTTTCAATTCTTTTTGTATCTTTTCATTCCTTTTTCTTTTTCATCTTTTCTGCTTCTTTTTTCTTTTGCATTTTTCTTCTTTTTTTTTTTTTTGCATTTTTCTATTTTTTTCTGTATATTTTTTTTTCTTGCTCTAACTTTTGCCTGGGTCGCCCTTTTGGGTTTTCGGCCCAGCGAGCCTATCAAAGGGTAAAAGTGTAACAAGCCCATGCCAAATGGTTTTAGGGTTTTGAAGCCATCCGTATCCAAGAGAGTGGCTGTTGTATTGATTTACTGAAAGATCCATCTTCGGCTCTTCGAGCACATCGGACATTTTTGCCCCTGGTTCGAGGGGTGCTTCTGATTTAGCTTTGCAAGTTTCTTCTGATGAATTCTGATCTTCTTGATCTGACTTTGGTGCCTCTTGTTCGAGGGCTGCTTCAAATCTGGCCTCACAGGCCTTACATCGCGGTTGATTGTTGAACAGTCTGAACCCAAGGTCCAAGGTTTGAAAACAAGGGCTCAAGTCTCGAGGCTGAGAGCAATCCTAAGCTGCACAATCTCAAGAGCGATTCCACACAGGTCTTCGTAGGACTGCGCAAAATATTTTGTTTTTGAAAGTTTTTAAGAAAGTGACAAATCGCTCGCACTGAAGATAGTGTGGAACCAATCTGGATCAAGCCAGAGTCCTTCTCAGTACTCACATTGACAAACACGATTTCATTCATTAAGGGCTTAGCACGCCTCTCTTTCTCTCAGTTGGTCAAATTTTTGCAAATCCCGAGGAATTCCTTCCTCTTTGTTTTCACCGCAGTGTTCAAAAAGAGTTTTTGAAAAACTTAGGTCGATACAATAACTTATAGGCATAAAAGAGCAGGTAAAATGTGCTACCGTTTCATTCTAAACTTGCTGGCACAACAAGCTCAAAGTAGCAATAAGCACAGAAACATGATAGCCGCAGCTGTTTCATTCAAAACCTCCGATTGCAACTAGCTCCACAACAGAGACGGACTAAAAAGAAAACAAAAGGGGTAATTACAAAACAAAAACGGTGTTCAAGGTAACAACCCCAGAATCACCTGACATTCTATACAATGGGACTGACTCAGTACAACAAGACAAACCCTTAAGCAAAAAGACTGACTCAAGACAATGAGACAGACTCAAAACAAAACCAAAGAACTGACTCAACACCCAAGCCAGAAATTACAAAAAAAAAACAGCATTCGCAAATGCTCAAAACAGTGCGTGCCAGACGCCACATCTGAAATACACCGAGCACCGCCCGCAGGTAGACTAACTTCTGATCACATATTCGCAGTATCCTCGAAATCTAACAACTCAGCAGTGACAGACTTTGCTGAGGTGCGTGGGAGGATGACCTCATTGTCGATCAAATCCTGTACTTCATGACGAAGATAGAAACAATTGTCGGTACTATAACCGGTTTGCTGGTGGTACGAGCAGTACAAGGCAGCATCATATGTGAGAGGGAGATTCTTCAGAAGAGGCCGAGGCTCGAGGGGTTTAAGGTGCCCCCTTTCGGCAAGGATCTGGAGCGCCCTAGACAAAGGCATGTAGAGAGCATGAAAGACCATGCGGCCTCGAGGCAGGTATTTTGAAGTCTGAGAATTCTTGCTAGACGCACTAGCGAAAGGGTCGGCAGGCACTGCCTTGGCTTTCTGATCTTTCCCAGGTGCAGAGTTGGGAATGGAAGGAACTGTTCTGGCATGACGGGGCCTATCCCGATTTTCTGTCTGGCTGGAACTCCCCTCGGTTGGAGTGGGGAAAGCATCATCCACAGTTTTAGCCACCACTGCAAATATTTGCTGCTTACTCAATTCTCCGACTTTCAAAGCCTCAACTGCCCACAGTAGTTGTTCAACGGGATCAGCATCTGTTCCCACTTTGTTCTTACCCCTGGCCTCAGCTTGATCGAGGGTTTGGGTTGCTATATCAGAGCGAAACCCGGTTGTTGTTGACATGTCATGGCCATAGTTTGAGGCAGCCTCAGGTTGGTTGAGCTCGATCACAATTCGCCCCAATAGCGAGGGCTCTTGCGGTATAAAATTCCCGGCGTAAGATGTGGTTGGTGGCGAAGCCGACATTCCGTAGGCGAGTTCTGCCACAGATCGCTGAAGATCACCAATCATTCCCATCAATTCAAACGCGGTGGGCTCATGAGCTTGAAACAACTGGGGTTCCCAGATCGGGCGCGCGGTAGGAGACCTAGGCGGATGTGGTACATCAACATTGGTTTCATTCTGTAAGATGATTCCTTGGTCTAATGTGTCTGCCATAAGCACAATTTCTTCTAAACTTTGCGTCATCATAAGTCCACTGAACTGAACGGTGACTGACGGATCAGATCTCTGTGTTGCCTCAGCAAAGAAGAACACTGACTATTCTGTACTAACTCTCTGAACTGAAAGAGAAAACACGCAGCATTTCGGCCCAATCAGAACAGATGCAAGCATAACTAAATAACTGTATTCTACTACCAATCACTGTTCCTCAAAATCACTGCCTCGAAAACTGATTCTGATACCCGCAGATATAACTGATTCTCAAATTCCGATACTGATGCCCTCAAGCCTGATACTCAGACTTGCAAACTGATATATGCATTCCCTGTAGAGGTCAACTCAAAAAGCACATAACAAGCAAGCAAGGGCCAAAATACCCCTATTTTGGGGTAGGGTTTCTCTGTTCTATTTTGTCAAGAGCTATGGTTTCACTATGCACACAACGGTTTCAAACAACCTATAATTGGGTAGCAACCTGTCCTGGCTTGGAATGGTCATTATGGATTCCGAATGTGCACTAGGTCAAGTGGTCAAAAGGGTGCCCCGGTGACAACCAGGGTTTGTGTTCCCATTGTGGCAGAGCCCGTAACCAGTCAGCCTTATGGCACGCTTCTCGAAGCGAGCCTCCGGCAAACCGTTCAGGAATAGCAGACGGCAAACACTGTGACTTAGGCGCACTAATGCACATGCAATGCAAAGAAACACATAAGTGTAGTCAAAACAAGATATCATGAGTTCGAGTCAAGTTCTCTAATTCCCTAGCAGAGTCGCCAGAAACTGTAGACATCCCCAAACGTCCCGGGAGGGAATCCCCTCCCCCCCCCCGGCCCTTTTGTTTATTTGGACTCACTACAGTTCAGGACTCAATGTCACGGTCCTGTATCTAATCTCGCAAAATGCAATGCAAGACCGATGAATCATCAAAGAGTCCAAATCCAGCAAATCATTTTTGAAAACAAATTTGTTGAAAGAAGTGTCAAATATGGACTGCTTTGCCAGATACAGAGTCGCCACCTAAATATTTATTTTGGGGAAATTTAGGAAACCCTGACTCGTGCCTGAGGCTACGTGTCCATCATCACCAAAGTTGCCTCGGCTCGAGAACTTGGGTACGATTGGGGAAGGTCACTTCGTGAGCACCCCCGCTCGCCCGATCAAAGATCGGCTTCTACTAACCATGATATCGAGTTTTGAAAACATTATGTGCTCTTATTTTGGTCATTAGCCTAAATTTACTACGTGATACACACAACATACAAGTATAGACCGGGTCACCTAAATTAGAACAAAACATCTCATGTTCGTTTTGAAAAACGATTTGAAGGTGCTACTCGAAAGTAAGCTAAGACGTGGATTTTGCCACCCTTGGGTGGGCTTAAAAAACATGATTTTGCCACTCTCAAGTGGGTTTAAAACTCTCAATTGGTGAATTGCTCCAATTCAAATAACTCAACCTTCACCCACAGGCATTCAGGCAGTTATATCACATAAACACATAGCCTCATGGTAAGCATGCTATCATGGCAGTCACTCACACACATGCAAGGATGGTAAAGCATAAATACTTACCGAGTACTCCAAGCCAAAACAGAAACTAGTTAGTAATCAATGCATGATCCTAGTTCATGTTAAGATGGCTAATGTAACACACGCAAAATGCAACTAAGATAGGCTTGGCTATTCTAAGATGGCATATGATGATGCTACAGCTAACACGTATTCAACTTGAAATTGAAATGCAATGCAGTTAGTATGATGCGCTGAGCTCGGTGCATACAAGACAGATGAATGGATGCAAACATGCAAGTATAAGTATGCTAATTGAAAACATGCCCTAAACTAACCATCGTAAGCTGGTAAATAAAAGGGAGAAAGACGTGGGGTTGGAAGACATACATCACACACACGCACACTTATTACACAATTGCCCTCGCTCGGAGGGTCCAAATAAATTATACAAACCAAATAAATAATTAAACTATTCTAGCTAATTAAATATTACAAAACTTCTAATTAATTATCGAATTAAATAAGCTATGGAAAGCAGTAAAAGGCCTCAGGAAGAGGGATGCACGCATGCTCGGATTGGCTTCGCCCGGAAATCCGTTGCCATGACAAAAGTTGCCTCTGTTTACACTGCCTTGCCCCTCTGAAATTTATGAAAGTTTCCAAAATCCTTCTGAATCAACCCCTGAGTGCTGTGGAGTGCCACCGGCCACAATTCAAATCCACCGGCCATGAGAATATGCTTATCGGCCAAATATTGAACCACCGACTGGGCTTTGGCAACCGATCGGCACTGGAAGTAGCTGACCGGCTATTTATTCCTGCAGAATACTGGTTTTGGCAGCAGCAGAGGGCAGACAGTGTATGGCAAAGAAATTCAAAGCAATGTGTGCATGGCCACTCTCTTAATTATGCTACGGACTCAAGGGAGTGTGGCCCTCGGTACTCGGGCCATCAATCTATGCATGATGGCCAAAGGCACCGAGTTTGCAAATCAATGTAAATCCATGCAACAAAACAAATGAGTGCCTTACGCCTTATCATGTTGAGATCAAGGGCATCGGCGACCGAGAGTGAGATGTGTTTCGTCACTTTGAGTACGAACACACCTCACCCCTCATGCTTGGTTTGACACCCCAAACCAAGCAAAATGTAATGCATGTATGCAATGTGGCTCAAGTATGCAACATGGGTCAAATATGCAACATGAAGCTAAGTTAACAAGGCATGCCAAAATGCAATGTGCCAAACATGCAAAATACAATGCAATGCAACCTATCATGCAAGCTAGCATATGAAATGCAACTAGCTAAACAACATGCAAATGTGCAAAAATGATACAATGCAAGCATGAAACCAAAGTAATGCAACATGTCAAAGCATGCAATGGTGAACTTAAACTGAGATGGGAGGCCTCAGCCATGCCCCAAAACAGTGGCCAAAGATGATGCAAATGATGGACAAATGCTCATGCAAACATACACACCAATGGGCCTAAAGCTAAGGCACAAAAGGTAACTTTCGAGAACACTCAAAAGATGGCAAACGTGGACATTAGACCAACATGTTAAACTCTGAAAATGCATAGAGGATGATGCCAAATCAACCATGTTATGCAAGCAAGGCATGCAACAATGACCAAAACTTGGAACCAACAAAGGGGGGGGGGCAAACCATAGCTATGTCAACCAAACCCCAATGGACCAAAATAACCTAAATCAGTCCTAAGGCACTCCAAAACAAGACTAAAGCATGCGTAGATCATGGTCAAAACATGCTAAGAAATGGGTGCAAAACAAAGGGGGATTCAAGGCCACAAAAGGGAGCATTACTCTACACCTACCCCAACCCAACATGGCATGGATTATGCAACCAAAAACAGAGTTTCAATGCATTAAAATACACCCCAAAACCCACTGATATGGTAGCTCAAATGACTTAAACCAAAGGCATGCACTATGACCCATTTCAAGGCATAAAAGAACAACTCTTCAAGGCATGAAAGGGATGATGAATGCAAGCATACAAGCATGGATTATGGACTGAAATAGCATGGGAAATGACTCCAAATCATTGAAACAACCCAACTAAAGCATGCTCATGACTCACACACTCAAGGCTCACAAGCCAAAATGCAAAGAGGCTATACCAAACATGGAAAATATGATCAAATTAGTACCCAACAGACCTCAAGCATGATGAAATATGACCAAAAGCTTCATGAAGTTAAGCTAGAACATGCAAGCATAGAGGGGCAAATGCATGGCACATGTTATGACAATAAAGGGGATTACTAAGCAAGTATGTGATGCATGTAATGGACAATAAATCTGACCAAAAACAGAGGTATAAGATGACCAAATAACACCCAAAAACCTCTGAAATGAAGCTAAGAACAACTAAGAATGCATGCTACCTTTATGAGCCAAAAACATGAATAAATGAGACACAAAGGGAAAGGGGTGTCCCTCCCCTATGCAAGACCTCAAAACCTCTTCTTCACCACTGAAAATCCTTTGGATTTCAGTGGTGAGAAGGCCAATGCACAAAAGTATTCAAAGCTCAACCAAAGAAAGCACAAAGGGGGCCAAACAAGGCCTAAAAGGGGAAGGCCGACCCCAAACACAAAAGAGACCTTAATGAAACATCTTAAGCATGAAAAATTAGAGTTTTTATCAGTTATATACAAAGTTCAAAATAGCATGCAAAATGGGTTAAAAGCTAGTGCAAGAATAGGGAATATAAAGTAACTAGCTCACCCTTGAAGAACACTTGAAGAACAGCAAGTCCAGCCCCTTTCTTTTGATCAAAACCAACTCAAAACTCTAAGAACAACCTCCCAACACCCCCAAAACCGAAGTATGGTGTAATGCTAGGTGCCTTAGTGCAAAACTAAGAACAAAACACCCTTTTGAGCCCTCAAACACATACAAATGAAAAGAGAGAGGGAGATATAGAGAGAGAAAGTTGTATATATCATATATCAGATGTATATGTCTAATTTTGTTCAACCCCTTCAAAGGAGAAGCAAGGCTTCCTTTTATAGAGAAAGAGAAGGGCCTAAGCTTCTTGGAGAAGCTAAGGCAAAAGGGTCAAGGGGGTCAAGCTTCTAAGGGAAGCTAAGGCAAAGGGTCAAGCTTCTTGAGGAAGCTAAGAAGGTTCAAGCTTCCTCAAGAAGCTAGAGCAAAAGGGGTGCAAAGGGTGCAAAGGGGAAAATCCTCCATACACGTCTATGGAGGACAAGTCCGTGCACTCCAGCTGGCACAGCTGGCATGCACCATGCCTGAAAAAGGCAAAAAGGTGGTATCGGCCAAGAAGGAGGCAATCGGCCAAATAAATGGTCGGCAGACCACACAAAATGCCGACCAGCCATCACTAATGGTCAGTAGCATTAAAATAGGGCCGGTGTCCTCAAACCAAGGCCGGTGGGTATCAGGGATAGCTAACAAGCTACTCTCTATCCTCAGGTGCAAAAACAAACAAGTTCTTGGTGCAAAACCAAGCACAGAACAGTTCATTTAAGAGATCCTGAGGCAAGACGCGCAGCCGAGACCTCCAGGAACTCAAAATGAACACAAACATGGACGATCACCGAACGTTCAAATGGTGACGTCCAAGTCTTGAGGACGGTCAAAAATGGGGTGTCTACAACAACCCAACACAACACAACTCAATTCCACACAACACAATTCAACCAACTCAACATAACATAACCCAATATAATTCACATAACACATAACAAGATTCGACACAAAGCTCATATCATCCATACCATTAGTAATTTCTTTTCCCCAAAGTTTGGTTCACATTATAACATAATTTAAGACATCAACATTATGAGTTCAATCGCAACTTTTACATACATTTCTCAAATTCTTTAAAATTTCAATTAAACTTGTACATGTGTAATTTAACACCTCAATTTCATGATTCTACTATTAATTGAAGCAAAACCATTAACCATCTTCATGAGTCAAACTAGGGTTTTTAAGAGAAGTTAAAGCTTTTCACAAAAAACACATTTTATTCTAACCCTTCTATTACTTTTACACCCAAACTCATGACCTAAGATCATAACCCAACAAATAAACCCAACTGTCTTCAAACACTAACCCCCAATCTCGTGATTTATCAAAGCATGCATAAAAATATAAATTTTTGTATTTGTATAAAGAAAATACCACAAATCTATCCATAAACGAGGGTATTGAAAGAGAACTAGAAACCCCTACCTCTTGAAGCCAAGAGATGACGACCCAAGCATCAATGGCGACGAAACCACAAATTATTCGGACCAAAGAGATGCCCTTGACAAGATCTACACTTTTTCTCAAAGGACCATGGTGAAAAGATCACTCTAGGTGAGTAGATCTAGAGATCTTAGTGCCAAAAGCTTGAGTTTAGAGAGAGAGAGAGAGAGAGAAAGAGAGAACTCATGGTTTGAGAGAGAGAGGAAAGAGGAGAAAAAGTGAAATGAAATATGTTTAGAGCCTATTTATAGTACTTGGTCAAAGTGAAATAAAGTCTCAAAGTCAACCCAAAAGATCAAGCCAAAATCCCTAAAAAGTAGGGCCAAACACCAGACTGAAATATGGGAAAAAATCTGTAGGGGTCAACCCTTGCAACATAGGAGTCGACCCTATGAAGGAACTTATGTTTGACAGCATGCAAGAGGGTCAACCCTTAGACAGGAGGGGGTCAACCCTATTTTCCAGTAACCAATACACAGATTTTGTAATATACAAGGGTCAACCCTTCCCAAACTGGTGTCGACCCTTGTGGACAGTAACAAGAGGTAGGTATCGACCCTATATTCTTGCAACGCTTCCAGAAACTTCACCAATAGACAAGGGTCGACCCTTAGGAAGGCTAGTGTCGACCCCAGAATAGAAATTCTAAGTTTCCAAAGAACTTTTTGACAAGAACAAGCGCAAACAAATAAACCCAACGAGTTTCAATCGGATCATACTCCTCCAAAACCAACATTCAACAACTCCAAAAACTCCCAAAAAGAAAATAAGGGAATTAAATACACCCTCCAATGGATTAAAGGATACGGGTGTTACAAGGTGGATGATGATGCCTTGTATGAGGAGAGACCAATGAAAGTCTTGGATACTGGAGACCAAGTCTTGTAAGGCAAGACAATTCCCTTAGTTAAGGTATTGTGGCGACATCACGACATTAAGGAAGTAACTTGGGAATGTGAGTTGAAAATCCGTGAGAAGTATCCAGGCCTATTTATTAATGTTTGAGCATGTATTAAAACCTTTGTTGTGTTGATTTAATATAAATATTATATATGTTTTGGAAGTGTGAATTGTACAGTCAGTATTGAGGACTTGTTTATCATATTAATGGGAATAAATAATTGGTAGATGAGTCATGGTATTGGAATTGATTGATTATCAAAGTTGTAATTGGTTTAAACATGGTTTTAAAGCTTGATTTGTAATTTCGGTGACAAAATTCCTTAAGGGGGGAGGTTATAACGATTTTGGTTTTAGACCTGACCTATGTGATATTCTGGATTCGGGTTTCTTAGTTTTGTATGGTTGTTCTTGTCTTATTCTTCTTTTCCCTCTTTGAGTTTGGCTATCAGGATATGTTGGTTATGTTTAGGACAAGTTGGTACATTATTTTCAAAAACCTTGTTGTCTAGAATTTTGTTCTTACGCTCGAGTGTCACTTCTTGCGCTCGAGGACTTTGTGAACTCTTAGTACTTTTGTAGGCCTACAAAACTACTGGCAGAGTGTATTCTACAATCGAGCGGTGTTTCCTATGCTCGAACGGTCGTGTGCTCGAGCGATAGTCTTCTATTTGTAAAACTACTAGAGTGTGTATTTTACGCTCGAGTGTCACTTCCTACGCTCGAGCGGTGACGACCTTTTTCATTGTGTCTTGGCGCTCGAGCGGTAATCATTTTTTTGTTTGGACGCTCGAGCATCACTTCTTCTGCTTGAGCGGACTATGCGTATATCAGTCCGTAAAAATCATTTTTTACACCATTTTTTCATATCTCTCTCTCTAAACTTTATAAAAACCTTAAGTTGAGACACTCTCTCTCTAAAACTGACTTTCTCTCTCTCTCTCTCTCTCTCTCTCTCTCTACAAATATACCAAGATCTATCCATTTCTCCACTCTACTCACTTTGTTAAAATGGTAGAGCTCACCTAAAGCTTCATTTTCATCCGAATAGAGTTGGGTTTTGGCTTCATTCGAGTTTCATCCGTGCTTTTCTCATCTTCTAGCTTTGATGTACGGATTCTCTACACTCTTTTATAATTTTTAACTTAGCTATTTATTTTTTATAAACAATATTGTGATTTTGGAAGATTTTGAACAAACTTAGGGTTTTGGTTTAAAATCAAAAGAGGGGTTTTCAAATGGTTGTATGAAAAATGGTTGTGGGAATGGAAATGAGGTTGAATTGTGAACAAATCGTTGCTTTTGATTATTGGATTGGATTTTGGAAGAAATTGGATTTTGCCCTAAATGTCCCAAATATTTTTTTTTGTATAAATAAATGAAATTGATGATGGAAATGTGAAAGTGGATGGATATTAATATGGATAGTGGAGTTGGATATGTATTACCGCTCATATCTTGAATTTTGAAAAGTTTATATGTATTGGAGATTTTATATCTGTTTAGAAATATCTATTTTAGACTATCGGTGGAGGATATCTATGATTATTGTAAAAATTGCATGAGGATTAGGTGAATTGAAACTAATTTCTCATTGGTGTGCATTGAATGTTGTTGCTCGTTTAATATATTGCAAATATATGTGATTTTGTGAAAAATGGGTGAAAGTTGAAAAGAGGTGTGTATTACCAATCTAAGTTGGCCTGTGTATCCAGAGTGAAAGTCCCAAAAAACGCGTATATACATGAGTGCCGATTTTTGCGGACGAAATATCTGTAAAATGACAATAATAGTGCTTGTATAGACTACTTTTACATGGGTGCCGTTTGACGGTTTCTCGCAGACGAAATATCCGTGAAAGGTTATATCGGTTTGAGAATTCCTCCTTGTTTCAAATGGTAAAGGATATGATTTGAGAATTGTGATATAAATTGAGCATGGCATGATTTTGAGATAGAAATATAAACCGTTTTGACATGAGCATTGCATATCCATTTCACCTTTATATCTTTGTTAAGATTCATATATTGTGTTGGATTATATCTGTTGGGCTTTGGCTCACCCTATATGGGAAAACCATTTTCAAGTGTTGGTAAGATGCCTCCACCAATGACTTAGCTTGGGAGGACTATGGAGTTGAAGGCTCAATTTTGTTATTTTGTATTTAATGTTTGTACAAGCCTAGGACTTTATATGTATTGAGCTTAAGACATACTTTAGATGCAACTAAGCATTGTCTTGAAAAGTTGTAACCTTCAGGGCGTTTCCATTATCTATTTAACTTCTACTTCTTATTTTGTTATTGACATATGCTACAGATTCAAGGTTAAGACTTATGAATGTGTATTCGCGTGTGTCACCTCTTTTGTACAACTGAATTTTATGAAATGAAAGGATATCGTACTCTGATTTATGTTGTTATATAATTATCATTACGATTGGTTTATTATAATTATTTCGGAGCGTTATATGACCAGCTAAGGGATATACATGTATGGGTTTGAAAAACCATTTTTGTGTAACCCTTGGAAATTTGTAGCCCTTGACGGCATTAATTTGTACCTGACTTATTGTACCACATGCTATAGATTTATATTTTAGAAATGTTGAATGTATAGTTGCATGTGGAATATCATTTGTAAACTTCTCGATGACTAATGAATACAAATGTTGAAGATTTGATGATGATGTCTATATTGAGACTTTATTTTCGTTTACATTAAACAATGAAAGTTTTTGAGTTGGAATTCAAGATAATGAAATTGGGAGTTGATGAATCTATATTGTGTTGATTTTCGAGGCATGACAGATGGAACTAGGAGAAAACTATGAAGGACCATGGCCTTCATATTTCTGTGACAAATTATGTTTGCCATAGAACTTTTAAATATATATATATATATATATATCTTATTTCATAAATAAAATGGCCCCGTACTATAAAAAATATATATCTAATTATTCTCCCGTCTTGCAGTCTTTTTTTTTTCTTTTTTCTTTTTTCCTACTAAACAAAATTTCTTCATCCTATTAGAAATTTTTTTTATGATATTTGAATTTTTTTATGTGCATGTACATAATTTATATATCGTATTTTACATACATGTGTGTTTGTTTATTTGGTGAAAAAATATTATTTGTCTTTTGACCCCTATAGTGATGAAATCTTGGTTTCGTCCTCGGTAATAATGGTAGTGATAACTGTGATAGAGGCGCGATGGCAATAGTGAAATGATAATGGTGTTAATAGTGATAAATGTGATTGTAGTGTGGAGCTAGAATTTTGGTTTAGAAGGGGCAATAGTAAAGTAAAATATTATATCTACGATAGTGTTCCGACATTGCTATGTTTCAACTCTTATTTCTAACCACAACATTGATAGAGTGTAATAATTGTCTCCAAAAAAAAACCAGTATTTTATCGAGAGATTTTATCTAGCGACAAGTAATTATTCTACATACTTGTAGATATATTCATCATAGAGGGAAAAAAAAATACCAATAAAAATAAATTAGCAAATATTATGAAAAACAATAGGAAATAAACATTTAAAAGTAGACTTCATAACATTACAAAGATGATTTCATCATAAAATAAACATTTGAGTAATGCAAATTATAAAAATTATTTAAAATAATATATATATATATTCAGATTTAAAGGGGACAAATTGAAACACTATTTATAAACCTATATTAAACATAAATTATAGAAAGTTAAAAAGCGACCTGTGCCCCTCCAATCCATGCTCTCTCCATCTTGTAGTAATAGTGACATCGAGGGTGGCATGATAGTAGTGGTAGCCATGAGCAGTCCATCATCTTTAAGTATGGATTGGGAGTGGGTGACAGCACCCATGCTGTCTCACCCCGTATGATTTATTCTGATCATATTTTGATAATCTGAATGTTTATATTATAAGATTTGTTAAGTATATTGTCTTTATAAAAAATAAAATTAATCGAACAAATATAATCACATAATCAAGACGAATAATAATTCTAAAAAATTATTAAAATCATACTAACTGTTTATTTTTTTAAACATAAATGTAGTTTTGTTGTAAGTTACAAATGTTTAATTAACTTGAATTTTCTTTATAGATGATCTACTCAATGAACCTTACACTATAAATATTTTGGATCATTAAAATAAATTCAAGACATACTTTTACGGACTCACAACAGAATCCTATGCCTATATATCACATCACCAACCTCATTCCCAATAAGAAGAAGGTACTAGATTTGAAGATCTATCTAATTCTCTTAAATATGTTTTAAGTTGATGGTCTTCAAAAACCTAGTAACATTTGGGTCTAGTTACCATTACATGATATAAAATAATTTTTTGCAATCAAATTTTTGGGTATATTTCTCTTACACTACCAAATCAAGAAAGGTATAGTGGCCCAAGCTCAGCCCAACCCAGCATCTCGAACCCGATGTTGTAGTGCCAAGATTCGTTGCAACTCAACACAGTTTGTTTTGGTTTGAATTTTTTAAATTTACTTTTTAAAAAATTGGAATTTTTATTTTATTTTATTTTATTTTTGTATTCACTAAATTTTTTTAATATGTTATTCAATTTTTTTAAAAAAATTTTAGATATACTTAAGATAAATACACTTAAAAAGTATAATATTTATGAAAACAATCTTTAGAAAATTCATTAAATACCAAAAATATTTTAAAAAATACGAAAATTCAGTACATCTTTCTTACTCTTATGTATTTATTGGTTTTTAAAACTTTTTAAAAATATATATATTTTACTTTTTAGATACATTGAAGTAAGGTGTATCTAAAAAAGTAAAAAAAAAAAAAAATTTGCTTAAAATTTTAAAAATACATCTAAGTAAGGTGCATATAAAAAAAAATACTTAAAATTTTAAAAATATTCACTAAAAAAAAACGAAAAATAAAAAATTCAATTTTAAAAAAATTGAATCTATAAAATTGAAACCAAAACTCAAAACCATTATAACTCAAAACCATTTTATAATATGTTAAAAACGGAAGATCAAATATATACATATAGGACTCATAGCCGATCCATTGACTAGACTTATTTATTTACAAGTTTTTTTTATTATTATTATTTTCTTTTCTTTTTTGGCACTTATCAATATCCTTTAAAAAAAAAAAAAAAAAAAAAGCATTTTAAGACTATTGATATATTAGAAAAATGCAAAAAAAATATTGGGACAAAATAAACATTTTAGGACTTATTATTGTATTAAAAAAATGTATATGAGTTATAGATAATTAACTCCATCAGACTAGCCCATAACTTATCCTAAAAAAGGGGTAAATTATGCCTTTTAAAAAAAAAACATTTTGCCCAGCATGTGTTGCATAATTAAACAGAATTCCATTAAAATTTTAATTGACATAACATTTTGTCCCATTTTAATCAACAATTATAAGTAGTTATATAGATGAAAAAAATATTATTATTATTCCTTTACATTAGAATATATTTTATCATTATTTATTCTTATATCTAGACATCATCTATAATAGTCTTGATTAGTGTAGTAAAAATAAAGATCAGTATAATTACGTTGAACTTGTGATGTTCATTGTATATAATTTACCCTTAAAATATTTATGTTATAACTAAAGGCAAATGATGTGATTAGTTGAAGTGACTTGTGAAGAGTCAAATATGGTAATTAAATGATAGAATTTGGCATTAAGCTAATATAACAAAAAAGAAAAAGAAAAAACAAAGAGTCAATTATAATATTACTTTCTTTATTTTACTGTATATATTTTCATAAAAAATCAAAAAATTAAAATGGCGCATGCTTAAACGAGTTCTTAGTTTCTTTACAATGCTTTTAATAAACATTTCCTATTCTTGAAATAAATTTAAATGATAGAAAGAATAAAATAAACATTGTAGGCATTTGGGAAGTGGATTTTTATGTAGGTTTTTTTAGTTATGTATGCTTTGTTTTGTTTTGTTTTTTTGTTTTTTTTTTTTTTTTGAAGATGCTTAACATATGTATCAACAATAAATATATCATCCATATAAACTTCGTCTCGGTCTAGGTTTGGTGGGCCTTCCAAACTCGGTCTATTAATTTTGTCTTGGGGTAGACATATGGTCTATATAAATTTTGGGACACTGAATCAGGGGATTGGAAGAACATAGGGTTGGCCCAAACCTATTTACGGAGAAAAAATTCAATACAAAATATAAAAATAAACTAAATATTAAGGTAGTGTTTGATAACGTTTATATTTTTTATTTATATTTACAAAAATTTTATTAATTGGGTTTTGTTTATTTTTAAAAAAAACATAAACTACATATGCGTTTGGTTTGAACAAAATGTTTGAAAATTTTTAAAAATATAAGCTAAAAATTATGTTTGTTCAAGCTTAAAATATTTATATTTAGTTTTTATTATTTATGACAATAGGATCATACACATTATAATTGAAAAAAATTATTTGAAAATAAAATTAATTGGGAAAAAAATTAATTGAAAAAAAAATTATTTGAAAAAAAGATTTAATTGAAAAAAAAAAATTTGTTTTCAAATTTTTAAATTTCTATTTAAAAGCCAACATAAACTCATTTTTTGAGTTTACATTTTTTCCTCAAATTTAAAACTGTGAGAACAATTTATAAAACCAAAAAAAATTATCAAATAAGTTTTTATGACAGTTTTTAAAAATTTTGTAAATATAAACTGAAAACTATTATGAAATGGTTACCAAACAAGTTAGATATTTGAAAGAATAAAATGTACACGATTCCAATTTAACTAATAATTGAAAATTTAGGAAATATTTTTCATCAGAAAATTATCACTGGGAGCCCTAATGTATTTATTTATTTTTATTTTTATTTTTTTGTGGCTGAATGAGGTCATTTTTTAAAGTCGACTTTCTTAAAAAGAGTTGCTAATAAAAAAATTTATATTATGCTCATGTTTTGAGAGTGGGGCATATTCAAAATTGTTCTTAGAAAAAAAAAAAAATTCAATTTGGTTAAAAAAGAATAATGTCATAATCATGTTTAGAGTTTTGGAACTGTTTAAAACGTAGGGCCTACTGGAAGGAGTTGAGATCCTGTTCTTGATCTCTCTCCTTTCCTTCCTACTTACAACAGTGGAGATGTATCTCAAGATAATCCAACGGTTTAGATTTGATTATTTTAATTTGTTTTATTTTATTTTTTTGAAATAGTCAGATCTGAACCGTTAAATCATTTTAGAGTGCATTTTCACCGTTGCAAGCAGAGAAGTAAGGAGAGAGAACAAGAAAAGGATATGAACTCTACAGGAAGTGACTTTACACTTGAATCTACCGGAATATATATAGGAATAAATGGCACATTAGTTCACAACTTTCAAATATGAAGAAATTGCATTTAAGTAAATAGTGAGAAAATGATATTATTTTTATGGTGGTGCAAAATTCTTGTGTGTGTAGAAAAACTCTTTTTTGGTGTGTAAGAGTTGCGCGCCCACCGCCCCCCCCCCCCCCCCCCCCCCCCCCAAAAAAAATTTTCTATCTATAATAGTAATTATTTTAATAGTGTCTCACTTATTTGTAAATTTTTATAAAAATAATTAAATATGAGAATTTTTTTGGTACAAACCTAACATACAACTCATAAGAAGAACTTGAATCAGACACATGACAGATCTATATTTCATAAAAATGAAATTTCAAATTCATGAGAAGTAAAATGGGCTCCTTCAGATTTATTTACTTATGCTTCCAGTCGAGTCTAAGTTCTTAAATTTAAACTGGGCCAAGCACAAATAGGCAAATACTCAGCTCAACTAGTCTAAAACTCGAATTGTAAATTCCTAATTTAGACAATAATAAATTGTTTATAATTGATGTCCTGCCTAATAAGATTCTCTCATTCTAACAAAATCTTCCCTTGTCACTTCGCCCATACTTGAATATTGCAAAATTGTTTTAAAATGAGATATGTTACCTCCACTAAACCCTAGCTAATCTCAAGCATTCAACAAATCAACAACATGCCGCATCGGCAGAAACTTGATAGCTGTAAAAACAAGTAACAAATTGTACTTGCAATGCAATTCTATTTTCTTGCTTTGTTTGTACTTTATTATTATTTTTTTAATAAAATATTTTTTTGCTGATAAAAAAATGGACAAATTACAAATAATAATAATAATAATACTAATAATAATAATAATTAAAAATTAAAAAAATTCAAGATTTCGCATGTTTTTCGATTTAAACTCCAGAGTTTCAATTTTAACAATTAAAACCAGGATGTTACTCCTGTATCACAATTTATCCTCTTTGTCCATCTGCGTTTGATGAACTAACGTAGACTTCCATTTTCAGCAATAAAATTTTCAGATTCAAATCCACCTATTCAAGTCTTTGTATCATTCTTGTTGTAATTCCGTTTCACCCCATTTTTGTATCATTGGATTCACCCCATGACATAATTTTCATTTCATCCTTTATACGTCTTGTTCTACCTCTTTTTGGATGCCATTGGAGCTCTGAAAGTTGGTCAATTTTTTTTTTCTTTTTATTTCTCTATCTTCATCTCCATGCTTATTTCTTCCTCTTTCTTTTCCACAATTATTCTCTCTTTTCCTCTTACTTCATGGCCCTTCCATTGAGCTCGTGGTGGCCATCGAACCTTCGACGGTGGCGGGTCCACTATCACCACCACTTCCCACCTTTTAACTCCTCCTCTAGTAGTCTCTCTCTCTCTCTCTCTCTCTCTCTCTCTCACTCTCAGAGAGAGAGAGAAAGAAAGGAGGATTTGAAGGTGGGAGATAGTGGCGATGATGGCATGGTATTTTGACTTTTTACGGCACCACATCAACGGCATACAATAAATGAACGCCGTAGTCGTAAATACTTTTCCAACCACGGCATGTCTATTGCGTAGGCTGTGAATGGTAATAACGATGATTTTTTTATGGCTTGCAAAGCACGTCGTAAATAATAGAATTTTCTACGTCGTGCATATAACGTGTCGTTAATACATTAATTATACATGACGCACATACGCTAGCCGTGAAAAGTAAATGCTTTTCTCAGCGCACACAACGCCTATCGTTAAAAGTATTACACTTTTTACAACACACATATTGCCTGTCGTTAAAAAGATTACCTTTTCATGACGCAAAATACATGTCATGAATTGTATGATAAAAAAAAAAAAAAAAAACAATGCCAAAATAAACTTTGGGGCGCCAATATTTTTTTTCCCAAAATATCAAATTTAGGGCGCCAACATCACAAGGTTTCAATCTATCTCTCCGAATCTTGCTAGGGTGATCATCTCATCTCTTCTCTTCGCTTCCGTTGCTAGGGTTACCGAACCAATCGATTACTAGGTTTGCTTCTTCTTCCTCTCTCTGTCTCTCTATCTCTCTACAAATCCCCTTTTTTCTCTGTATGTTCGAACCTTGGGATTATCCACCGCTGCCCTCTCTTTGATAACCAGGTTTTCCCATTTTTTTCTCTATATCTCTCTCTCTCCATATGTCCATATATGTATATCTGATCTGCTTGTCCCTTCTTCTAAGTTCAATCGAAACACTTTTATTGTTTTATTATATTTATCTATTTGATTTTCTTAGAAGAAGGGAAGGCCAAGCTTGAGGTAAGGGCAATTTGAGCCAAACTACGAACAGGGTCAGGAGTTTTTACTGCGTGGATTATATTTTCAGGTGGAAATCAATCCAAAATACAAGTGGGATAACTCCATGGTGTCCAACTTCTTATCCTAACAGCCAAACAACCTTAAATCTTTATATTTACACAGCACCTATGCTTTTTTTTACCAGATATTGTAAGAATTGTTGGCCACTTTGTGGTGTTAGTCATGCCTCTTTACGAAACATTGAGGTTATGTTAAAAATGGTGTGGTAAAATATTAAGAACCTTTTGTAGTGAGAAATGTTATGAACTATTTTGGTGAGAAAGGTTACAACCAATGTTTTAAAAACCGGATCGGTGAGCGAACCGGAAAAGAGATCGGGTGGACGGGCGAGTTGAACCGAAATCAAATCGTGACATAATAAATATATTAAAATTATATTTAAATAAAAATATAAGTAATAAAATTATAAATTAAAAATATTAAATTATCTTAAATATTTGTCTTAATATTTTTTTTACTAAAAATATAATAATATATTTTAAAACATTATTAATTTTAATTTTGGAAGATAAAATCAAATATTTAATATTCCCTCCATATGATTTTAATTCAAATAATTTGATTGAAAGGAGAGCAAAAATTTTGGAGGGATAGTAAAATTTCAATATTCTCTTTAATACATTTGATTGGATCCCACATGGATTTCTTGAGTCTTTTTGAAAGAATTTTTTTCTTATAAATAGGTGAAAACTTTCACAATAATTTCATCAAGCTCTTAATGGGATTCCTCACCAGAGGAGACCCTTGAAAAAGAGTTTCAAATTAAAATTTTCTTATATTCTTATATTTTATATATATATATATATATAAAATAAGAAAGAAAGAAAGAAAAACTAAAAAAAATCAAGCTGGACTGCCCGGCGAACCGGGTTGACCGGTTCACTGGTACAACCGCTGGTTTTTTCGGTTCTCGCTAAATACGCTGGTTTTCATCTTTGGCCGGTTCAGAGGGTATGTCTGGACCGGAACCCCGACCGGTCAATGGTTCAACCGGCCGAATTGGCCAGTCCGGCCCGGTTTTCAAAACCTTGGTTACAACATGTGGTAGGTTGTGTATGATATACCTTTTTAGAGGTATGTACTGTAGTAGCTGTGTTCTTTTTGGTATTGGACAAGTAATACTAGTGAGAGCAAAATAAGTAAAGATTAATGGAGGGGCCTTAGTTTGTACCTAGAATGGCTTTAGAAATCAGAGTGTGGAACAAGTATGATACTATGAGGGCTAACGTTGGTAACCCATGGCATTCTTTTCTCCTAAATTGCCATGCAAAAATAATTGTTTATTGTAACTAGGAGCTTATTTGAGTGTTAAAAATGGCAAAGAGGTGATGAGGTTGGGGGAGTGGGGTTGCTTTGAGGTAATTGATGATGGTGGTAGTCGTGGTGAGGTCACCAATTGTAGATATGGTTATGGGATAACGGTTTGTGTGGTATAGGGTCTGTGGAAACACTATCTGTCAGGAGGTGACAAGTATGGTAATGGTATTGCTATTCCCTTGGTACTGTTAGTATTGGTTATTGGTAATGGCGATGGTAACTGTATCAGTAAAAAACACAATATATATTTTCCCCATTTTTCAGGTTTGATTGCTAATGAGGATACTCAAGGATGTTAGGAATTCTGATGTGTCTTGCATTTGGACCTCTTATATTGAACTTTTGTATCTTTTGTTAAGTTGAATGCACTGAGTGCGATTTTATTTTACTTTTCATTCTCTGATTTTCATCTTTGGTATTTTCTAATACATCCCTGTTTTTGGCACATATTATTCTAATAATCTGTTATTGGCCTCTCAGCTGAGGGTAGATCTATCCCAGGATGTGCAGCAGTGGGACTCTTTGTCTAATTCTGAGAACACTTTATAAGCCATGTGTTGGCATTTTTCGCCACATCTGATGGGATTGTTTTGGAGAACTTGGCTGCTAGATTCTTAAATGATGTTCAAATTCCAGAGCTAAATTTCTTAACAATGCTCCTTTCATTTTGTTTCCAAGTTAAAATTTTTCTAAGCTGCTAACACTATCAAGTAATGACTTAGGCATCAAATGCTGGTCCGTGAAAGAGTATTGAAATATCAGAAAGAGTTTATTACTCAGTGATTTCTTGAAGATAGTTTGTTAATAATTTGTTTGGACAATCTTCTTGGTCATTACAAAATGGCCAGAAAAGTGCAGCCTCTCCTATTGTTGATGTTTGAGATATCTTTGGTGTTCCCAACCTCTGTTGTGGACCTATTGCATAGTTGGAGTGGGTTTGGGATTTTAATAAGGAGAAGGAAGGTCTGATGAATCACTTCTAATTTTTTGATGTGGTGTGTATATGATGAGAACACAATCATTGGTTGTGTTTGATGGCATGAAAGGCTCCAATACTAGTTAGAAGAATATATTTTTGGGTTTATGTTATAGTTGGACTTCATGAAGTGTCCATCCTCAAGTTGATTTTAAAATTTAAAATTTTAGATAATGGAGGGATAAGTCGTACAGGGGGTAGTTCATGTTGTACTTTATAGAGCCTGCATACTTGGGGCTTTTCTTAGTGCCTCTTTTAATAGAATTCTTTTGCTTGTCAGCGAAAAAAGAGAAAATGATTGACATTACCTCCGTTCTTGTAGTTTTATGTTCATTATTAGAGCATGATTTGCTGTCAAAGAGAGAATTCTAAAGTATCAGAAGTGACTTTAGTCATGATGATCTGAAAAGAGTGAGCAGCTATTACTTGGAAATAGAAAATGGATTCTTCAAATATTTGTTAGTAATATGTAGATATTAGATGGATTGCTCTTTGAAGGCGGCAATGAAATTGAGGCTGAGTGGATTAGTCCTCCATTTAAGTGTGTGCATATATCTTATATATGGATGTGACAAAAGTTACCACATCCTTAAATGGCTATATTAATTTTTTTATATTGATCATTAAATGCTGAAACCTACTTTACTCCCTAAGGCTAACATCAATCCTTCTCATACTTTCTAGGCTCGAGCATTTTACGGATTCCAAATTGCAATGGAGAATGTACATTCTGGTAGAGCTTTGTATTTGGTATTGGGTGATTTAATATCTTATGCATTCTTAAGTTAACTGATGGTGGTTATTTCTGCCTCCTGCTGTAGAGATGTGCAGCTTGCTTCCGGAAACATACATCAGGGACTCGAGGGAGAAACATAGATTGTTCAATGCAATTGAGAATATTCCTTCTGTTGCTCAAAAAGCCAAATGGGCTTTAGATTGGATTCAAAGGTATTATAAGATTATGATTTTGTCAAATTTTAACATTCTACTGACTCCACGTGTCAACTGAGGAAGAAGGTATGCAGAACATTATTACTTAAGTTCGGATGTTTGCTGGTTTCTTTTGTATTTTAAAGTAATCATACTTGCCTCTGTTCTTTTTGTGCCTTAAAGCTATTTTTGGTATGTAAGAAGAGTATATAAAGTAAATACCAATATAGAACCTCACTTTCACTATTTTTGAAGAGCAAAATTTTAACAGAAAATATATGAAGTTGCTTCCCATTAATATTTGGGATGTCACTTTTCATTAATTTGACTGAATATTCCATCCTCATTGACTCAATATCCAACTCTTCATATATGTGCATTTATACTTGATGCCTATTTTTGATTCATTCTTTGTTTGTTTTATTATGTGAACCAATTGTGTATGGTTCAATGGTCTCTGAATTTCATGAAACCTAGAAATCTTTGCTTGTAGATATCCTAGGGTTTCCTACATTATGCTTGTGTAAAGAAAATCAGTTATTCTGTATTTCCCATTTAAAGATGATGATAAGCTTTGCCAATTTGCTATCAGTTTTTTGTTGTCATCTGAAGAAATTTCACTAGTGATAAATATAATTCTATTGTTATATGGCATTAAATGAAAATCTAACAATCTGATAACTTTTTGTTTTTTGTTTTCAGATTGCAATGAGCGGGTTTACAGAGGTTTTAACATGGGTACTCTGCTCTTACAAAGAAAATTTCTCCATGTTGAACCGTAATGATGACAAATCAACTGCAGTGATCATTGGAAATCCCCGTTCCTCTGATTTTGAGGTTTGTTTGCTGCTTCATTGTTATGTGGAATGAAGTCAAGTTATTCTGTAATTGTTATGTCTTCCACTTTTTCAATAAATATATAAACCTCTGACTTTTATTAATTGAAGAAGAAAAAAAATTATTATTTGGGAATTTCATTCTTGATTCAATTGCTTTGCCCTTTTTTTTTTATACCCTTCTTGTTTCGTTTCCCTTTATTATCCTTTCACTTCTTGCTTTGTTAATACCTTGACATGAGAGTCCACTATTGAGATGTAACAATTTCTTCCATCTGTTATTTTATCAATTTCTTCATGATGATGACCCATTAAATATTTATTTTATATTTGGTGATGACTTTTGAATGCTTAATATGTCTTGTGCATATGTTAGGAAGACCCAACCCAACTGGGGACAGTGTATCTTCAAAACAATATTTTTTATTTTTTATTTTTTGTTACAGTGGAAGGAGTTTCAGGGGTGAGATTGTGGAAGAGTTTACTTTTTGTGTTGTTTGAAGGTTTGTGATGTGAAAAAACATTCCATACACATGCATATGTAATTTGGTTTAAAGACTAAACACCAAGCCAACACTAGCATTTTTAAGCAGGCTGTTTTGCTGTGCACACCCAACTACACATGAAATTCAAACCATTTTACCAATCTAATTGTTTGGATGTATGAAGCTAGGTAATGAATTTTGAGAATGAATAATATATTGCATTACGATGAAGGTATGAACAGAATTTGTTGTATGGAACGTATCCAAAGAAAGATTTCTTGATGACCAGTTTCTTTGAAGAACAAATTGTTTTTACTTTGTTCTACAAATTTGTTGACGAGAAGGAGGGCTTGCATATTTTTTTTTTCTCCAGAAAACTTTATATATTTTTTATTTTTAGTTGGAATCCCACTATTATTTTTTTGTGTTATATAGTGGACTATCTATTACTGTAATTAATGAGGAAAGTTGGAAAGTCTTGTGGAAGGGACCTTCTTATATGTAATTAAATGAGCCAAGTAATTACTGAAATACATGACACCTGACAACAGAAAATTGATCCTTAGCTGCGTTTTGAACTTGACAAAAATTTACGGGTTGGAGCTTGAGGATTTGTTTGAATATTTGCATCCCCAATAGCCAATTTACGAGTTATAATTGATCTATTCTTATGCTTGATAGCTATTTTGTGCTCATTCTTGTTATATATTTTGTGCAATAGTTTCTTCCAAAAGACTACTACATAAGAAAGTTTGTCATATATTCTTGTCTTCTCCTCAAGTTTACTCTTGTTTTCATTTTGTAATGAAGAAAGTTTAATAGCCCAAGATTCCATCTCATTAAGAGTGGAAGAAATTGAAGTTTGAGTCTTGTTGCTTGGTACTGTTTGTAATGTCATAGTTTCATATTAGTTTGAGTCCTATTAAAGTCTCTTAGTCGTTAGTTTTTGTACTTATGTGAATTTTCCTTTGTCATGCAGACAAGAAATGCAATATCTAGAACTTATTTAGCATCACAGAGGTTTGCTAGTTCTGCTGCTCTTTTGGTTGAAGACCCTACCGCTACGCGTGATCGTGAGATGTTTGTGTTTGAGGATGCTGTTGAAAGCACTGTTGCTTGACAATCCATTTCATCAACTTTGACTTTGAGTAGAAATTCTAACATCTATGGATAGTTTTTGATATGAAATTGACGAATGGATTACTCTAATCTTTGGTTAGTTTTGGATTTTGTTTAGAATATAGTTTTTGGATAGTTTAGAATTTTTTGGACAATTTAGAGCTTTAAGAATTTTAGATGGTTTTGAATTTAAGGATAGTTTTTAGATGTTTGAAATGTATAAACAATTGTTGAATGTTCATAACTTATAAATATAGTTTCTTTTTGATACTTAAAAATAATATTTTGGTGGTTGATTGATATTTTGCGAAGCTTGTTTGTAATTCTTCTTAGATTATACAGAATAGGTAAAACAAAACCTGTTGAATGAAAAAAAAAAATTATATATTTTACGGTTGACATAATAAGTCATATTACATATTTTACGATGCGCAATTAGCGTCGTTATTTGTTTTATTAATTAACGGCGTGCAAAAGTAGTCATAGAAAAAGTAACAACAATGCACAAAATCTGTCGTTAAATAGTTTTTAACGGCATACTATAGCATGTCGTAGAAAAAGTAACAACGACGTACAAAATTTGTCATTAAATAATTTTAACGATGTACGAAGCATGTTGAAAGTGAATGACTTTCTATGACTGGTCATAATATGACATGCTTGCATAAATAGAAGGGTTTTTACGGCGTGCATTTGGCGTCAGAAAACCCTTTCATTATGGTGGTGGCCACTAGGAACAGGGAAGAAGAGCCAAAGAGGAAAAAAAAAAAAGAGAATAATTGTGTAAAGGAATGAGGAAAGAAGTATGGAGATGAAGATAGAGGAAGAAAAAATGGAGGAAAAAACAAGAGAAAAATATTATTTTTCGCCAACTTTTGAAACTCTGATGGCACGTAAAAAGAGGTAGAGCAATATGTATAAGAGATGGAATGAAAATTAGGCCTTGTGATGGATCCAACGATGGAAAAATGAGGTGAAACGGAATTACAACAAGAAAGATATAAGGACTTAAACATGTGGATTTGAGTCTAAAAAATTTGCTGCTAAAAGTCGAGGTTTCCGTTAGTTCATTAAGTGAAAATGATGGCACGGTGGCCACTATGAACTCGGTAGAAGAGCCACAGAGGAAAATAAAAAGAGAGAATAATTGTAGAAACGAATGAGGAAGGAAGCAGTATGGAGATGAAGATAAAGGAAGAAAAAATGGAGGAAAAAATAAGAGAAAAGTATTATTGTTAGCCAACTTGCGAAACTCTAACGGCACACAAAAAGAGGTAGAGCAATATGTATAAGAGATGGAATGAAAATTAGGCTTTGTGATGGATCCAATGATGGAAAAATGAGGTGAAATGGAAGTACAACAAGAAAGATATAAGGACTTAAAAATGTGGATTTGAATTTGAAAAATTTGCTGCTAAAAATTGAGGTTTCCGTTAGTTCATTAGACGAAAATGGGCAGAGGAAGTAAATTGTGACATTGAAGTAATATTAGAATTTTAATTGTTAAAATTGAAAAATATGCAAAAGCCTAGGGTTTTTTTTTTTTTTTTTTTGTAATTTGTACAAAAAAAAATTGTACTTGCATATTCAAATTAATCTACACTCTTGACACGTTTCATCCTTGTGAAACAAGATCATCTCATCATTCAACAAAATTCAACCACTTATTTCCAAGTTTTAATAATATTGACCGTTATGTATTGTGTTCTATTATTAGCCTTGTGATACTATTATTAATTGATATATTGATTGACATTGTCTAATATTAATTGATATATAATCATATCATCTATTTCAATACATATTTGATTCTGGACACCCAAAACAAGCCAGGTATTTCTTCTTCTTCTTCTCAATCATAATATTAGTTTATTTCCTTTAAAAAAAAAGAAAGAAAATATTAGTTTGTTGTAGTAGACGAAGCATTAATTTGATAAGACCACGTGGTATGTAATAGAAAGAAAATAAAAGAATATATATGCATGGGATTGTATATATTAATAATGTAACATAGCAAATGCCTTAGCATCCACAAATGATTAAACAATATATAGATATGCATGGGATTGCTTTTTATAGTAATTGCACCAAACTTCGGATCTCGTATCTGAAAATAGCTCTAACTATGAGTGCAAGACTGATCACATAATATTCAACGTTTGTTGGAGCAATCCAACAGCTCACAACAAAAACTAATAATACATTTAGATTTAAAAAAAGAAAAAGAAAAAGAATATATGTATATGTATTGTATTGTATTGCCCTAAACGAAGCCCTAGATTTTGGACAAGTAATTGCCCTATCAAGTATAGCATGTAAGCATTAATCCTTAATTTAGTACCTAACACTCTATGAGTAATTAGCTGCATACATATATATGAAGCTATGGAATGGTTTGGCTAGTCTTTATTGTGTGACAAAAGTAGATTGGATCAGGCTGACCTTGTGGATCCATTTTAGAACTACGTTAATGATTTAATCTGTTTATTTTTAAGATTTTTTTCTTTTTTGTTGTTGTAAATTATCTATATTAAAAAAAAAAAGGCAAATTACAATTGTAGTCCTTATAATTTGTCTTTTATATCAATTTGATTTTTACATATTGTATCAATTTAGTCCATTTGATAACACGTTTTAGAAATTGGACTGAACTTAAAAGGCAAAATATTTCATTCAGTCTCCTCAAACTATTTGAAAGGTGAAATTTAATTTGAAATAGTTCATTTCCTTTTTAATAGACTATTTTTTTCTTTGATTTCTATCTAATTTCTTAACATATATTATTAATTAGATTAAATTGATACAATGTGAATAATCAAAGGTAAAAGTGAAATAATTAAAACTGTAAAGATTAAATTGATACAAGAGACAAATTATAAAAGCTAAATTGATACAAGAAATAAATTACATGAACAATAAGTATAATTTACCATAAAACAAAGCACAAATCTAATTGATCTAATATTATAATCACATAATTTAATAATAAACATTTTAAAACAAATTGACAGCCTTTTCTAAAATCTTATGTCATCTATTTCTTTCTTAGTTTGCTATATTTTGATAAAGGAAAATGTGTTGTACCCCTTAAGGAAACACCCCCTTTGACCCCCTCTGTTTTTGATTGGTCAGTTTTCTTTTTTCTTTTTCCTTCTCCTCCAATTACCATTCGTCACGTGTGTGTAGGAGGTGGTGGTTGAAGAGGGTCTCAATCACTTCCCTTTGATAAATTATATGTGCCACGTGTGCTTGCATGACCTCGTGCATGGGAATATTAATATAAAGCGTATGGTATTAGGATATCTTTGTTTATAAATCATGCATGCACTCCACTCATTCTTTTTTAAGGATAAATTATCAATAGACCTTAATAGTTAAACTTAATTTTCATTAAAATTTATTAAAAATAAGTCTTAATAAAATTGTCGCTAAAAATAATTTTTGTGACAATTTTTTACACACGTCGCTAAAAATTGATAATTAGTATTTTTTTTTGTCATAATTTTTATAAATTGTTGCTAAAACTTATAATTAGTAACTTTCCTATGACAAATTTTTCTCGTAAGACGTATTAGATAATAAATCTACTTATTAAAACCTACACATAAGTATCTCTTCTTTCTAAGGTAAGTTCTAGAATAACAAATGTAAACAGAATAACACACTTTTTTCCAATAGAGTTTTGTTAACAAGTATTTTTTAGTTTAAAAATCATAAAAGTAATGAACAATACGAGATATTTTTACCAATTCCAAATTACTTTTATTTTCGATTTTATAAATTTTTAACATTTAAACCTATTTGCAAACTAATTTCATCAAATATTGATACAAACCAATCTCCCTGAGCACTAATTAGTATTTGTCATTTGTTTTTAGGGTAAATTACATTAACACCCCTTAAGATTTGGTCAAATTACATTACACATCTATGATTAATAGTCTCATTTCACAAACTCCCTACTTATATAAAAGGTAACAACTTTTAGTAGAAAAATAGAAAAAATTACATTTAAAAAAAAAAAAAGTAAAGCAAAGGAAAAGGGAAAAAAACAAAGGAAATAAAGCAAAAGAAGAAAAGAGATAGTGCATAAGTTTAGTATTTTCATTCCATCTAAATAATTACAATGACGAGGGGGTTAGTGTAATTTCCCAAACGTCAAGGAGTGATATGTATTAAATTCAAACCTTGAGTTTTGTGAACAAGTATATTAGGATATTTATTAATAAGTTTAAATAATTATACATATTTTTTGTGTGTATTTTTATACAAAATATATAATTATTTCAAATATATAAACAAATGCTTAAAACATTTGTTAACACAATCGAAAAAAGATACGTACAATAAATTTACTCCAAAAACAAAATGTGTGGTGTGTATTCAATTCATGAATGTGGTTCATAAATTTTATTTATTGAGTATTTTATTTTATTTTCTTGTGTACAGGTAAGTGTGGCATGCAAACAAGTAACAGAATGTTGGGTACAGTAAAAAATAAACAATTGGTATTACAACAGAATCAAAGGCAAATCTGAGTGTATGAATAAAATAATATTTGACCTTAAGACATAGATACCCATGAATTAGAGGTTTCACATGAATTTACTCTCCCAATAAATTATAAAATATATAAATATATACTGTAAAATAGTGGGGGCCTAATTGATGAGAGTGATGTAAACCAAACAGCAAAGTGGACACCTGTCCAAGATTTGTATCATCTAAGCTTTTGAAGTTAGTTTTCCATACATGCACCAATCAAAGCTTAAAAACATGAAACGCAGCCTCAATTTGAAACATTATTCAGTTAAGATATCTTAAAATCTAGTTATTTGGCTAAAAATAATTACCGTACAAGAAACAAAATTTTGGGTTGAAATTTGATAGATAAAATTTTACTTTCGTATTCAAGATTAACTTAAAACGTATGAATTAAAAACTTAATGAGAACTATTATATATATTCATTTTAATTCTTTTATTTATTTTTAACTTTTTAGCATTTGTAAATATTATCATAATTACATGTGTTTTTATAATTTTATTGTGTATGTCAGTGCATGTCAATGGGTCAAATATCAAATAGTCATACTATAAAATGTATTGAACTTTTGATGGATTACTCATTTTTGAGTTGAGACGATTTAGTTGGCCAAATCGCAATTGAATTAAGTTTTTAGACATTACTTAGGGGTACAACAATGGACAAGTGCAAAGCTAAGTGGGAAATTTAACCCATTGTTACAAATAGTATGCTATTTTTTATAATCAAAGTGGAAAATAATTATTAAAAAAGAAAAAATTCATCTAGAATGTGTGGTAGTGATATTTTTAAAATTATGAATCAAAATAGTAGATGATTTGTTTTAAAATGGAAGAACTTTAAGAGATCATATCATTTCATACAAAAAAAAATTTATATTTATATATTACTACTCAATCTAATTAATTTATCTCATAAAATTATATAAATTATAAATAACAATTATTAAGACTCGAAAGATTTTTTGGGTGAATAAGACTCGATAGATATTCTCACATTAAATTGAAATTTAAATGGGCCTGTTACAAATAATCTATGTTTCATTATTTATGTAAATATTTTATACATAAATAGTTTCTATGTTTCTGAAAAAGAAAATGATATATAAGTCTATTTGTTTGACCAATTTTATAAATTCAATGATGTGTAAGTGATATGATTGGTTAATGATTAAAAAAGATATGAGAAATAGTGTTATATTTAGGGTTGGTTTGGGATGCTCTAAAAAATTGTACTTTTTGACTTATTGACTTATATGGGTTGAGTTTGATGTGATGTGTTAGAGAGGTGATGTGATTTAAATAAGATGATGTGACTTAAATAGAATAATGACTTTTTGACTTTTCGTATTATTTAGTAGATGCCAAACTTGGCCTTAATATCATAATTGATTGTCGCAGGACTTGAAAATTGAGTCTAATTTGAAAAATGATATATAAGTCCACTTTTTAGACCCATTTTATAGATTAAATGATGTGTAAGTGATTTAATTGATTGATAATTAAAAAAGATATATCAGAAAGTATCAATTTTATTATCCTAATAAATTATCACATCACTAAACTTTAAAATTGAGTCTAATTTTTAATCATGAATAACAATGCTCATTACGTGGCACACAATTGATAGGATTACAAATTTCCTGAATTTTTTATTTTTTATTTTTTTGTTATTTGTAATATGGTCGCTCAATTGGATAGCTATTGTCCCTCAATGTATAATGTAAAGTTTCAGGTAATAATAACGCATTAATTGGATTACTTGAGAAATAATCACTAAATTTGGTTTTAATTTTTTGAATTTAATTTTTTAGAAATTTAATTTTTTATTTTATATATATATATTTTTGTTTTTAGTGAATATTTTTTAAAATTTAAGCAATTTTTTTTTTAAAACTTTTTTAGATGCACCTGACTTAAATGTATCTAAAAAATAAAATATTTGTAAAACAATATTTTAAAAAATCAATAAATAAGCATATAAAAAATGTATTGAATTTTTGTATTTTTTTTTTTTGTATTTTTGGTATTTAGTGAATTTTTTAAAGATTTTTTTTCACAAATATTATACTTTTTAAGTGTATTTATGTTAGGTGTATCTAAAAATTAAAAAAAATTGCTTAAAATATTAAAAAAATTCAATTAAAAAAAATGCAAAAATAAAAAACTCAACTTTCTGAAAAATAAATCCTGAATTATGAAACTAAACAAGCTGAATAAAACTTTGATATAATAATTGAATTTGACGATTGATTTTGATTCAAGCCAATAATGGGCATGTGATCCGCTCAAAGCTGATAAGTATTTCTTGCCAATCTTTTATTAATTTTATTTTGTGAGAATCATATTATTACAATTTGGAAGTTAAAGGTTGATGCGGAGTGTTCGGCTATAAAATTTTTAGAGTTTATAGACAAATAAGGTAAAGGGTAAAAATTTTAATTGATGTGAAATGACATGTTTAGAATAATTTGAGATTCAATAGAAACATGAAAAAACGATGTCATGATTAATACCCATCGCTTTGTCATGTTGTATGATGAATTTTGGCCAAATTTCACTATTTAGGCTGCTAAACACGCGTTTTTGCTATTTTTAAAAAGATTTGTTTTTCTAATTATTTGGAGAATCCGTTTGAGGCTAGTTTTTTTTTTTTTTTCCAGAATATTTTAATTTTTATTCTAGTTTTTAGATTTGAGTTTAACTCAAATCTTTCTATTTTTTGGAAATTTTGTATTGTGTTAGAATTAGGCTAGATTAATAAGTTTTATCTTTTTCCTAACTTATTTCCTATAGTAATTAGGGTTAGCTCTTCTATAAATAAGTGCGGTAAGCCTTACAGCAAATCAATTTATTATTGAGAATTAATGGCCATGTTTGGTTTGTCTCTTGCGATACAATTTTTGAAAAAAAAAAATTAAAATTTATTTGGTAACAAATATCAAAATCACTTTTTTCTCTACTACACATCAATCAATTACTTTTTCTCTCTCTCATCTTTTTTCTCACATTCTACACATCAATCAATTATTTTTTTTCTTACACGTATTTATTTAATTACAAAAAAAATTTAAATTAAATCATCCAAAATTCCTAAATTATTTTCAAAACATGCAAGCAAACAAATTTTAAAATTTTGTAAAGTTTTTGCAGAAAATTATTTTTCAAAATTATTGAGTGTTTCAACTCCTCCATAGCCTTCAAAGTTGCTCCGGCGAAGTCTGATCTAGATCCAAATCCTTCTTCAGAGAGAGAGAGAGAGAGAGAGAGATTTGAAACAAATATGTGTGAGATCTGAAATAAACAGAAATAAAATGCGTTAGAGGAGGCATAGGTAGTGGAGGGTATTTTGGTCATTTGGCGAGAGTTTGTACTTATGGACATTATTGTTTAGCACGTAGACCTCTAGGCAAAAGAAATCTAATTTTAGCCTTTTGACCCGAACGTTCTATATTTTAGACTTTTGATCTGAACGCTCTATATTTTAGACTTTTGATCCGAGCGCTCTATATTTTAAGAGGGAGTATTTCTTTAATAAAATTCATTATTGTTTTTTATACTTGGTTTTCGTCCCTTACAATTCCCCTCATTAGGTGCATCCGCATCTCTTCTCTCTAAATCATCCTTTTACTTATTTTAGGCGGTTGCAACTCATTTATATCACCTCATCAGTTCCCTTACATCATGTCCTAAACTAATATTTGTTACAGTGACTCTCTATTTGTAGAGAGTTACTGTAACTCTCTTATATATATATTTTACTTTGCTTTGTTCTGTTTAGAGACGACAGTACACATTTATAATTTTTATTTCTTTTAAATTTATTATTAAAAATAATATTTTAATAGAATAAAAAATTTAAGAGTTTGTTAATAGAATAAAGAAAGAATAATAGGTTTGTTAGGAAAGTATATGAACAAATAATTTCTAAAATAAGAAATAAATTTTTTAATAATATTTTAAGGTAAAATTTAAGTAATTTAGGAAGGATGCTTTAAAAGCCTAATCATTACTATGAGACTATGAGTTGTTTTTGTTGTGGGAATTGATTTTTTAAAGTAATTTTTTAATTTAAAAAAATAAAATGTGTAAAAAATTAAAAATAATAATTAATTTTTTAATAGTGATTTTTCAATCCATTGGGGAATTTGGAATACTATTTTTAATGGGACTAAGGTGTGTCAGTCCATCTATAGGTCGGTCGTAGCTGAGGCACATCGATTTCATCAGTTGATTGGGAATGGCTCGCCGATTGTCTTGCTCGTAGGGCGGTGGGTGGGGAGGGCATCTGCTTTGCACATGGTTGGGACTCTTCATTAATGGTTTGATTATCTTTGATATCAATAAAATCTGTTACCATTTAAAAAAAAAAAAAAAAAAAATTAAAATTATGACTTTTCAAAATTGGCTTACATATAGTGACGTGGCAATTGTAATTGCAATAATTGTGGGTAACAGCCTGGCAGATGGGAGATATGAGGTAAAAAAACGTACAAAAAATTGTAAGAGATGATGTAATTTAAAATGAATTAAAAATTAAAATATAATTTTTAATAATTTTTTCAAAATAGCCTTCAATCTTTGGATATCGCCATCTCTTCTCATTCAATCTATTTATCTATTATATAAGAAAAATGTCGTATAAGACTCCTAAGAGCTCTGAATTTTTAATCTAAATTTCATAATTTTTTAATTTTAAAAAATTTAAAAAAATTCTATTGACTAGTTTTTAGTCAAGCAAAAAATAATAATAATAATAATAATAATAATAATAATAATAAAATTTAATATATTTTGATTTATGACTTTCAAATGAAAAGTATCAAATCCAAAATAAAAAATAAAATAAAAATTATACTAATCTATTTCAAAATTCAAATTTGAGAGTCATTAAATATAAAAAGTAATTTATTAATTTAAATTTAAAATTTGCACAATATATATTTAAAATTATAATGATCTATCACATGATTTATAAGTTTTAAATACAAATTTAAAATTATCATAATTAGCTCATAATTTTTGTATAGGTTATAATTGCAAAGCATTGCCATCTTATTAAAGTCTTTTTGTGGTTATTTTAGCCCAAACGTGATAGGCCAAACGAGCACTAAAGTGACTCTCAAATTTGAATTTTGAAATGGATTAGTATAATGTCTATTTTTTTTTTTTTTTTTTTTTAAAGATTTGATATACTTTCCATTTGAAAGTCATAAATTAAGGGATATTAATTTTTATTTTATTATTTTTTTTCTTGAATAAAAGCTAGCCAAAAGAAGATTTTTTTGATTTTTAAAAATCAAAAAATTATAAAATTTAGATTAAAAACTTGGAGCTCTTAGAAGCCTTATGGGTTGGAAACCCATCAATATTCATTCCTTAATTTATGCATCTTTTATTAATTTATGCATCTTTTATTAAATTATAAAAAATGCATAAATTAAGGAATGAATATTAATCTTATTCTGGTAACATAATTCAAGAAAGAATCTAAATTTAAAATTTTATTCTAAGAATATAAAATTAATTTATAGACCAATCATATTGTGACACATATTAATAAAAATTAAACAAAATAAAAAATGTTTTGCAATTATAATGATAATTTTAAATTTGTATTTAAAACTTATAAATCATGTCATAGATCATTATAATTTTAAATTTATATTGTGTTAATTTTAAATTTTAATTAATAGATTGCTTTTCATATTTAGGATTCGTTTGGGATGTGAGTTAGCTTTTTGATTATTTTAGTCTGGAGCTAAAAAGCCTCATTTGGAATAGATTTTTTGATTTTTTTGTGTTATGTGAGAGAAATAAATGAAATGATTATAGTTTGGATGTAACATTTTGTCTTATTGACTTTTTAGCTCATAATTTTTGTATTAAGGAGCAATAAGAGTGACATTGAGATTATTTATATATTTTACAAAAGAATGTTTTTAAGAAGAGATATTATGAAAGTTTTGAAACCTCATAAAATCTATATATTATTATAATTGCAAAATGTTGTCATCTCATTAAAGGTAAAAATTGCAATTCTTTATTTTATTTTATTTTTTATTTTGTTTAATTTTTGTTAATGTGTCACAATATGATTGGTCTATAAGTTAATTTTATATTATTAAAATAAAATTTTTAAATTTAGATTCTTCCTTAAATTATGTTACCAGAATAAAATCAATATTCATTCCTTAATTTATGCATTTTTTATTAAATTATAAAATAAAAATTTAAATTTAAATTCTTATTAAAATTATGTCACTACAATTAGAATGAGATCAATATTCACATGTGTTATAATATTATTGGTCTAAACATTATATGTTATTAAATACATGTATTCAAATTATTAATCGCTATTCAAAGTTTATATTTTTATTTTTGTCATTTTTGGTTTTAAATTTTATACTCTTTTTTTTATATTATATTATATATATATATATCTTTTTAAACTATAAGGACTTAAACAATAAATTTTTTTATTACAAATATTTTTTTTCACAAAAGACAAAAGCATTAAGAAAATGAATGACTTTTTTTAACAATTGCCAAACATAATGGATTCTATTACTATTATTTTTTTAATCTCAATTGTCAATTAAACAAATTAAAATTAAAAATAATTTTTTTTTTTGCTTAAATAGTTAAGAAGTGACTTTTTCAAATAAAAATAAACATTTTTTTTCCCTATTAAAAGTAATAGGTGGTGAAACTTATTTTTTTTATATAATAATAAAAAAAAGAAAATGGGAGTTACACGTGATAATTTATTATTCCAGTAATACTACAGGCCTACGATTTCACTCACAATGATATGGCAAGAGAGTTGGTCCCCATGCCATTGAGTGTATAACAAATCAAGAGTTGACGGGGGATTCTATTTACACCAAAAAAATCATTAAGTACTCTAAATTTCTAAGTACACCTTGTTTAATTATTTAAAAAATCTTATTTTACTCTCATTACATCCTATTATTTTTCCCAAATTACCCTTAAGGTAAACCCAAATAATAAATAATAAACAAACTAAAAAAATTAAATTATTTCAAAAAATTTTCAATATAGGAACAACAAAGGTAGACTCTATAATCAGAGACACCATCGACAAGCTTCTCGTCCTTCACTTCAGTCGATCTTTCAGTCCCCTTTGTCTCCAGCTTGATGACATCGTACGTTTGGGGTTTTCTTTTTTCTCTTCTCTGTTGTTTAATTTTCTTTCTGAGATAAATAATGACTTAAATGTTGATGGAAGACCTAATTTGAATCGCAAATGCACACGACGAAAAAAAAGGCTCAATTTTGGTTGTATCTCAAAATTCTTATCTAATCCTGAAGCAATACAGTTTGATTCTATAAATCAAAACTTAAATAAAAAAATAAAAAAATTGCTTTGAACATTGTTAAAATGACTTATCGCTCATATACTTTGCTTATCATATTGCCTTGCCTCTGATTTTTTGTCTCTCTTTCTTCTCTTGTTATTTTGCTATTCCAATTTGTTGATTACTGTGTGACAATTCTCTTGCTGTTTTGCTATTCCAACTTGTTGATTACTGGTGTGTTTGGTAACGTTTATGTTTTCAGTTTATATTTACAAAAATTTTATAAATTGGTTTTTGTTTTTGTTTTTGTTTTTTTTTTTTGTTTATTTTTAGAAAAACATAAACTACAAACGTGTTTGATAATTGATAAAATGTTTAAAAAATTTTAAAAATATAAAAAAGAATGAGAAATGGCAAGTGGTGGCAAGTGGCGGCGGAAGACGGTGGTGGAAAGTGGTGACGGTAGGTGGTGGGTAGCTGGTGGTGGTAAGTGGTGGCGGGTGGGTGGTGGTGGTGGATGGATAGGTGATGGTGGTGGGTGGTGGGTGGTAGCGAGTGGGTGGTGGTGGTGGTGGTGGCGGGTCGCGGATGGCAGATGGTGGTGGTGGGTGGGTGGTGGTCGCGGGTAGGTGATGGGTAGGTGGATGGGGGGGTGGGTGACGGTGGGTGGTCTTGAGTAGGTGGTGGTGGCGGCAAGTGGGTGGCAAATGGCGGGTGATGGTGGTGGTTGGTGGTGGGTAGTGATGGTGGGTGGGTGGGCAGGTGATGGTGGCGGGTGGTAGCGAGTGGGTGGTGGTGGCAAGTGGGTGGCGGGTGGTGGTGGTGGTGATGGGTTGGTAGGTGACGGTGTCGGGTGGTAGGTGGTAGCGAGTGGGAGGTGGTGGTGGTGGCAGGTGGGTGGCGGATGGGTGGTGGGTGATGGTGGTGGTAATGGGTGGTGGTGGCAGGTGGATGGCAGGTGGTGGTAGTGGGTAACTGGTGGTGACAGGTGGGTGGTGGGTGGTGGTGGCAAGTAGGTGGCGGGTGGTGGTGGTGGTGGTGGACGGTGGATGGTAGTAGCGGGTGGCGGGTGGTTGGTGGTGATGGTGAGGGGTGGGTGGTGGTGGCGAGTGGGTGGTAGGTGGGTGGTGGGTGGTGAGTGGTAGGTGGGTAGTGGGTGGTGGTGGCAGGTGGGTGGTGAGTGGTGGTGGTAGGTGGTGGTGGGGGGTGGGTGGTGGTAGCGGAAGACGGTGGTGGAAAATGGTGGCGGGTAGTAGCTAGTGTTGGGTGGTAAAAAAAAAAAAAAAACTAAAAATTCAAAATGGAAACACATTTTTTGTGTTTTCATTTTTTGGCAAAATTTGTAAACTGAGACCACTGATTTATAAATCAAAAATTTTACCAAACAAATTTTTATTTGAGTTTTTAAAATTTTTATAAATATAAACAGAAAACTGAAAACGTAAGTGTTACCAAACGGCACCTATGTGTTTGAAAAAATGCTTGAATGAGAAACGCTCTACTACCTTGCTTGGCTTACCTCTTTTATTGAATTTTTTTTCTACATTTTTTTTTACAAATATTATTACTTTTTAAGTGTATGTGCATATAAAAAAAAGTTAAAAAAAAAATTACTTGAAATATTAAAAAAATTCACTACACAAAAAATGAAAAAACAAAAAATTCAATTTTCAGAAAAAGAGTTGAAACTAGATTGATGGTGCAATGAGTTTTCTTTTAAATATGAGTTTTCTTTGATTTTCTACTATTCTGAATTTGTTGTTTCACTGTTACAAGTCTGAAACTCTTCAATTTTTTGCCTTGTCTAGATTACAAAGAATAGCTATGTCTGCCATGCTATACTGCTAAGGACAACTCTGAGAAATTCAGAAATCTCCTAGATATTGATTTGTGATTATATATCAATTATGTATCAATTTTAAGTAGCAAATAACAATCTCAATCAAATAATCAAGATAAATAAACAAAACAATTTTACGTGAAAAAATCACAATTGGAGCGCATTCAATTGTGATAAAAAAAATCACAGGCAAAAGCCACAAAACAATCCACTAAGAAGACATAAAGGAATTACACAAGTGTACTCTCCATTACTTACTAAATCCACGCCCGAATCGAACCGACCCCTATGTGCTTCTTCCAGCCCCGTCTTCACCTCAGAATTTTCTTGTACAACGTTGAATCCACAACGATGAGCCACTCTAGAACCCACAAAGGCTTCAGACCCAAATTCCAGGGAATCCATCGAAAAATAACTCTTTTTTTTTTTTTTTTTTTTGAATAAAACAAACTAAACAAACCCTTTGATATAATCCACTCAATTCATGATTAATCTCTCACAGATATCAAAGAAAAGAAGCAAAAAAACTCTAGATGAAAAACCCAATACCCAAGAAGAAGATCTCGAAGCCAGAACCTAAAATCGATTGAATCGCATATTTATAGAAAATAGATCGGCGATCTCCGCTGAACGTAAGAATGGCCGCCGGCGAACCTCGCCGAAGCGCAAAAAAGTTTGCTCGAGCGTAAAATCCCAACTTCCAGTACTTTGTAGACAAGTCAAACTTCTGGAACCAAACATTTTCCGTTCGAGCGCACAAACGGCCGCTCGAGCGGACAAGCAACTTCGAATGCATTTTTGCATTTTTTTTCGGAGGCGATGCCCCTTGACCCCGCCACTTGCCGGACCCGTCAAGCGCGCCTGGACCCCATGAGTTAACGGGTAGCTCAATCCCGACATAGTCAACAAGTGGCAAACAAGATAGGATAAGATCACAAACTCCTCTGCATAGGCACAATTCAAATTGAATTCGCATTTAAAACTCATAGCCTCACTGAAATAAAAAGATCGAATAAAATTACAACTGAAAGGAGTTTTGTCAAACGGGATTGCCAAGAATAAAAACTTGACAAACTCAAATTAGGAAAATTTGTAACTTGAAGTTATAAAAACTCGGGAATAAAATTGGACTGTACTACTTTCTGTTCACATTGTTTTGCTTTAATGTAAAAGAAAATCCAAAGTTTGTGTGCTTTGTGATCTTTGAAAGGTGGATTTTGTCACATTTGTCACTTGCATGACATTTATGTGAACCTTGTTCTTCTTTATTATCCATATATTTTTCCCTTCTTTTTTTCTCTGCTTTCATTCTTGGAAGTTGTTTTGCACTACTTTGTGAAAGAGGTTGCCAAAAGCAATGAAATCAATGAAAGCAATGAAATAAGAAATAAGAAATAAGAAAGCAATGAAAAAGAAAACTGTATTTACCATTTAATGGTTTTGTTTTTCCTCATTGAACATTTGTCATTTGTTTATCCTATGTTGCTTTTGTAGAGGATTGGTTCTCAAGAAAGAGAGAAATGTGTGAAGAAGATTTCTTGCTTGGCTACTATTAGCTACACGCTACTACAACATATAAGAGTTTTAGAAATCAAATGTTTTGGATTTTAAAAATGAAAATTTTGTTACAAAAGACATTTAGGGACCAATTTTTATTGTCATGAGGATAGTCACTAAAAGGTCGTCCTGAAAAGTAAAAAGCAAGATTTTTAGGGACAAAATTTTGAAAATGTTACTAATAAATAGACTTTTAGGGATAAAATAATTTGGTCTCAAAATAGTTTATTTTTTGAGACAAAATTTGGTCACAAAATGATAATAATTCGTCATGAATGTCCAATTTTTGTTGCTAAAAATAAAATAATGACACTTTCCGCAACAAAAATATTTGACCCCTAAAAAATAATTGTCCCTAAATTTTAGTCTTTAAAACTTTAATTTTTTTGTAATGCGTGAGAAGAGAGGCAAATGCCAATCTCAAGATCTACCAACAATATGATTTGTGAAGGATATGAAGCTTACAAAAATCTGGGTCCCAGCAGGACCTAAATCCTCTCAGGGCCAGTAGCATGTGCAAATGGAACTCTACTTCTGTTCTAGATCACAGAAGTAAGTTTACAGCCAAATGGATAAGTTAGTCTATTTTTTATTCAAATCTAACAAGACCTGAAAGAAGCTCAGTATAGTTAATTTCACATTGAAAATTTTAAATTGTAAGGTATTCTAACCTTTCTACATCCTTACAAAACTATAATGGGCGAATTAATCTTGTGTCATTGTACATGGGTGTGCCTTCACATGGTTTTTTCTTCATATTGAACAAGTCAGATAAGTGAAGAACTGGAACACAGAATTGGAATTATGGAAACTACATTGAACAGGTGTAGAATGATCTTGGATTCTGTTTAAAGAGATATCATGCGAGTAAACAAGGGAACGAAGGAAGTATTAATGGGGAGTAAGTATCTCAAATCTCAATTGCCAAATACATTGGTATATAGGAGTTAGAGTGACAGTTACTTGGTTCAGTAATTATTGTTAGATATACACTCATCTGTAATCACTTGTTTGTTGGCCGTGACCAGGTACATGAAGTCTCTAAAAAACATTTGAGTATTACTTTTGTGTTCTCAAAGTGACCCAAGCCTTTTTTATCCAAGTACTGAAAATAGTGTAATTCCACCAATTCAGTTCAAAATAATATATCATTGCTTTGCAAAGAATTTGATGTAGATGGTTTGTTTTACTTAAATTTAGGTGTATATATTTTTTTATGATGAACTAATAGATATCCTTGGTTTGGCTTGCCAAGAGAATATTAATCAATTGTCTAAAACTCACATTTGACAAATTATGAATTGTGTAAAGAAGCGCGCGCACACACAGTTGATAAATTACATTTTACAAATGACTTCTTGATACAACTCGAAAATTATGCCCAATTAGTTGATATCACCTCTTTTTCAATTTGGTATTTGCTAGATTACATTTTACAAGTTCAAAGGCAATTTTCTATTTGCTAGATTACATTGTTCTCTTTTGTTGAGGGTAAATTTGAAACAATGTATATAATATAGCCTTTGACTTAATGATAGTATAACCTTCAAGCTGTTTGCCTTTGAGTTAATGATAGTATACCTTTCTAACCGTTTGCCTTTGAGTTGATGATAGTACACCCTTCAAACTGTTTGCCTCTACAAAGATCAAGTGATGCCTAGCTTTCTTTTTAGTCCTTTATGCTGTGTTTGGTTGGGGAATTTGAATAGAAATTTAGAAAGAAAAATGAAAAAGGTAGGTGAAATGAGAATAAAATATGCCTAAATTTCACATAGTTTCACACACCTTTTTCCTTTCACTTTCCAAATTTCTCCCCAAATCCTCTAACCAAACACAGCATTAGAGTGAGTACCATCGCTTTTGTAATTTATTTTTTATTACTGGTTTAATTATTGTTGCTATCCTTTCCAGTAGCTAAAAGGATTCTTCTTCATTTTAGCCCTGAAATGCATCTGAAGGTTTATGGGAAAACAACTCTGATTCCAAAGATAGAATCGGGAAGGTGGACCTCTGTCAAAACAGAACAAGCTTCTTTTAAAAATGGGGGCCCTAGTGAGGAGCACAAACAGAAGTCTCTCATTGAACTGGTAAATCTCAATTCATTTTTCTTTCGTTTTGCTCACTTCATTCTTTCTTTCTCTTTTTATTTTTTATTTTCGTACATGACTTGGTTGATTATCATTATGAAAACTCTATGGATACTTCAAACAGTATATATCTTGTTTTCTATGTTTAAATTGAGGTGGTTGATGATGGAGGAAAGAGAATGGCCAATTCGTATTGAAAGGAACTCTGATCCCAATCAGCAGGCAGGAAATTCAGCTCCAAAGGCAGCTTCGGACTCCAGCATCATCATGTTTTGTGGATCTTGAAACCAAACACTCTAGGAACATAACTAACATCATTTGTTGGCATTTCAACATTGTATTGTAATAATTTAAAACATGGCCTTTGGATATTTTAATTCTTATATTTTATATTAATGCATTAATATATATTGTTCCTCTATATATTATTTTTCTGCTAATCAAGTAGAGGTTACATTGGCATGAAATGAAAATTTTCAACAATCAAATAGCAGAACAGTGTCCAGCGATGGAAAAAAGAAAACGAAAAGCATAGCATTTGAAATAAACTAAGTTGCTTAACATTTATGTTTCAACCATTGATTTTAATGTGGCTTCTAAGTTTTCAATATTGTATTTTATTGTTTGTGGATTGTTGGCTTCATTGTTTTTGTTAATGACAACAACTTTTTGAGGATTGTGGGAACATTTGGTTGGAAATTTCTGTGAAAGTAGGGATTATTGCTGAAGTGTTTTTTAGGTTATGTTTGGAGTATGGATTTAGGTAGGGATTTGAAAAATAAACGTGAAAAAGTTTGTGAAATGTATATTAGGAGTGAAAGAATAATCACTAAAACCAAACCGACCGCACTAAACCGAACTGCACTAAACCGAACAGCCTGTTTATGGTCTGTTTGTTTCTCTGTAATTTGGTCGGTTGGCATGATTTTTCAAAATTTTTGATTTTCGGTTTCGGTTAAGTTTAGGCAAATTTTACACCGAGCCGCACCAAATTAGACTCCCATTTTTGCCATCCACGTTTCTTAATCCTAGCAGCCCACTCTTTTGGCCTTCCCACATAATGACACAACTTTTTGGCTTTCCAAGTTCCCACGGTGAAAAAAGTTGAATCTCTCTCTCTCTCTCTCTCTCTCTCTCTCTCTCTCTCTCTTCCACTTCAAACAAATTAGGGTTCTTTTACTAAGGATGAAAAATCAATTAGGGTTTTTTTTTACAAAGGCACTCTCAGATTCGCCACCACTATCATCCATTACTCAGTTGAAATCTTGAAGCAAAGTCTTGGTATCAGATAAATTTCATCCCTAATTTTTATTTTGATCACTTTTTTTTTTTTTTTTTTGGGGGGGGGGGGGGGTTTTAAAGACACCTTGTTTTTGACACAAATCCTTAATTTTTTTTTAAAACTTTTCAAAAGGCCCTAGTGTAGATTGACTATTGTGTCAACCCTGTTTTTGAGCTTGTTTATATAATATATATGTGTAATATAATATAAATATGTATAACATTTATGATGTGTTCAAACGGGTTTTAATGTTTGTGAATGATTTGATGGTGTTTTGGATCTAAAAAGGATAATAATATTTGACATTATTTTTGACAAATTGCTCTTAACATACAAATGAAAAAAAAAAATTATTTAATTTTTTCCGTTAAAATATATTTTTTCTTTTAGTTAAAATTTGTTGTTGTTATTATTATTACTTTATTACGATTTTTTTCTTTTAGTGGTGGTAATATATATATATATATATTTGTTAATAGGAGGATTAAGATTTTTTCTGTTAGTTATTATGTTTAGATGAATGATTTAATTTCTATTAGTTAAAATTTGTTCTTGTTATTATTATTATATTAAAAAAAAAAACATTTGACAATGTATTTTTCTATTAGTTAAAATTTGTTCTTGTTATTATTGTTATCATTTTATTAGTTACTGTTTCTTTTTTTTTTTTTTTTTTTGTTGATAAATCAAATATTACTTGTTGTTATTATGTTTAGATGGATGATTTAATTTCCCATACACAAAGGCCCAATGAAATCACTACTCAAAAACCTACAACACAAGAACATGAGAATGAAAGCACAAAAAATCAATCTAACAGTGTTAAGGGAAAAAGAGAAAGATCTTTGGTTTGGGATCATTTCACGAAATTGAAGTGTGAATCTAGTAAAAGAACTAGTGCCTCTTGTAACTATTGTGGTACAACTTATGCATGCGATCCAAAAATTAATGGGACAACATCAATGTGAGCTCATATAGAATCAAAGTGTAAGAAGTATCCCCTAAGGCAAGCTGAAAAGCAAACTACACTAGGTTTTAAACCAACAAATCAAACTGGTGATGGGGAAACAATTGGTAATCTTGTGGCTGTAAGCTTTAGGGTTGATGCATGTAGAAAGGCCCCAGAAAAGATGATAATAATAGATGAATTGCCATTTAAATTTGTGAGGGTGAAGGATTTAGGCAATTTATGCGTGTGGTGCAACCCAAATGGTTAAAAATCTCATCTAGGATTACCATTGCCAAAAAATGTATGTCAATATTTGTGAGTGAGAAGAAGGCTTTGAAGAATGCACTTAGAGATTAATGACTATGTCTTACCACAGACACTTGGAGATCCGTGCAAAACTTGAATTATATGTGTCTCACTGCACATTTGATTGATTGTGATTGGAAACTTCATAAAAAACTTCTAAATTTTTGTATAGTTGCAAATCACAAAGGTGACACACTTGATAAGGTGATTGAGGATTGTTTGGTAGCATGGGGAATTGATAAGTTTCTCACAATCACGGTTGATAATGCAAGCTCAAATAATGGTCCCATTAACTTTTTGAAGCGAAAGACGAAGAGAAAGAATGCCATATTAGAGCATGACTTTTTACCTGTGAGGTGTTGTGCTCACATATTGAATCTAATTGTTTGTGATGGATTGAAAGAAATTAATGATTCCGTAACAAGAATTCGGCGTGTTATAAAATTTGTGGGATCCTCTCCATCTAGAATGGCCAAGTTCAAATTATGTGTTGAAAAAGAGGGTATTGAGTTTAATGGTAAACCTTGTTTGGATGTGGCTACCTGATGGAACTCTACGTATTTCATGTTAGAAAGGCCTATATAATTTCAAAAGGCTTTCGAGCAGTTAGATGATGATGACTTCCACTTCCGCTCAAATCTTAGAGCGGATGAGGTTGGTGAGATTGGTGAGGTTGATGAGATTGATGAGGGAGGAGTTAGTGACATTGGTGAAGAGGATGAAGTTGCTTTAAGTAATAATAGGAAAGGAAAAGAGAGAAGAAAGACAACCGGGATGCCTACAGAACATGATTGGAAGAAGGCAAGATTGTATGTCAAGTTCCTAAAATTATTTTACAATGCCACATTATGTTTTTCAGGTTCTTTATATGTTACTTGCAATGCATTTTTTTATTGAGATTATGTTGATAAAAAATACAATCATTGAATTGTGTGAGAATGAATATGTAATCTTGCATTTAATGGGACGTGGCATGAGTTCTAAGTTTGATAAGTATTGGGGTAAATTTGACAAAGTTAATTTGCTATTGTTTGTTGCGATTGTTATTGATTGCCGTTACAAACTCAATTATATTCAATGGTGCTTGGAAGAAATTTATGAAGCTAAGCATGTTGATGATTTGATGATGAAACTAAAGAATGAGTTGATACGATTATATGATTGGTATGCTTTGAATGTTCAAAGTGGTAGTGTGCATACACAAACTATAGAGGAGTCATCAAGGGTGATGGATTTGGATAAAGAATATGACATGGATGTTCGAGCAAAAATGAAATCCAAGTATAAGATGTATTTGGAGAAACAAAGTAATATGGTTAACAAATCTGAGTTGGAGAAGTTTTTGCTGGATGAATGTGAAGAAGATGATGATGATTTTGATATCTTGGGTTGGTGGAAGGCTAATTCCACTAAGTATCGCATCCTCTCTCTCATAGCCCGGGATGCTCTAGTTATCCCCGTGTCACTACAACAAGTTGGGTCTTGAATGACATTTTTTTTTTTTTTTTTGTCTTCAAAAAGCTAATTTCGTTACTATAGATATTTGTGAGGAAATATTTTCCTTACTCTTTTCGCCATTGAATGTTTGTCACTAAAAATCACCGTGAGGAAAAATAATTTCATCACCAATAAAATTACTTTAGTGACGAAATTTTTTGTCACCAATAGGACAACATTTTATCACCAAAAATCGTCATTTTCGTCACCAAATAGTTACTCAATATCGTATATGTCACGACCCAAACCTACCCCTATAGGTTTAGCATCGTAACTGGCTAGTAATCCTCGGATTACTAAAGGCCTCTGAACGTGATAAACAAAATACAAGGGCTAGCGGAAGCAAATAATAAAATATAGTGTCCATAGCGCTGTGTAGACATACATGGGACAAAAATTTTAAACTTTAATTACATAAACGTGACGTCATATAAGTAATAGTCTTACGTCATTTCGCTTATAGATAACCAAAATGGGACTTAGCCCAACATACAAATGAAACCAAAAAAAAAAACTTAAATGAAATTTTGAATCACAAAACATCGACCACAAGTAGGTTTCAGAACCTCCACGGGAGGCACTGTGGTTGGCCAGACAAAACTGATCTCTAGGCAACAACTTAGGCCTGGTCACGCGTCTGATCACCTAGATATATAAATAATACAGTGAGCTGGAGCCTAGTGAATAACAACAGAGTAAAGGTTTTATAAATGATGTCCAAACAATCTCAGATATCAGAATTCATATTAGAAACAGATTCAGATTCATATACTCATCAGGAATCATAAGCAATTATATGTGGTGCATCCATTAGCCATCATATCATCTTGGTCTTGGGCTCCATATGCATAGTCGGTACTGATGACCCCAGAGGTCCATATCTTGTGCGCAAGTAGCCATGGTATTGTTTCTCCCGGGTAAGGGCCACAAGATCATGAGCCACGGTATTATTTCCCCTGGGCAAGGGCCATATAAACTAAGGATGCCATAGATACATTTCATAAAAACGGACATTCATTCATGATTCATAAAATAGCATTTCCTAGAACAAATCATATCTTATCCTTCGTAAAACACTTATAATCAACGATCTATGGCGTGTGACCTACACAAACACGTAATGGATACACATTAAAACACACGCTTAGAAAACACTTAACTTATTTCTTTTCTATCTTGGTGTGTTTCTAATCCTTATCATCATTATTGTGTCTTAATTAGGGCATAGGAATGCCTAAGATGCAATGAGGATGCCAAAATGTAACTTGAAACACTTAGTCAAAATTTAAAAAACAGGGCAGTCCGCTCAAGCGCAACTTCTGTCGCTCGAGTAGTCTGCAAAAGTACTGATTGCATGATTTTTTTTGCTCGACGGATGCTCGACTGTTTCTCGAGCACAAGACTGGGTAAACAGGGTCTTTGCTCGAGCGCAACTTTCAACGCTCTAGCGGTCTGCAGAAGTCTGTAAAACTTCTAGAAGCTCTCATTTTACACTGAGCACAACTTTTGTTGCTCGAACAGAGGGTCAAAAACAAAGGTGGTCACTTGAGCGTAGGTTTTGCAGCTCAAACCAACCCCTAAACTCTGCAAAAGTACTGAGAGCTTGCATTCTCCGCTCGAGTGCAGACTCCACCGCTCTAGCGAAGGGTGCAAATTCTGGAATTTCTAAGTTGTTGATACAATTTAAAAATCCATTTTCAAAGCATCAAAACACATCCTTTTGGGCCAAAACTTAGTAAAAATTTGAGAAACTCATAGCACATGATGAACTACAAACCATTTCGCAAAATAAAGCCCAAAAGCTTTGCCAATTGTACAAGCTCAAGTTTGAAACTTTGAAAACATAACATGCATGTATTTTCTTGAGTTCAAACTTTCCAAATCTTGGTAAAATGAGATGTTTAATACAAAAACATGTTGAATTCTTCAAACAAAACCAAAACATGAACATGCATGTAAGAATTCCTTGGAAACAACTTCAAAATGATGTGTTATATGCATGCATGTATGTCATTAGCTCATTCCTTCCATGATTGTCATGATTCTAACTTGTTCTCTTCACTTTCATGAAATTACCTCTATATAACTCATGAATTCACCTCTTATGTACTTTATTTCCAAGAATTAAAGGAGGAGTTCATACCTAAGGTGTGAATTCAAAGGATTCAAGCTTAAATATCCAAGTCTTCTACCACTCTCTTTTCAATTCCCTATTCTCCAAGCTTTTGATCTCAATTCTTACTCACTCTCCCTTTCTCACATTTGTTTGTGTCCAAGAGTGAAGAAAATGAAGTCTAGAAGGCATATACAAGCCTTATATATGCTAATTAAGGGACTTAATTAAACTTAATTAAAGTTAATTAATTGGCATTATTTTATTTTAATTAATTCGTTTCAAACCAAATTTCAATTAAACCCACCATAATTTTTTAAAAATTCTAAATAACACATATATCGAGTCAATTTTGCGATCGGTTGCCAATAAGGCATTCAATTCGCATAAAGAAACAGAAACACAGATAGATCTTTCTATGACAGACAGATATAAATGCAAATAACATATAACACATGCAATTAACATAGAATTTTCATCTTAATTACGTATTAGCAGTCTTAATTAAGGATCATGGGCTAATCACAGATCAGAGTTGTTATAGTATATATAATTTTAGTTGATGAATAAATTTGTCACACATGTTGATCATTGATGAGGAAATAGTTTCGTCACAATAAGATGTAAAGTTGACGAAAATTTTCATCTCCAAAAGTCGGACATGAGTGACGAAATATATTTCATGGCAAAAATATATATACGTGATGAAATTTTTAGTCACCAAATAACAAAATCAACGAAAACTTTCGTATATAAGCAATGATAAATTTTGTCACAAAAAATATTTATTAACGATGAATAATTACTTTGTCATAACAACAAGTACGGATGACGAAAAAATTCATCACTAAACTTGTTCCATATTTTATATTTCAATTTAAATTATTATTTCACAAATATGTCTATTCATATCCCAATTGTTTTCTTAATATACTAAGAAATTCATTAGCTAATATACACCACTCCACACAAAAAATTCGCTAAACAATTTATATTATAAATCAAAATATTACCATAAAAACCATTATAGCAAATCCCAAAATGAACAAACGCAGTGTCTACAAAAAAAATCAATACTCAATCTTGATTTACAACTAGAACTAAGTATCAATTCAAAAAATAAAATAAATTCAACACTTGATCTTGATTTGCAAGTATGCTTCCAAACGTCATCGAAAACCAATATGAAGGATAGTTAGGAGTAGGTCTTACTAGACATCCAGAAATAGAATGTTTATTACAATTGAAAGCTTGCAAGTCTCTGACTTATGCAAGACAAATATGTGATGTCTTTTGGTAACTTGCTAGTATTTAGGGGATCTTGTTTGTATTTAGTTTTTAGGATGAGGTCATGGTATTTGTATTTCTTTTTGTAAAGGAAATCTGAATTACTTGAGAATTTAGCTTCAAAACTAATAGTGTATGTATGTTAGAATTTGCAATGTAATTTGTATTCTATAAAATAAGAAATGAATTTGTAATGATGTTTGGAATTGTATAGAGTATGTGAAATATCACAGGAGATATAATGCAAATGTATGCTATGAAAAAACAAAGAATGGGGAAAAATGCTACCAACTGAAAATTGCAAGCAATGATCAATGTCTATATTTTTATGATCCCTCCCGGGATACCCTACCCAAGTGTGAAACCAATAATTAGCTAGCCAAACTCCCACCATCTGGAGGTATTGTCATCAACTTAAATAACCAAAATTTCTAGAAGGACCCCATTGGAAGGTCTATCCCTTGTAGGTATACTAAGTGATTTATATTAATATGAAATAGGACCAGACCATAGTAGGCATGCTAAGTGATTTCTATTAATATCATCCATCTTCAACGTACACAAAAAAAAAAAAAAAAAAAGAAAAAAAAAGAAAAAGAAAAAAAAACAATGTTCAATGTGGCAATACTACTATTTTGATGCTAAAAATCTTGGATCAGATGATGTTATAGGCTCACACATTAGCTTGTTACTGTTTATTCCAATTGGATCTATAGCATTTGACATGACTACAACTATAAGTGGATACGAGAGGTTGGTAACTTTCTTAAACTGCTATTCTTTAACAGCTATATACTAACCAACATGAGAAAAATAAAAAGATAAAATAAGATAGACTTACCAAAAAGGTGATCTATGAGTTCAATGGATGCCTCCTCCTCTAAATTGTTTATTGAAACCTTGTTTTTTAAGAAACTCCATGATGCTTGATGTCATCTTCAAATGCCCCTCACTCGTCTCATTCATCTTTGCTATCACATTGTTTTGTGCTTAAATTTCCTCCTTTTATGCTTGAAGCTCATGTTTTTGTGCTATAAGAGATGATTGCGCCAATCGTTTTGGTGGCATTGGTAAGCTATGAAAAACATAATACAAAAGCATAAACAACAAATACATAACAATGGATATGTAAAGATATGTATATGGATATATAAAGATAGTATTAACAAAGCATCATTAATGAATATATAGTTATGAGACATAATAACAAAAATTAGACATCATACATATAGTACCTCATCATCAACACTTTTACAGGACTCATCATCATTATCGTCCCTATGATCTAACGGTATCCACTCATCGTAATCTACCTCAACCCTAATGTTCTTTCCCTTCTCATTGACACGATTGGGCTGAGTAGAACCCATCAAAGAAGCTGCTATACGCTTTACTTGTAGAGCATTGATTTTCTTATTATTTTTCTTGACTGTTTTATTTCTTTCCTTTTCGTAGTCTGTTAGCTTCTGTCTCGCTAGAAAACTTGGTTTGATCCATTGTTTCTCCCCTTTGGCCATTTTGGTAACTAAAAAGCATAAATTGATATAAAACATAAAATATAAAGTAGAATATTTACTTGAAGAGACAGAGAAAAATATAACATAAGCATGTAATGCATAAAAAACATATGTCCATATAGAAAACACAAAACAAAAAGTACTAGCATGATCTATATCAGGATCCATATCATCATCAAGTATCCCAAGTTCTTCATCTTCTTCGTCATTTTTACCCTCTCTCATTGTTTCATTTGAAAAATATTTCAGAGTGTTAGCAATGTGTTGTTTATTTGAGTCACGACTCTTGTCTATGATTGCCAGTATATTATAAATTTAATAGTAACAAAGAGGGGGATTAGGAGCTTTTATATAATCAAGATTTAATATAATACATATTTTTTGCCAACAAAGTCCATTACCTTAAGAATATAAGAAAATATTTCCACCATTGAAAATCATAGAGAAACTCAATATTTCATAATTCTACATAATTTTTTTTATTCTCCCAAGATTATTTTATTATTAAGGGATCCACATAATTGTTTTCTTGATTTTACTTTAAGTTTACAAGATTCTCACATATTAAAAGCTTTAACATTAAATATACAAGTCTCTGGTGAATTTACCAAAATGTTAGGTGGTGCACATTCTATAGCTTTAATTTATCATCTTTATTACAAATGTATTAAAATCAATCTTAATCTTCATGCTTCAGTTAAAAGTTCAAAGGATAAAACCTTACTCATCCAAGGCAGTACTAGTGAAACCAACATCGAAGTCCCTAAAACCAATTGTTGGGATGAAATCACTCTTCCTGATAATTGGGTTATAGTCAATGAAAATTATATCCATCCACACCAATCTGATAGTAATGATGTCCGACAAATCCAACAACATGATGATGGCTCTGTTCACATACGTTTTAATCGCCCAAGTTATAGTCAATCCTCCAGGCATAGTACCTTTAGTATCCCTACTGATGATGATGAAATTTTTAGTACTCCTTGATTTACTCGCAAAGATCGAAAACTTCTTGTTGGTCAATCCCCACATATTGCTAATAGTAAATTAAAAGGAATAGATAATTCCTCTACATCTCAAATTAGTAAACCTGTTTATTCAACACACACACATCTTCATGAAGAAGATACCACATCTCAGGATTCACCCACTCAAATAGACTTTGAAGTTATTCCTCTTGTTAATCCACAATTATTAACTCTTAGTAAACCTTTAACTCTAGATCTTAATAAACTTCATTCTGAATTTAAATCTAAAGATAATAAACTAAAATGACAAATTTATAGAAATACTTATAGTGAACAACAACAACCCAAAATAATTAAGACATGGTATAAATTTATGAATGAAATCAGTACTGAAGTCAATTTCTTTGATTATCCTAAAAATTATTATAAAAAATTAAATACCATTACAAAAACTAAATGGAAAACTTTCCCTAATACTACTGTTTCTTCTAGTCATTCTCCTTTAGAAACCATTCTCATTGAACATAAGGATCGCTTGTACATGCTTCTCCTCTTAAACTTCTTGGTGATGAATCTTAAATTAAAAAAGTGATTGAACAAAATAATTATACGAATCAATGTTTAAAAACTATTGGTAAACAATTACATAAAATTGAAACTCATTTTGATGATTACTTAACTAGCCATACATCAACTAGTAAACCTTTAGACGACCTCTTATTAATCTTCCTAGCAGTAGGAAAAGGTTAAGTCTAGTTACCGAAGATACTAATGTTGTTAAAGCTATTGAGCATTTATTTACTAAGTTATCTACCCCTTCTAACGAAAAAGGAATTACTGTCTTAACACAACAACCACCTTTAGAATTTACTAGTGACTCTGATACATCTACTAATAATGAAATTAGTCAATTAGCACAACAATTTCAAACCACTCATCTTAATCGAATTGTACATCAAAAATTAATCCTACCACTCTTACAAAAAATTAGTATAATAAACCAACCCTAATTGATCTTCAATTTGTAGAAACTAATATAAGCAATCAATTTTCTGTTTTTACCAAAAAAATTATATAAATGGAATATAGATGGTCTTAGTGAAAATCAAATTCTTCAAAAGTTAAATCACATGTCTATGGTAGCTAATAGTTATCTTATTAATTATCCTAACTACACTCAACCTAAAATAGTCTTTTTACTTACCTTTGGTTTTACTGGTATACTTAAATCTTGGTAGGACAAATATCTCGGTCAGGATATACGTGAAGATATTCAAAATGCAATCCAAGTTAATGAAAATGACTTCCCCATATTTGGTAAAGACATAGGAAGAAGTAAATCTGATGGCATTAATACTTTAATATTTACCATAATCAAGCATTTTATTAGAACACCTACTAATATTCATTCTTGCATCCATGATCAACTTAGTAATTTAACTTGCCCTACATTAAGTAATTTTTGTTGGTATAAAGATGTATTTACTTTTAGAGTTATGCTTAGAGATGATTGTACTAAATTATTTTGGAAAGAAAAATTTGTTAATGGATTACCTAGTCTTTTTGCCCTACTGGTATTATTGAATATGATAACCTAACTTATGGTGATATAATTAGTATTATTCAGAAAGAAGGATTAAAAATGTGTATTGACATGAAACTTAGTCAAAAATTAACTAGAGATAAACATAAGGCTAAATACGAATTAGGTAACTTTTGCGAACAATCTGGTCTATCCCTAATAGCACAATCGCATAAAAAACATAAGAAAAATAAAACTTTCCCCAAACCCTATAAGAAATATCGTAAAAAACATTCATCCTCTAAATCACCTGATCAATATTATACTAAACCTAACAAGAAATATCACAAGAAAACTGAAAACTTTAAGAAGTCAAAATCTACTCAAGATGTTACTTGTTACAATTGTGGTAAAAATAGCTATTATTCTAACAAATGTAAAGCTAAAGCCAACCTAAAGGACAAACTTAACCAATTACACATTGTTGAAGAAAATCAACGTCCAATATTTGAAATATTCAACTTAAATAATACCCCGAATCACTCTCCTCATCCATTTAGTACCTAATCAAGTGACCCCAATCTATCTAGTAGTATTTCTGACTATTATTCTCCCACTGATAATACTGACGATGATCCAATTGAACTAGGATGTAATGATACCTGCTGTAAACAAGTCGTTGTGCTTAGTAAATCCGAGCAAGAAGAAGATTCATTAATTGAATTAATTAGTAAATTAGACAATCCTGAATTGAAAAGAGAATATACTAATAAATTAAATCTTTACTAATGAATAAAGATAAAAAAAACCTCATCAAGATAAGCCAATTATCAGTTTAACTTCTACTTTTGTAAGATTCAAAAAACTCACCATAAAAAAGTAACTTTACAAGATTTATAGAAAGAAATTCACCAAATTAAATTAACTATTAAAGAATTAAAAACTAAGGACAAATCATTAAAAGAAAAAATTGCAATATTAAAAATCAATAAAAGTCTTAATAGTTTTCAAAATAATAAGGATATTTCCTCTGATGAATCTAGTTCAAGTCCTAACTATGTTGTCTTTGATCGATCAGCTAAATCTCATAGTGATAGTGATTATCACAACGGCAGTAATCGTTTGAATATTATTAATAGAATTAATATTCAAAAATGACATTTGAAAATCAAGTTAGTTATTAATGATTTTGAAATAGAAGTCATAGCCTTAATTGATACCGGCGTTGATTTAAATTGTATCCAAGAAGGTTTAATCCCCACAAATTATTATCATAAAACTAGTGAACAATTAAGTTATGCTAATGGAAGTCAAATGTATATTAAATATAAATTACCTAAAGTATATATTTGTCAAAATAATGTTTGTTTTAAAACATCATTTGTTTTAGTTCGAAATATAATAGACAAAGTCATTTCAGGAGCTCCATTTATCTTCTTATTATACGCATTCACTACCACTAATCATGGAATAACAAAACAAGCTTTTGGTCAAATTGTAACCTTTAAATTCTTGTCTCTTCTTGAAATCAAAAAATTAAATGAATTAAAAGACTATTCCATATCCCAATCTATTTATCGATTAACCAAACAACTTAAGTTTCTTAAGGAAGAAGTTAAATATAAGCGAGTTGAATCTATAGGGATTAAATCCTAGGAGTTTGAAATATCAGATCGCGTATCATGTTGTATTATTAAGAGATCGAAGAGAGATATGTACCCGAATCCATTATGATGGTTGAGCAGAAGCGTGATTACGGGATAACCTTCCAATCCTTTCCTTACTTTAATGCCATTTAATCTCTCCTTGAGAGGATCTGGAGAATGTGATTTCTTTTGTATATATAGGCAGAATTGGGGACCATTACCCCTAAAAGTTGATAGTTTTCAATTTAACAGTTGTAGGCAGTTAAAAAACTAACTATCATAACTATCATAATTTCTATTTCTGCCTCTCATAGAAATAGAAATTACATAATGGTATCTATACATTAATTCCATGACAAACATACCCTTAAGCTTACTTATAACTAAATTAGGTCACTTAAGTTTTAGGCTTTAAATGATAACACACATTTAAATATGTGGTCCCAATTAGAAATTAATTCAACAATCCTCCACAGGACCACATATGTCATTTGATAAATGTGTTTAACTTTATTGAGCTCAGAAATTTGTTATCATGACCTGAGGGTATCCAAACAATCTTGTCCATTAACTATATTGATATAGGATCAAAGCGGGCTTTGTTACATTAATCGTAACTTGATCCATTAATGGTCATGTATACCAACACAGCCAAATGACATAGATCAATGATGGATGCGTATCATGGAAATTACATGTAATGTGATCCACACATGCCTATTTCCAACTGGTCCTACTTAACTTTATTGAGATCAATACTTCAAAATACATAATAGAGTGTAATAAACTGAATACTTCATTTCTGCAGAAACCAATCCAAGTACATAGATAAAACTCAAGTCTAACATAAAGCAATAATACAATAATACAAATACAAACTCTCACTAAACTAGAGTGTTCTCAAATAGAACAACACCTATATTAGCAGTGTGCTTATAAAAGATCTTGGGTGGTAGTCCCCTCGTAAGCGGATCCACTATCATGGAGTTTGTCCTAATGTGCTCTATGAAAATTTGTCCACTCTGTACTCTTTCTTTTACAACTAGGAACTTGATGTCAATATGCTTCGACTTCGTCGAGCTCCTATTGTTATTGGAATATAGAACCGCTGACTTATTGTCACAGTATAACTTGAGTGGTCTTTTAATACCTTCCAAAATGGGCAACCCAGTAATAAAATTCTACAGCCATATTCCATGATTTGATGCCTCGTAACATGTTACAAACTCTATGGCTATAATGGATGAAGCTATGAGTGTTTACTTGGCAGATCTCCAAGAAATTGCTTCACCGGCTAACAGATAAATGTAGCCTGATGTGGATCTCCTACTATCTTGGCATCCAGCAAAATCGGAGTTGGAATACCCAACAATCTCTAACTGATTCGATCTCCTATATGTGAGCATATATTTCTTTGTTCTCTGTAAATAACTCATAACTCGCTTGGCTGCTTTTCAATGATCCATGCCGGGGTTACTTAAATATTTGCCTAACATGCCTACTTTGAACGCAATATCCAGACGTGTACATACTTGGGCATACATTAGACTCCCTACAGCCGAGGCGTAAGGAATCTTTTGCATTTCTTTAATTTCAAGACTGTTTTTCGGGCATTGGCAGAGACTAAACTTGTCTCCCTTAGCGACTGGGGTTTCACTTGGTTTGCAATTTTGCATGCCAAATCTGTTGAGGACTTTGATAATCCTAGAATACCCTGAGAATGATCTCGATGTATTTCGATTCCTAATACAAAAGAAGCATTACCAAGATCTTTTATTTCAAAATTCTTTGATAGAAATCCCTTGGTGTTATGTAATAAGCCTATATCGTTTGTGGCAAGCAATATGTCATTGACATATAAAACTAGAAATATGTGTTTATTTCCACTGAACTTGTGATACACACATTCATCAATGACATTTGTTTCAAAGCCATATGAAGTAATAACTTGATAAAAGTACCAGTGACAAGAAGCTTGTTTAAGTCCATAAATGGATTTGGTCAATTTGCATACCATATTCTTTGGGTCTCCCGACACAAATTTTTCTAGTTGCACCATATAAATTATTTCTTCATTATCACCATTGAGAAATGCTGTTTTGACATCCATCTGATGCAACTCAAGGTTAAAATGTGTAACAAGCGCCATAATTGTCCTAAAAGAGTATTTCGTTGAAACCGGAGAGAAAGTTTCTTTAAAGTCAATTCCTTTCATTTGAGTAAAGCCTTTAGCTACAAGATGTGCCTTATACCTCTCCACATTACCATTTAAATCCCTTTTGGTTTTAAATATCCATTTACAACCTACGGGCTTCACACCAACTGGTAATGGGACAAGTTCCCAAACTTTATTGTCTTGCATAGACTTGTACTCCTCATTCATGGCTTCTATCCATTTATGAGAGTTGGAACTTTGCATGGCTTGACGAAAGTTGATTGGATCATCTTTCAACATTCCATTTTTTGCTTCATTTTCGTGGAGATATACGATATAATCATCTGAAATTGAAAATCTCCGTTCTCTCATGGATTGCCTTAATGGCATAGGTTCTTGAGGTTGTTGAATTTGTTCCTCGGGAATAATTACCTCATATGGAATGAGGGGTTGAACAACATTGTCTGGTTGAGGATCCAAATTTACTTCTTGCGCAATGACAGGTATAGGAACCTGCACTTGGTCAAAAGTAGTAGTAGGAATTGGGATTGCTCCATCTTCCTCCTCAAAAACAATGTCTCGCCTGGCATAGCCAATAAAGTAGCTGTTAACGATTTTAGAGTCCAATTTTCTTTCATGAGGTTTATAAGGCCTCGCCTCAACAAGTGTAGCTCGACTTTTTGTGCTCCTTTTGGATACGACTAGCCCTATAGTTCGGACTCCCATGGTTCTGAATCTGATGCCACAAGTGCAATGTGAAATAGATAAACACAAAAGAGTTCAAAATTGGCAAATCTTTTGAAAAATTGATTTTGAATCAAAATGATAAAAATGGATTGCTTTGCCAAATATAGAGTCGCCATCTAAATATTTTTGAAAAATTTAGAAAACCCATGACTCGTGCCAAAGGCCACGTGTCCGTCATCACCAAGATTGCCTCGGCTCGGAAACTTAGGTACGAGAGGGGAAGGTCATGAATTGATCACCCCACTTGCCCGATCAAAGATCGGCCTCTACTAATCATGTTGTGATTCTTATTTATATTATATGCTCTTGTTCTGATTATTAGGCTAACTTACTATGTGATGCGCACACAATTATAGACTAATTTGTAAAAATTAGAACACTTTGATTTCATGTTTGTTTGAAATTTGGTTTGAATATGTGCTACTTGAAAAAGTAAACTCATATGCACATTCATCAAATTATTCCAATTTAAGCAATTAGCCTCCATCTACAGGCATTCAAGCAAGTATATTAATTAAGCAATTAGCCTCATGGCAAGCATGCTTAACATGACAACAATCACACTCATGCAATATGCTAAAGCAATAAAATGCTCACCTAGTACTTTAAGGCGAGCCAAAACAAGCAAAATAATTAAAAACAAGCATGCCCCCTAATTAATGCAATATGTCTAATGCAACACATGCAAGATAAAATTAATAGGCTCGTCTGCTAATATAATATGCGAATCAATTGGATAGCATGCGATTTAAACATGTATTCAACGAAGTAATTTAAACGACCATGCTTGTTAGAATGATGAACTGAGCCTTAATTCATGCAAGACAAATGGATGCAAACATGGGGAATGCTAAAAGAAACATGATGTTCTATTCTATCCATTATAAGCAGATAAATAAAAGGGAGAAAGATGTGGGGTGGAAGACATACACATTATTACAAGTTTGCCTTCGCGTAGGATGGTCCGAATAAATGGACTAGCTAATTAATTACCTAATTAACTAACTATTACAAACCAAATGAAGTAAATTAACTACATTAGCTAATTATTACAACAACAAATTAACTAACTATTCTAGCTAATTAAATAAGTACAACACGAAACTAACTAGCTATTCTAACTAACTAGTTACAAATCCACTACTCCAAACACAACATACTAATATTACAACATCATTTTGACGGATCCCGAGAATCGAGGGATGGTTTATGCGTGGATGCAGATTTCCACCCGATAATGCTCTTTGTTTTGCTACCGGAATGCCTTTGTTGCACAATTAGAAAATTGCACTATTTTTTTCACCTCAGCCTCTACTCTACTTTGCTGGAAAAAGGACACTGCCTGCCTAGAAAAAGTGGCTAGCAACCTAGAAGTAGTGGTTAGCCAGCCACTAAAAGTAGCCTGCCATCTAGTAAAAGTGGCTTGTCGGCCAGTAATGTTGGTTCTTTCCTACAGCAATAGAGGATAAACAGAGCACAAACTAGAGTATTCTCAGGGGATGTTTGTCCACCCTGCATCTCCTTATTAGCAAGCAAGTCAAAGGAGGGGCAAACTTGATTCGCAAGCCATCAATCGGTGCAATTTCATTGTGTGATGACTTATGAATCAAGTGACACAATTTCAATAAATGGTAAGGAAAGACCCACAAAACTTCCTTCCTATCATGGATTGATCAAGTGAAGTGGTTGACCTTGGAAACTTGAACCATTTCATCACTAACAAGTATGAAATGACTCAAGTCTCCATGTGTTCAATTAACATCTGATTGAACACCAAATTACCTTATTATCTTGTTCCATTTTAGTCCAAGTTTTATTACTTCATTTTAATTACCTTCTATTCCTTAATTTCATTTAGTCTAATAATGAGCTTTAAGTCCTCTAAGGGAGAGAATGACCAAACCAAATGTTGTTTTAGGCATGAGAGAGATGTCATGCCGTTGGTAATGAACCCCCAAATGGATTAAACTATTAAGCACAACAACCTCAATCTCAAGGTTAAACAAACAATTGGTTTGAAACTACCCTCAAAACAAAGGAAAAACCAAGAAATGGGGAAGGTTACAGAGATGCTTAGAAGTGAATACAAGTATGGAAAGCAAGAAATAAAGGCTATCAACTCAAATAGGTTGGTAGTTAAGGCCTAAACCACCAAGCCTATGAGGACCATTACACTACAAGCATACTGCACAAAGCATGAATGAATCTAAGTCACAAAAATAGTCCTAAAACTATGATAACCCTGTTCTGTATTATGTTAATTGATCCTAATTATGATGTGATTATATGTTTAATGTGATTTTGAGTGCCATTTATATGATTAGATGTGGTTTTGAATTTTTATCTGCTCACCGTAGGAAAATCTATTAATTTACCATTGTAAACTGAAAATTGAAGGCCTTATTGGCCACAGAAATCAAAATTGACCATGCCATTATGATTAGCATAATTTTTAGAGCCTATGGTGAAATTTAATTGAAAAATTATTTGGATAAAAATAATTAGATTCAGTACGATTAAACTAGGCTCAATTACCTAGCCATAATCAAATTTGATTAGGCAATCCTATATAAAGGCCTATATAGCCTCATGTTTTTTCTTTGGGAGCTTGTTGTCTTCTAAATTGGCTGAGATTACACTCTAGAGAGAGAGAGAGAGAGAGAGTGCTGATTATAGAGAGAGAGGGAGCTCAAGTTAGAGAATTGATCAAGAAGCTTAAAGATCTTGAAGATTAACTCAAGAATCAACTATAATTTACAAGATTGGAGCTCATAGGTGAGTAATTAGACATGAATTCATGAGTTTGAGTTGTAATTATGTGAGCTTAAAGATGAATTGAAATCAAAAGTGTGAATTGAGTTGAATATGAAGTTGGTGTGTACATGCACACAGAGAACTACCATGAATTTGTATAATCTAACATGTAGCATGTTAATTATGAGAAATTGAGTGTTGAATCATACACGCAAGTATGGTTTTGTTGAGCTTCATGAGTATAAACATCACTTGTACCATTTGAAATGGTATTGAAGTCTATATTACACATGCATGTATAATTCATGAAGTTATGGAGTTTGGTTATATGTATATTGAAGTTTAATCATGAAGCTATGTGTTTTGTTGAGATGATTTGAGAATTGGATCATGGTTTTGAACAATTGGTCTCAAATCTTCTATGCTCTCATGTTATGTAGTGATTTCCCATGTTTTTGATACCTAAAATTCGAGCTTTGGGCCTTTGAATGCTAAGTTTGAGCTTCAAGAACAATTATGGAAATTCCAGAATTTGGCATGTCCGCTCGAGCGGGAAAAGTGCCGCTCGAGCGTGAAATGTTAGTTCCCAGAACTTTTGTAGACATTGATGTACGCTCGAGCGCAAAGAGTCACGCTCGGGTGCCTAGCTACATATTTTGACTCTTAGCTCGAGCGTCCGAGGTTACGCTTGAGCGCAAAAATGAGGCGACCAGTACTTTTGCAGACCAGAGGGGTCCGCTCAAGCGGCGGAAACCACGCTCGAGTGGGTAGCCCTGTTTTAGAAATTTTGAGAAGTTTTGTGCTTCATTTTCTGTTCCCTTTTATTTCTAAGCACTCTTAGGCATACATTGAGCATTGTAAACGAATCAAGCAGATAAGAAAGAGGCTTAAGAGGAATGTATAAGTTAGGAACAGATTGAATAGCTTGTGACCCAATATGTGTTATGTATTGTGTAGGGTCAAGCACGAGGGCAAATCCACCGGCAGAACACTGTGAGTAATATCTTAGTAAAGATATTTGAAGTATGCTATTTGTCCAATTGCTTACTCCTATTTGAGTTTCATAAATCTGTTAATTTGAATTATAGACAACTATTCATTATGCCGAATGATTGGGCCAAAGGCTGTTTGACATGAATGATTGGGCTAAGGGCTGTCGGATATGAATGAATTAGGCCCGAGGCCATTTGATACGTCTGGTTCTGTAGTCGCTTGATGCACTAGATAGAAGCATGAATTGGGCCCAAGGTCATCTGATGTATTTGTTTCAAATTCAGTTCATGTATCTTCTTTATTTGATATTATTCACTAGGCTTTCGCTCACTCTTATTCATGTGTCTGTAGGTGAGCCAAGAGATGTCTAAACCCAGCCTCAGCAAAGTATATGAGAAGCAGTCAAAGTTTTGGAGAGTCATCTCAAACGTCTCACGCACGAGACTTGTTTTTGCCCTTTTGTTCTTTTGTGATAATTTTGCTACGATTGGCAAAAACGTTGGACCACCTTTGTACATATAAGCTTTGGGTTTGGCTGACTAAGACTTGAATGATCCTGTGTTTATGGAACCTTAGGTTATTTCTTTTTTGGTGTGGGTTATTAATGAATATATCTTTGGGATGTTTTGATGTACCATGTAAGCATAGCTCTATGGACAATTTGTAAGTTTGCTTCCATTTTGGCCCCTTAACTTTGATGAAATTTGTTGTATTTGGTTTGAGGCCATAGGTAATCCCTTGATTACTAGCCAGTTATGACCTTAATCCATAGGGGCGGGTTCGGGTCATGACAGAATGGTATCATAGCACAAGTTAATAACTCACACATTTGTCCAATAGAGCAATTAGCATCTAGAAAAGATCTAGGGTGCATTCATGTGATAAGTATGAATCTGAAAGCATCAAGAACATGTTTAAATGCTTCAAAGTGAATGATTATGTACTATAAGTTTGTGGTTTGCTTACATTGCAAACTATTTGAATATGTGTGCTCTTTAGTATATGCATACTTGTGAATCTTTTGTGTAAAGAATAATGCAAGTCTAATCAGATGGTGAGAACAAGAGGTGATGAAATAGAGGAGTCTTCTACTGCCAGAATAGATAGAATGGAAAGACTGATTCAGGAAATGGCAGAGACATTGAGGCAACAACAACAGTGGCAACAACCACATCCTCTGCCTCCTCCTCCAGTGCCACCTGTGCAAGACATTCACAATGATGACCGAATAATCGTTCTCACCAAAGAGTTTAAGAAAATGAAACCGCCACAGTTTCATGGGGGATTAGATCCATTAAAGGCTAAAGCATGGGTCCTCGGAATACAAAAGTTGTTTGAAGTATTTCCTTGCCTAGAAACGCAAAAAGTGTTGCTAGTTGCTTTTACTCTTGAAGATGAGGCAAGAAGGTGGTGGATGCTAATGCGTGAAAGCAATAAGGATATTAGTTGGGCACGGTTCTTGGAGATTTTCTACAACAAATATTTTCCACAATGTGTCCGTGACAAGAAAGTATAAGAATTCATGGAACTTAAACAAAAAAATATGATAGTAGCAGAGTATGAGGCCAAGTTCATTGAATTAGCCAGATTTGCACCATATGTGGTCGACACCGACTACAAGAAGGCGAGACATTTTGAAGGAGGACTTCGAGATGATATCTTAGAAAAGGTGAATGTTCTCAACCTGGAAACCTACATTGAGGTGCTGGATCGGGCCATAATATCAGAAGCTAACATAGCCAAACAAGCTAAATCAACAATTGACTGAAAGGGTAGTAAAAGACAAGGCTTCTTTTCGAAGAAGAAATTTTCAAAGAAGCAGAATACGGGCTCCTCAAGTACTTCTAATTCTTCCCGAGATACATCTCCAATGTGCAATATTTGTAGTAAAAGGCATCGCGGAGTTTGTTACCATGTGTCAAGAGCTTGTTTTAAGTGTGGAAAAACGGGACATATGGCCAGAGATTGTAATCAGAATAGCAGAAAGTTAGCTGCTAGCTCCACTGCATCGATCCCGAAATCGGGAAATACTATGAGATCTACTACCACCGGAGATACTGTGAAGCAAGGGAGAGTTTTTGCGCTTGTTCTAAAGCCGTTGTCTCAGGTACTATCTCTATATGCAATCAGGATGCTTTTGTGTTAATTGACTCCAGATCAACACACTCTTTCGTAACTTATGCATTTGCATCTAGACTGAGTAGACCTCTAGAATCATTGCCATATTTGCTACGTGTATCTGCTCCATCTGGGGAATCTGTGTTGTGTGTATATGTGTATCAATTCTGTGACATGCGTATTGGGAATGCTATTCTGTATGTAGATTTGTTACCCTTGGATTTTAGACATTTTGATATAATTTTGGGTATGAATTGGTTAACTAAATATTGTGCCACCATTGATTGTGTAACAAAACGGGTTATGTTTAAACCACCGGAACATGAAGAAATTGTGTTTGTGGGTAACGGGGTAGTGCCTCCACCTTATTTGATATCTGCAATGAAAGCATGTAAATTGATCAGGAAAGGGTGCTAGGGCTATTTATGTTGTGTGCTATCAGAACAAAGTGTGAATGTTGAATTGAGTAGTATCCCTATTGTTAGCGAATTTCCAGATGTGTTTCCAAATGAATTACCTGGGGAATTAGTGGACAGGGAGATAAAGTTTACTATTGAAGTTGTGCCAGACATTCAGCCTATTTCTAAAACTCCTTACAGAATGGCTATAGCTAAAATGAAAGAACTGAAAGAATGGGTAGTGCCTCCACCTTATTTGATATCTGCAATGAAAGCATGTAAATTGATCAGGAAAGGGTGCCAGGGTTATTTGTGTTGTGTGCTATCAGAACAAAGTGTGAATGTTGAATTGAGTAGTATCCCTATTGTTAGCGAATTTCCAGATGTGTTTCCAAACGAATTATCAGGGGAATTAGTTGACAGGGAGAAAGAGTTTACTATTGAAGTTGTGCCAAGCACTCAGTCTATTTCCAAAACTCCTTACAGAATGGCTACAGCTGAAATGAAAGAATTGAAAGAACAATTGCAAGACTTGCTTGACAAAGGGTTCATCCGACCTAGTACTTCACCATGGGGTGCACCGGTGTTGTTTGTGAAAAAGAAAGACGGAACTCTACGCCTGTGTATTGACTATCGAGAACTGAATAAGGTGACAATAAAGAATAAATATCCCTTACCTCGTATTGATGATTTGTTTGATCAGTTGCAGGGATCACAAGTGTTTTCCATAATTGATTTGAGATCTGGGTATTACCAATTGAAGGTGAAAGTAGAAGATGTTGAGGAAATCACCTTCAGAACGAGGTATGGCCATTATGAATTTCTTGTTATGCCATTTGGGGTGACTAATGCTCCTGCAGCGTTTATGGACCTAATGAACCGAATCTTTAAGACTTACCTTGATGATTTTGTTGTGGTTTTTATTGATGATATCTTGATATATTCAAAAAATAGACTTGAACATGAACACCGCTTGAGAACTGTCTTGCAAACACTTAGAGAAAAGAAATTATTTGCCAAACTAAAGAAATGTGAATTTTGATTGGATGAAGTTATTTTCTTAGGACATGTCATCAACAGAGATGGGATTTCAGTGGATCCACAGAAGATAGAGGCAATTGTGAATTGGCCTACGCCGACAAACATAATGGAAGTTCGCAGTTTCATGGGCTTAGTCGGATACTACAAAAGGTTTGTGAAATAATTTTAAAAAATAGCAGTGCCTCTTACCCAACTGACACATAAAGGACAACCATTTGAATGGAACGACAAAAGAGAATTTGCCTTTCATGAACTAAAAACGAGACTGATCACTGTGCCAGTTTTGACATTACCATCAGGAACGAAAAACTTTGTGATTTTCAGTGATGCATTTTATAAAGGTTTGGGTTGTATATTAATGTAGAATGGAAGGGTGATTGCCTACGCCTCCTGACAGTTGAGGCCACACGAGAAGAACTACCCAACACATGACTTAGAATTGGCCGCAGTTGTATTTGCTTTAAAAATCTGGCGGCATTATTTGTATGGGGTAAAATTTGAAGTCTACATGGATCGCAAGAGTCTGAAATACTTCCTTATGCAAAAAGATTTGAATATGCGACAGAGAAGATGGCTCGAATTGATAAAAGATTACGATCTTCGGATTCAGTATCACCCTGGGAAAGCCAATACAGTTGTTGATGCCTTGAGTAGAAAGTCGACGGGGAATTTAGCTTGCTTGCTTACTGAATAGAAAGAAATCTTACTAGATTTCGAGAGAACTGAGATTGAAGTTGTGTTACACGAACAGACCGGGTTGATCGCCGGCATTTCAGTTGAACCAGCAATAATTACTGAAATTAAACAGAGGCAAAAAGAGGATGAATTCCTCAAAAAAGTTATTGATGAATTTGAGACAAGTCCAAAAGTAGAGTTCATCATTAAAAGTGAAGTATTGAGATTTCGAAACCGAATGTGTGTCCTAGATGTTTTGGAACTAAAGAAGAGAATTCTAGATGAAGGCCATAAATCAGTGTTTGTTATGCATTCGGGTAATAACAAAATGTATCGGGATTTGAAACAAAGCTATTGGTGGCCCAAAATGAAGAAAGAGATTGCAAAGTATGTGTCCAAGTGACTTCAATGTCAGCAAGTTAAAGCTGAACATCAGAAACCGGGCGACCTACCTCAGTCTCTTCCTATTCCTGAATGGAAATGAGAGTATGTGACTATGGACTTTGTTGTTGGTCTACCTCAAACTCCTCGAGGTATGGACTCTATTTGGGTTGTAATTGATAGATTGACTAAGTCTGCACATTTTTTACCCGTTAGAACTACATTTGATGCTTATAGACTAGCTACTATATATATTGACAAGATTGTTCGTTTATATGGAGTCTTGGTATCTATTGTCTTGGATAGAGATTTGAAATTTGTATCTAGATTGTGGAAAAGTTTGCAAAGAGCTATGTGGACAGAATTGAGGTTTGGTACCGCATTCCACCCACAAACAGACGGGCAATCAGAACGGATAATACAGACCTTGGAAGATATGTTAAGAATGTGTGCCTTGGATTTTCAAGGGAGTTGGGAAGATTATTTGCCACTAGCAGAGTTTGCATACAATAACAGTTTCCACTCCAGCATTGGTATGGCACCATACGAGGCTTTGTATGGTAGAAGGTGTTGGACAGAAGTCGGGGATAGGGCCTTACTTGGGCCTGAAATTGTGCGGGATACTTCGGAAAAGATCAAAGCTATTCAACAAAAGCTCAAGATAGCTTAGAGCCGGCAAAAGAATTATGCGGATGTACGAAGAAGACCTCTTGAGTATAAGGTTGGTGACCATGTGTTTATTCGCGTGACTCTGATGAAGGGCCAAGTAAGATTCGGTAAGAAAGGAAAATTGTCGCCCTGATATATTGGGCCATTTCAAATTCTGGAAAAACTTGGTCCAGTTGCCTATCGAGTCACTTTGCCACCGGGATTCGAACAAATGCACAATGTATTCCATGTATCAATGTTGGGGGGTTATCTTCGAGATTCGTTTCATGTGATTGATTATCACCGGATAGCTCTTGATGAAAATATGGAATATGCAGAATGGCCGAAACGAATCATTGACCGTCAAGTGAGACAATTGTTCAAAACCATTAGCATCACTTTTATGTGTGCTTCTTTATATTGAAGTGTTTTATTGATACAGCACTAAAATGTGTATCAATCTGGAAGTATGAAGTGTTTTGATATGAGCCTGAGTCTCATTTGTGTTGTTGTTATTGGAAGTAATGTGAATATGCTATATAGTTCACAGTTGTAAGTTTGGCCAGGTTCTGAGCCATATTGATAATAATGGATATTGATAAGTGTCATGGACATTAGTGTCTTAAGATTGTATATTGATATAATTGATTATCATGGTTAACCATCTATTGAATGCTATTGCTTTATTCAATGCTTATAATTGGTTTAGTATATTTCTACTGGGCTGTGGCTCACCCTATAAGGGAACATCATTTTCAGGTCCAGGTGATTCGCTACCTCCAAGGACTTAGCTTAGAAGGAACCAGATTTTGAAGCCTTGTTTTAAGTTATTTGTTTTTATTTGACTTACATGTAAACATTCAAGCCTAGGGCTTTATTTGTATTTGAGTTAGAACTCATAATTTTGTGTCCAAGTGTTGGCTTGGCAAGTTGTAAGCCCGTAGGGCATTTATTTTGATGTTACATGTAATGTTTTATTTTAGTAATACTCTGATGAATGAATTGTGGTTTATTTACTTGAGTAATGCATCTCATTATTGTGTATGTTATGGGTTATTTTTGAGGGCGTGACAGTGTTCCACGATTAGTCATCAATTATAAACCTTTAAATAATTTTTAGAATGGATACGCTATCCAATCCCTAATAAAAAAGATTTAATAAAACGACTTAGTCAAGCCGTCATCTTTAGTAAATTTGATCTTAAAAGTCGATTTTGGCAAATACAAATTAATCCTAATGATACATATAAAAATGCTTTTACTGCGCCCTTTGGTCATTACAAATGGAATGTCATGCCTTTTGATTTAAAAAATGCACCTAGTGAATTTCAAAGCATCAGGAATGAAATATTTAATCCCTTTAGTCATTTTTCTATCGTATACATTGATGAGATTCTTATTTTCTTTCGGTCAATAGATGAACATTGGAAACATTTACATTCCTTCCTCTAGATTGTTAAACATAATGGTTTAGTTATCTTTGCACCTAAGATTAAGATATTTCAATCCAAAGTCCTAATTTTAGGCTATGATATTTACCAGAGTACCATTCCCTCAATAAGTCGATCTATTGAGTTTGCTTGTAAGTTTCTTGATGAAATCTTAGAAAAAACCTAGTTATAGCGATTCTTAGGTTCCCTCAATTACATTATTGAATTTTATAAAGACCTTAGGAAAATTTGTCAACCCATTTTTGATAGGTTGAAAGATAATCCTCCTCCCTAGTCTTCCAGTCATACTACTATTGTGCAACAAGTAAAAAATACATCAAAACTTTGTCTTGTCTTGGTATTCCTATTGAAAATTCATTTGAAATTATTCAAATTGATGCCTCTGATGTTGGTTATGGTGGCATTCTCTTTCAGAAGCTCACTCCTCAGTCATTTGAATAAATTGTTCGTTTTCATTCTGGTGTTTAGAACAAAGCACAGAAAAATTATATTACTATTAATTTTTTTTTCTTTATTGTATTATGTATTAGTAAATTTCAAGATGATATTTTAAATCAAAATTTTTTATTATGAGTTGATTGTAAAAGTGCTAAATTTGTTTTAAAAAAAGATGTTCAAAATATTGCTAGCAAAAATATTTTTGCCCGTTGGCAATCTATTTTAAGTATATTTGATTTTGATATTGAATACATTCCTGATAGTCAAAATTTTATCCTTGATTTTCTTACCCGTGAATTTTTTTATAGAGGGGATGCTGCATCATGCGTACTCCTTATTGTTCTTCACATAAGTTAGTTGTCACCTGATATCACAAATTGATTCGTTGTTGTTCCTTTAAAATAACCTACTTAAAAATGATTGACCAAGATCCTTATTTACAATTCTAGCAAATTCGCAATCGACACAATTTGATTTCCCGTTACACTAATCTTCTCAATTTCCATATTGATAAGTTAGATCTCCTCAGTAGATGCTAATCAACTTCTATTTGTTCAACTACAGATGTCAACTCAAAAGCCTCTTTCTAAACTTGCCATTGTTCTAACCCGTCAATCTATTGTTGCTCCTCCAATTGATCTAGTCAACAGATACCAAATTCTTGATAACATTCCTAAACCTAGTTACACTTCTGGCCTTGCTTCAGATCGCTTTACTTGTCAGTCCATTACTCCAATGCCTCTTAATAATCCATACAGAACTACAAGAACAGATTATGTTCTTAAACCCCAACCAGTCCATCTTCTTTACAAAGAACCATTTCATAAAAATATTCATAATGTCAATGAACTAGTTACATTCTATTTCCCTTATGGATGGCATTTCATTCCTTTCCATCCAAAAAAGTCAATTACTTTTTATAAAGACATCCTCTTTCATCACCAGTTCATAGTCATCAAACCCATCTATGACTGAGTCAATGCTAGTAAAATCATTTACCATTCTTTATACATATACAATATTGTATCCATGGATGAATTGGGTCTCCCTTTTCTCCTTTGTGACCTTTCCAATCACAAGATACAATATAGTTACTATGATTATATTGATGCCTGGTTTAAGATCCTTCTGCACCAAAATGAGTCATATAGTCACTCCTGGTTCTTCTCTTTTGTCCATAAATTGAAGTCAAAATCTCCTTCATGGTTTCTGAGATGGTGGTCTCAACATGGTGCCATCCCAAAAATTTTTCCTACTAATTTAATGGAACAAGTCAATTGTTTCTCTTCAATTTATAAATGGAGTCAACATAAAAGTCAATTCCCTATATCGCTCCATTTTATGTCCAAATATAAAGTCCCTTGGATATTTAAATGGCAATACAATATTTCCAACAGCCTAATCAGTCGCTAGTATTTTGTCAAATAGTGGGATGCTTTCAATGCCCAACACATTATTGAACAAGTGCAACAAGAATTTCTAATCAATATTCATGCTCCTATTCCTGCAATGGTTAAATCTTTTCACGAGAACCCAACTGCTTCAGTCACTGAAGGAAGCCCACTTCCTCTTACCATAATCAGACTTGGGAGCCCAATAGCCAGTTCCAGGCCTTCAAAATCTAAGTCATCCAAGTCAAAGCCCAAGTCCAAGACCAGTAATGAAGAACTTATTCAAACTGTAAAGTTACTATTGGCCCAAGCCAAGTCACAAGATGATGATGATGTTTTAGATGGATCAGCCTCATCCGAAGCCTTTACTAGTCATGATCTATATGGTCCACAATTCCATGATGCTCAGGACCTATATGCCTAAAACAGTCATTGGATTCCATATATATATCAGGTTCAGTCACTACTTTTACTTTGAGAAAAGTTGCTGATCTATATTTTGATTCCCCATCAGTCAATTGTGCAGTCACAAGTTATTGATTCTCCATCAGTCAATTGTGCAGTCACGAGAAAAAAAAGAGTTAAGACATTTTTCCATCAGTCATCACAGTTGCCCACAACACTCATGTGACTCCTACTTTTCGGCTTTTGAAGTCACAAGCCTCATAGTGTGCCTCATACTTTCCAGCTTTTGAAGTCACAAGCCTCACAGTCATCTGCTTGGCTTATAAAAGAACTTCTCTAGTCAGGGAGACGACATAATTTTCAAGAATTGAGAATCCACCTATTTTTCACTCTCAAAAAATTGTATTCAAGTTGTATTTTGAAGCTAGGCTTTTAAGTTATTTTCATTGAACAATTTACAATTGTAAGTTAGTCTAATTTCAGTTATATATCCTTTAAATCTGTCTTTTAATTATTTTATTTCAGTTATTTATCTTTTAATTATTGTTATTGTCTTAATAACTAATTACTGTTATTGTTTTAATTTTTTAACTATATATCTTATCGCTGTCTTGCTTTCGCCCTTATTAGTATCAGAGCCAAGTTAGTAGATGATAGCTTATATCTCTTATCGCTGTCTTGCTTTCGCCCTTATCGCTTACTGGATATAAGACAGACAAGATTTGGCTACCATAACAATGCAATAAACCATATAACTTAAAGAAACACTATCACTCAAGTACTGTGACAAAAAAAGGTCAATTGAATGTTTCTTTTGTAGCAACATTTTCATTCACGATTTCGTTGAAATGAGTAATTTGTTTATTATATGGACTTTCCCATCCAACAGCACAACTATAGTGACACCTTCACCAATTACTCGCTATTGGAGAAATAGGATGGCCCTGCTCCATAAACAACTACAAAAAACAAAAAACAAAAAAAAGTTATACATTATTGTTGGTATATGACAACATAGTAATTCAATTATGGGTATACCTCAACAAAGTGATTTCCATTCACGAAACCAATGGATATCTCTTTGCGATCAAGTGGTAGAAATGGGTCTGATCTTAGTGGTAAAAATGTAAAGCACTGTTGTGCTAAGAAATGATAGAGGACAATATTATAAGATGATGCAATCAGATGCCCCATATTTGGCATTCTCATCCAATATTCAGTTCGTGCTGGTTTTGCATCAAAGTATGTCAAACTATGGGCAAGCTCCTCAATCCTTTTAAACGATCCGTAAAGTTTAGTATATAAATCATTGTAAGTGTGCAACTCTTGTAACGGGTCATGTCTTACTTCAACCCAATGATTTTCACCATGACCAATTAAACCAGCAATCAATCTAAATCCACAATGTCCATCAGGACTTACATCCTTCACATGCTTAATGTATGGCCTTATACACTACGAGAATGCATCAATGTATGAAGAATGTTGTATTTGTCTTGTTTGGTACACCTATAGAAAAAATGTCATCAATTACATTTGACCAATCAAATGATGTTGAACTTAGATCGTATTACAATACCACAAATTCATATACCTTTTCTTTGGTAGCTCATTTTTTTGGTCCATTGACAGAATCTTGTGTACTTTTATGCGAATGTGATTGTGTGGAGGCACTACCATGTCTAGATTCAGCCAATTCAGAAACACATGGGTTACATCAAGTGGATACATTAATCTTCCGATGACCACGGTGTCTTGGATTGGGCTTTAACTCTAGTTCAATGAGGAATGTGTTATCCGGATTCCTAATCTCTCTTAATTTCTTCAAGATCTCAAGTCTCACACTAGTTTCACTAGGAAAAAAAAAAAAAAAAAAAAACTTCTTAATAACCAACTCCACTTCTGGAATACAAGTTAACTCCAATTTATCTTAGTTAGGCAATTTAACAATATCAAGTGTCCTCTAATGTGCGTGAACCATCTCAAGTGGAATAGGAAGTAATTGTCTGATGTAATAAGCAATCTCATGTGCACAAGGCAAACCATGGGTACACCGAATAACACAACCACATGCTGAAGAATCAATTCTGTTGGTGAAAATACCCAAAGAATTATATTTTATTGATAAATAATGTAAAGAAAATGAGATACAAATAGATCATACTGAGGCACGAATATCTTGTTTTCTTTAAGGAGATCAAGCCTACTGCGGTAGGAAGAACCTAAATACTGATGCAACAGCGACTAAACTATAACTTGTCCCCTCCAGGATACAACAACACGGCCAGTTGTCTATGGTTCATGCCAACTCTACACAAGATAGTGAATCCAAAGCTCCACCAAGAAAAAACACCATTCTTTGGCTAGTAATCTCTCAAGTGTAAAAAATAGTTAGTCTAGAAAAGAGTAGATGAGATGAACAATTTATAGGCCACTAGGACCTTACAAATTATACCAAAAAATAATGACTATTAAACTAGAGAAAAGGGAAAGTCCCAAAACCTCCAAATATTAACTCACCACCAAGTCCATGACCTTCCAATTAATCTCCATCCATGAACAAAACAAAAGGTCACTATATATATATATATATGTAAGATTCATGAATAAGATAAAAGGTCACCAAATAAATAAATAAAAGATATTAAAATGGTCCAACAATCCCCCACTCATTTTAATATCAACAAGGACAAGAGAGATTACTAAACAAAGATAGACTAGTATGCATTGAACCTTTATTAGTGAAACAACAACCTTTACTCCAGAGTCAGTAGTGATCTCAGACTTGAACTATGACTACTTAGGGGAAATAAAGTATTACTGCTCACACATAATAATCCAGGTGTTGACATGAGCTTTTAATAGCCAGCACATTACGGCCTTGTGCCTATCCCAATTTATATGAGCATATTTGAGAATAAGTCTTGTTCTCATAGAAAGTGGCCCCACTTTCATGCTCACATAGGTGAAATTTGTCAATGTTGTTCCTATAATTTACATACCCCACTCAACAAGAGCTACATAATTTCTTTAAGAGTATAAAAACTCAACCCTCCAACATTACAGGACAAATGCACTTACATCATAGGAATGAACAACAAAATATTAAGGAGTGCATTTTTTAAACAACCACCATATGATTTGTTCTTCCTGTTGAACCTAGTTACAGGATCTCTGGTCCCGAAGTTGGGTGTCCTCATACATGGTTTATGATTTTATAGGCTTCAAACCCATCCCTCTCGATGTATTCCAGACCCTATCTCTCGCCAAGGCCTTGGTTAACGAATTCGCAAAATTACCACAAGATTTTACACAATATTACAACAAAAAAGGCCTTTGGTGACAAGCTGATTTTGTCTCCAAACATTAAATTTTTGTCACCAAAGTGATCTGTGATGAAACAATTTTGTCACCATGTTCATCGTTTATTTGTCGTCACAGAAAGCACTTGGTGACGAAAAATTGTTTCGTCGCGTATTCTTCATTTTTGGAGATGAAATTTTTCATCTCTAAAAGTTGAATTTTTCATCCTCTATAACATCCATTTCCTCACTATAATTAAATAATATTTTATTTTTAATTATTTTGGGGATGAAATATTTCGTTACAAAATATTAAGATAGAGGTTTTAGTAACGAAATTTATCCTCACCAATGATATAGATTAAGGTGACAAAAAAATTCGTCACTAAATAGCACAAAACAAAATTCTTCAATGACAAAAACAATTTTGTCACCAAATATTTCAAGTTAGTGACGAAATATTCAGCAAATGTGATGAAATTATTTGTTGTTACTATATCATTAGTGACAAAATTATTTGTCAAGAAAAGTTGTTTGAAAACTAATATCGATAGTTTTTTATTTCGTCGCTAATAATAATTAACATTTTAAAAAATGGGGGTAATATTTTAAAATTTCAATTTTTTTCACTAAAAATTCCTTGCACATTTTAATAACACGTTTAATAAAATATCTATTACAGATCAATACAAAAACTTGTTCATTTTCATAAATACCACAATTGAAATATGTCTCATAATATCCACAAAAATACAATATCAACTGCGGATTACAAAACACGTCTCCTAATATCCACAGAAAACACGTTTATTAATATCTACAAAAATATAACATTAAGTGCAGATTATCAAACATGTCTCCTAATATATACAGAAATATAAACTTTGCAACGTAACCAAAAATACATGTAAGGTAATATTGACAAAAACAAAAAATGACCAAGCTCTTTCTCTCTAGATTACCAAACACGTCTATAGACACCCCATTTTTTACCGTCTTCAAGACTTGGGCATCATCATTTGTGCACTCGATGATTGTGCTTGTTTGTGTTCATTTTGAGCGCTCGAAGTACTCGGCAGAATGCCCTCTCTTTGAGCCTTTGAACCTTGTTCTTTCTATGCCTTGTTTTGGACCAAAACTTGGTGTCTGGACCTCTTGGTGACCTGTTGACCACCTCCTAAGGCTGTCGGCCATGGATGTGGCCGGTCGACCACCAGCGGTGGCCGGTCGACTATCAGTGGTGGTCGACAGCCACCAGTCTCTTTTTCTAGATATTTCTTAATATTTGTTGCTAGCTGTGCTAGTTGTTGCTCACTGAGCTGCATCTTCATACATGTGTATGGTGGGATGTATCCAAGCTTAAGACTTGTTTTTCTATATATAAGGGGTGTCCTCCCCCATTTTAGAAGGTTAGACGATTTGGACCAAAAATCTCTTTCTCTCTCTAGATTTCTCTCTCTTTTGATACTTTGTGTCCTGTATCTTGTTTTCTCTACACTTTTACATACATTACCTTAATCAAACTTGACCACCTTTGAGCTGAGGTCCCTTGGAGCCTTGTTTGAGCTCTAGAAGGAGGTTTGGGCTTGGGTTGTTGCCTATTTTGTGCTTTGCTTCAAAGGTATAGAACTTACCTCACTTAAGCTTGTTTTCAATACTTGTTTTGGCATCTTTTTCTACTGTTTTTGGCCTAGTTTTTAACTATAAAAACCTTTGTTTTTATGACAAAAAAATGGTGGTTTGAGGCTATTTTGAGTTAAGGGGTTGTCTACCATTTTTGCTTCTTAGCTTGTTAAGCTTTTTTGCTATTATTCACCACTTTCAAAACAACATTTTTGGACCTTTTAACCACTAAATTTTAGAGGTTTTTCAGTGGTAAAAACTTCGTTTTGAAGTCCAAAATTGGAGGGGTTAGCCTCCCCTCCTTGTGTCTTGTTTGCATGCCTAATTAGCTTCATTTGTTAGCATGTTTTTCTAGCTTAACTTAGCTCTTGCCCAACACATTTTTGCCTCTATTTTGACATGTTTTGGCTTTTTCTTGGGCTGGGTAGTTCAGTTTAGGCTTGTATTGCATAGTTGTAGTGTTATTTCCTTCACTAGCTTGATGTTTTAACGCTTTTGTCATGACCCGAACCCGCCCCCATGGATTCAGGTCATAACCGGCCAGTAATAAGGAGATTACCTAAGGCCTCAAACCAAATAGAACATATTTGAATAGAGTTACGAGGCCAAAACGGAAGCGAATTTAAAACTTTTGTCTATAGAGCTGTGCTTACATGACACAGCATAACAATCTATATATATATATGTTAATAACTCACATCAAAGGAATAACAACACAAAATTCTATACATATAGGATCATTCAAGTTTAAGTTAGTCAAACCTAACATTTATATACAAAGGTGATCTAACGTTTTTGCCATCGTAGCGAAATTATAACAAAAGAACAAAAGAGGTGAAGACGAGTCTTGTGCATAAGACGTTTGGGCTGACTCTTCAAAACCTTGACTATTTTCCGCATATTTCACCGAGGCTGGGTTTGGACATTTCTTAGCTCACCTACATACACATGAATGAGCGTGAGCGAAAGCCCAGTGAATAATGTCAAATAAAGAAGGTACACGAATGTGATTTACATATATCAAACGGCCTTGGGCCCATTTGGAGTTCTATTTAGTGCATTATTTAGTATATTAGGCGATTCAAGCCCGAACATATCAAACGGTCTCTGGCCCACTTTGTTCCTTAACAAACGGCCTCAAGCCCAAATCATTGATGTCCAACGGCCTTTGGCCTAATCATTTATGTCAAATGATGTCCGACGGCCTTTGGCCCAATCATTCATGTCAAATGGCCTTTGGCTCAATCATTCATATCAAACGGTGTCCGACGGCCTTTGGCCCAATCATTTATGTTAAACGGTGTCCGACGGCCTTTAGCCCAATCAATCGTTTCAAATAGCCTTTGGCCCAATCATTCATGTCAAGCGGTGTCCGACGACCTTTGGCCCAATCATATGGCATAACAAATATTTGTCCACAATTTTGTTTAACAAATTTATAAGACTGATATGGAAATAAGTAATTGGACAAATAACATACTTCGAATATCTTTACTAAGATATTACTCACAGTGTTCTGCCGGTGGATTTTCCCTGGAGCTCGACCCTACACATTACATAACACATATGGGTCACAATTGATTCAATTCGTTCTTAATCTATACATTCCTCTTAGGTTTCTTTCTTATTCTTTTAACTCATTTACAATACTTAATGTATGCCTAAGAGTGCTTAGAAATGAAAGAGAACGGAAAATGAAACACAGAACATCTTTACAAAATTTTTTAAACAGGGCTCCCCGCTCGAGCGTGGCTTTAGCCGCTCGAGCAGACCCATTGGGTCTGCAAAAATACTGGTTATCTCATTTTTACGCTCGAGCGTGACTTCGGACGCTCGAGGTAAAAGTCAAACTACATGGCTTGATGTTCGAGCGTAAATCTCTTCGCTCGAGCGGATATCTATGTCTGCAAAAGTTCTGGGAACTAGCATTTCACTCTCGAGCGGCCATTACCCCGCTCAAGCGGGCATGCCGAATTTTGGGTTTTCCAGCAAGCTGTTTGAGCTTCAAACTTGCATTCAAACTAATGTAACTTGCATATTATGACTCATACTTCACATGCAAACCTTCTAACATGATACAAATGCTAAATTACAACATTTTGAAGTTCAATTCCCATGGATCAATTTCATACTCATACCATTCTTGCCAAATTCATCTCCAAAATATGTAGTTGAGTCCATAGTCTCATTTTCATGGATGTATGTCTTAAATGACTTCCAATTCAACCCAATCAACATGTCTTATACATAAACATGATGACTCATAACAAATTGCTACATGCATGCACACATTGATCTCAATTTCATCATGATTAGCATGCTTTACCTTCGAATATGCAACTATATGGCAAGTCATGGTAATTATACACATGCATGCACATACAAGCTCCATATTCATCAATTACATCTCAAATTATGGTCTCAATTGCCATCTAACTTTGGATTCACAAAACTACAACTTAAACTTATAAGTTTTTGCTCAATTACTTACCTAGGAGCTTCAATCCTCACAATTGTAGTTAGATCTTGGAGTTAAGATTCCAAATTCACAAACCTTGAGCCAAAAATGCAAAATTCTTCCTCTTTCTCTCTCTAGAGTCGGCTCCCCTCTCCCTCTCTAGAGTGATTTCAAATATTGAGCTCACCAAAATGAAGAGTTGAGTGTAATAAGGCCCTTATATAGTCCCTCTCTTAATCAAATTGATTAAGGTTAATAATAGAGCTTAATTCAATCAGTTTACTCGAGTTATTTTGATCCGAATCAATTTCTAATTAAATTTCACCATAGGCTCTAAAAAATATGTTAATCACGACGGCGTAATCAATTTCGGCTTCTGTGGCCGATAGGGCCTTCAATTTTCAGTTTCTAATAGTAAGTTGAACAAATTTTCTTACGGTGAACAGATAGAAATTCAAAATCACATATAATCATATAAATGGAACCCAAAATCATATTAAACACATAATCACAATCATCATTAAGATTAATTAGCATAATACGGAACAGGGTTATCATAGTTTCAATCATCATTGCTTTGACTTAATAGCATGCTTTTAGTGCTTTTATCACTCCATTTCAGCACTTAAAATCTCTACAACCTCCCTCTTTGCTTCACTCTTTTATTTGCTTTTGAGAGTTGTTTCAAACTTGGGATCTTTTAAGCTTAAGATTGAGGTTATGCTTAATGGTTTAATCCTATTTGAGGGTTCATTACCAACGGCATGATCTCTCTCATGCCTTAAATTGCCCCTTGGTTTACACTTATTTCCTTTAGAAGACACTCACTTTTGGACTTAATTGATTAAAGAATGAATCGGTAATGTAAAATGAATAAACAAAATTAGACAAGTAAAAGAGGCAAGATAAGCATCTTTCGTGTTGCATTGCATGTGTTCGAATCAGACGTAATTCGAACACAAGGAAAATGGGACATTTCATACTCAAAGTGATGAAATGTGCCACTTTCCTTGGTCACCATCACCCTTGATCATGCATGATAGGGTGGTGATCTTTTTGAATCTTGTTTTGCACTCATTAAACTTGTAGAAACTTGGTTCTTTGGCCATCATGCATGGAAATTGCTTGATTGGTGGTTTGAGAGCCAAGAGTTCCACTCTTTTGAGCTTGTTTGATGATAAAGAGTGAAAACAGTACAAAAAACCTGTGAGAATACATTGTTTTGCCCTCTCTTGCAGCAAAAGAAGGAATTCATGTCATCAGTGGCCGACTGGCCACCAGTGGTAGCTGACAGGCCCCCTGTCAGCCACCAATGAAATTTGTACAGAGTGTTCCTAAGATGAAGCAGAGGTATTCTAGAAGTTGGCACAATTTTCAGTGATCAAATGCGTAAACAGAGGTGTTCAGCAGCAAGGTAGTGGCATTTCGGGTGGAAACCGAGCACGTGCATGAGCCTACCTTGCATTTTAAGCTTATTTATCGCTTAAATATCTAGTTTAGATATGTGTTGTAATTAATTAGTTGTAGCTAATTAAGTGTTGTAAATAATTAGTTAGTGTAACTAGTTATTCAATTTCGTTTTGTAATTAATTAGCTAGAATAATTAATTAGTTGCAATTTATAATTAGTTAGCTTAATTAGCATAGCTAGTTGGTCAGTTTATTCATGCGGACCCTCCTTCGCGAGGGCGTAATGTTGTAACAAGTGTGCATATGTGTGTATGTCTTCCAACCCCACGTCTTTCTCTTTTTTCTTTAATCGCTTTTGATGGTTAGATTAAGGACATTTTCAATTAGCATACCTTATGCTTGCATGCTTGCATCCATTCATTTGTCTTGCATACACCAAGGCTCAGTGCATCATTCAAACTGCATTGCAATTTGAATATCTTCTTTGAATACATGTTTAACCGCATGTTGTTCAAATTGATTCATATGCCATATTAGTAACCGAGCCTATTAATTGCATTATCGCATGTGTTGCATTAGATATCTTTCATAGTTAGGGTCATGCATTTTTCTAACTAGTCTATGTTTTGGCTTGGAGTACTCGGTAAGTTTTATGCTTTAGCATACTTGCATGAGTGTGACTACCACATTGCCATGATTAGCATGCTTGTCATGAGGCTATGTGCTTAAATGCTAAACTGTATGAATGTTTATGGATGAAGGCTTGTTGTTTGAATTGGAATGATTCAACAAATGTGAGTTTTAAGCCCACTTTGTTGTAGCAAAATCATGTTTGAAACCCACTATGTTTGGTGGCAAATTTGCATCTTTAAGCCCACTTGAGGGTGGCAAATTCAAACCATTTTCAAAAACAAACATGAGTTGAATTGTTCTAAGTCTTGCGACTAGTCTATGCTTACTTGTGCACATCACGTAGTAAGGTTAGATTAATAACCGGAACAAGAACACATAATGTTTATAAAACAACATATCATGATTAGTAGAGGCCGATCTTTGATTGGGCAAGTGGAGGTGCTCATTTCAGGACCTTCCCCTCTCATACCCAAGTTCCCGAGCCGAGGCAACATTGGTGATGACAGACACGTGGCCTTTGGCATGAGTCAGGGTTTTCTAAATTTTTCCAAAAATAAAATATTTAGGTGGCGACTCTGTATTTGGCAAAGCAGTCTAATTTTGGCACTATTTGATTTAAAATCGATTTTCCAAAAAGATTTGACAGATTTGGACTCTTTGGTGTTTATCAGTTTCATATTGCACTTGTGAGACTAGATTCAAAACCGCGAGAGTCCGAATTGTGAGGCCTTTTTTTCAAAACCCTTTCCGAAAGGTGGGCTGCGAAAAAAGGCGAGTCCACAGTTTCTGGCGACTCTGCTGGGAATTTAGAGAACTTAACTCAAACTCATGATATGTTATTTTATCTACACTTATGTGTTTCTTTGCATTTGCATTTGCATTGGTGCGCTTAAGTCACTGTGTTTGCCATATGCTATTCCTGAACGGTTTACCGGAGGCTTGCTTGGAAAAGCTTGCCAAAAGGCTGACCAGTTGCGGGCTCTGCCACGATGGGAACACAACCCTTGGATTTGGACTACCACTGTACCGTTTGATCCTCCTTTCACTTCTTGGTGTTAGGTGTGAGAGGTATATTAGGTAGTCTTGCTGAGGTATCCTTTTTGACCAATCGGCCTAGTTGCATATCGAAAGCCATAGAGACTGTTCCGAACTAGGATAGCTTGCTCACCCGAATGCAGGAATTGTGTGAAACCGCTTGTTTTGCGTAGTGAATCCCTAGCTCCTGACGAAATTCGGACAGGGTAACCCTACCCCATCATAGGGGTGTTTTGGCTCTTACTTGCTTGATACGTGCTTTTAGAGTGAAACTCTGCAGGAATGTATATATCAGTTGCAAGTCTGGGTATCAGTTTGAGGGTATCAGTTTTAAGGCATAAATTTGGGACATAAATCAGTGTTTGAGTATAGTTATCCAGCTTATGATTGCAACTGCGTGTTGTTTCTGTCTGAGCCGAGATGCTGTGCTGTTTCTGATTTTTTTTGTTTCCTTTTGCTTTATTTTCTTTTTGCAAGGTAGTCTTTCACCATTGCTTCAGACGATTCTGTTACCCCCAAGCACTCTGGACCCGAGTTAAAAGGAATTGTAGACCTGGGGATCTAGTCAGGGGACAACTAGTGTTTGTTTCACTCCAGTTGGTTACTAGACGGAGGAGGATTCAGCAGAACTCGCCAATTCAGCAGTCACCATTTACCTCGCCTGTGCCTAGTCAGGCCTAATTATCTACTTCCACTGCAGACAGAGAGTACTCGCCAGTTCTCGTAGTTCAAAGTCCTCCAGCCAACATGGAAGACATGCTTCGCCAACTCTAGTAGACTATTGAGAACATGCAACTAGATGCTTCCCGACAAGCTGAGGCTACAACTCGCCAAACTGAGGTTGTAGCTCGTCAAGCAGAGGTAATAGAAATGCTTCAACAATGCTAGTCAGAACTGCGTGGCCTCAAAGATCCCATGCATCCTCAAGAGAATTCGACACACTGGGTCATAATCAATGTCCAGGAAAATGCGGGCATCCCAGTGGATCCTATCCCACATCAGACCTCCAAGGCACCGGCTTACCCGACAGAGGCGCCGTTTGAATTTGAGGTCGACCCTACCACACTGAAAGTGAGCAAGCTGGAAAAGCTCTTTAAACCGGCACATGATGCGAATTCGATCCCTGATATTGAGAATGACTATACTGATTCGGCAATGACTTTGCCAGATAGATTAAAAATGCCGCATATAGACCGGTTTGACGGTTCCAGGGATCCTATGGTCCATCTACGGCTATTCTCTGAAATCCTATGACCCATGGGCCTCACCAGACTACAGAAGCTGTTGTACTTTGGCCGAACCCTGTCGGGTATAGCGGCAATCTGGTATGCCAAACTTGAAGACTCTATGAAGAGGAACTGAGAGGAAATGGCCGAGGCCTTCATAGCATAGTATTCCTATAATACTCAGATTGAGGTCACAACTCGTGATCTCGAAGCAACTTGCCAGGAGCCGAAGGAGGGCTTCTCGGATTTTGTCACCTGGTGGAGGGCCAAGGCCTCTATGATGATTGTTTGACCATCTAAAAAGGACCAGATCAGAATGGTGGTCCGTAATTTGCAAGGAATATTATTACAGAAAATGATAGTCTTGCCTTTTTCTACTTTTGCTGACCTCCATGAAATAGGGTGCAAATTGAGGACGTAATGAAGCAGGGTCTGATAGACTATGAGAAAGAGCAGCTCAAGAGGGCTTTCACATGCAGTTCCAATGCGACTACAAGTGGTAGTGCAGCTGCAAGGCTTTCTAATGTGGGTATGGTCACCGCCACACCTAAAACTGCCAACCCCTTTACCAGTACATCCAATACAACCTCACAAACCTCGAGCCACCAACCCCGAGGCCAAAGGGTCTTTACCCCACTATACATGTCCTTATCCAAAGCCTTAGGGGTCCTGATAAAAAAGAAGCACCTTAAGCCACTAGAGCCTCGCCCCTTACCCGATCCTCTTCCCCCGAAACACAACCTGGCTAAATACTGCGCTTTTCACCAACAGTATGGTCATGACACTGATCTATGCTTCAGATTGTGTCATGAGATTCAAGATCTCATTGACAACAAGGTGATTGCGCCCCCTCAAAAGCCTAATGTCACTACAAATCCCCTCCCACCACATAACCAGGTCCCTCCACCCTGTTATGTGAACCTTATACAAACACTGGTCGTCCCTTATGACCCTAGTATATATATCACCCATGTCCACCTACCCAAGCCGGTGTTGTTCATCCCGGAAAGCACGGATCTGTGCATGATGAACGCGTCCACATTCCAACCCGAACTTGTGGTGGAGACGATGGTAGAGGAAGGTAGGTCAGCCTTGAAGGATCATGGGAGTGTCGGTTCAGTGCTTGAGGGCTCCGTGGATTTTTCTGAGGAGGAATACAACCCGTGCCGCTACATTGCGCCAACCAATCAGGCCAGACTAGATGTGGAGTTGCCAATAGGAATGGAGGTTAGTGTAGTCCGGGAGGATGGCCCAAGTGAGGGATTAGATGACTTAGCCAAATTGGATGAGGACATCGACAGTCTACAGTTCTTCGATGAGCAAGATTCAGGAGATATGCACATTAATTGGTTTGATTTGAACGGGTCGACAGACAACTCAGGGTGGCTTAGTGATGAACCTGATATGGATGAGGGACTTCAACCAAAGCTGGAACAGCCGAGGACAAGGGAAAATTGCCAGAGAGCACCGGATAAGAATTACCAGGGAATTGAGCATTGTTAATCTTCTGACGTCTGAGCAAGAAGTCGCACTGAAGCGGTTTGAACAGGAAATCGACGAGAATGATCAGAAAGCTGGAAAAGCCAAACACCTTGCGAGATATGATTGTGATGTTGACGTGGGAGTAAGTACAACAGAACTGGACAATTGTCTGTCGGTTGTCGAAGGAATATAGTGGGAAGATGATGATCTGCATCTTGCCCACACTGATGAGGATTGGGGTCAAGACCTGCCAGACGACACTTGGTACTCTGAGAAGGTGGATCATATGACCAGAAGCAGGCAGTACTTTAAGCCCCCACACTTAGACCAACCCCAAAGCATCTAGAAAGGACAAAGAGGCAAAAAAATAGAGGGACAAACTGTTAGTGGAAAAGGCTATGCTGAAACAGTTGAAGAAGATTCAAGTAGACATATCCATCTGGGGGTTGCTTATGGCTTCGCGAGTGCATCAACAAGCTGTCCTATTAGCAATGGATAAGGCCAAGCTATTTATTGACTTAACCCTAGAACAATTAGTGGGACTCGTCTTCTCGGGAGCTACTTCACCGACTTTAACCTTCTCAGATAAGGAATTACCGCCCGAGGGCTCTGCACATAACAAACCATTGTACATCTCAGTTGAGTGTAGAGAAAAGTGGGTGTCTGTCACGCACGGCCTATGCTATTGGCTTAAAGCCAGCGGACTTTGTACCTATGGCCCAGGTGATTCGGGCATACGACAACACAAGCAGAGAAGTGATGGGAACAGTTCAGATCGGAACGCAGGTCGGGCTGGCCCAACAAGATGTTGAGTTTCATGTCCTGGATGTTCCAGCTACTTTCAACTTGCTACTTGGGTGACCCTGGCTGCACCAAGTGAAAGCTGTTTCTTCCACTTTACATCAAATGCTGAAGTACCCTCTTGGAAAGGGGTAGTCATTATGTTCGGGAATTCGTCTATACATTCTCTGCCAGAGGTCACTATACCTGCACTGGAGATTGTATATGGCAACGAGGATGTTTTCTTGTCTGGTTTTACCTTGGCTGAGCCCCGGGTGGTGCAAAATATATTGGCTATTGATGAGGGGTTGTACGTTAGTGTTTAATCAGTCTACCTCATGAACAAGCTACAGTATATGCTTGGGATGGGATTAAGAAAGAGTGGCCGAAAGGACGTTAGTGCATTGGCCGAAGTGCTACATAACCCTTATGCCTTTGGCTTGGGCTATACACCCACCAATGAGGACTGGGTAAGAAAAGGGAAGGAAATGGCAGGAAGAGCCAAGGCTAAGCAAAATGGGAAGCATTATGAGCTTGTGCATAGGCCAATTTAGGGAACTCTGAACGGCCGCTTTGTCCGGAAGGGGGAAGACTTCCCATTTTGCAGCTTTCCTGAGCCGTGGTTGAACTCTGAGAAGCGGTTTTTACCTAGATTCGAGATTTTCTTCGACTTATAGTTGCAAGAGGGTGAAGCCACAGAGGAATAGACTGAATTAACTGTTGAGGCTGAATAGAGTACAGAGGGTGAATCCAATAGCAATGAACTTGAGATATGAGCAGCACTAGCATGTCTCTTTTTGGATCCTCCGATAGATCTAGGGAGCTTGGGGAATGACTTAACCATTTCCGTGATTGGAGACCAATTAGGTGTGAACCCTTCTGGTGGTATTCTGGATGCATCTAACGCACCCTCTCTCAATTGGTAGCTAGAGGAGGGCTTTCTGTCCAGTAGTTCTGAATCAGGTAGTGAGCCGGAATTTGATTCCACAAAGTCTGTGGAGTTGGAATCAGATTCCAGTTCTTCTGAGTTGGAGTCCGTTATTCCTGGAGTTGATAACCCGGATGCCGTAGTTTTGTCCAAGTCATCTTTATCCTTTTCTTTTGAGTTGGTTGTAACCGAGGAATTAACTGAACTGGATCTCTTGAATGTGAATACCACTGCAGTTTCTGAGTACTTCTCTATGCCACTTGTGTATTGCATTTATTATGACTTTCAAAATTTTGATAAAAATGACAAGGAAGGAATTCCTCTAGTTTTGAAACATTTGATTGATCGAGATGATGAGAGGTTTGTAAAACTCCTTGTTGATGAAATCATTCCAATTGATGTGGGTACTGAGAAGGATCCTTATCTGGTCCAAATTAGGTCCACGTTGTCGTCGGAGGAATGCGAGCGCTTAGTCGCTTTATTAAAAGATGTCAATGATGTTTTTGCATGGTCCTACGAAGACATGCCTGGAATCGATCCTGAGATTGTATAGCATCGGATCCCTCTTGACCTTGAGGCCCGACCCGTCAAGCAGAAGCTTCGGAGAATACGCTCGGATTGGGCTTTGAAGATTAAAGAGGAGGTCACCAAGCAGATAGACGCAGGGTTTTGGCTAGGATCTGAGTATCTGACTTGGTTGGCCAACATTGTTTCGGTGCCAAAGAAAGATGACAAAATTTGGGTGTGTGTGGACTTTAGAGATCTAAATAGAGCCAGTCTGAAGGACGACTTTCCTCTACCACACATCAATGAATTGGTGGACTTTACTGCAAGCCATGAATTGCTCTCCTTTATGGATGGATTTTTCAGGTATAACCAGATTTTGATGGCACCCGAGGATAGGGAGAAGATTGCCTTCACCACGTCATGGGGAACCTACTGCTACAGGGTGATACCGTTCGGTCTGAAAAATGCTGGGGCTACTTATCAACGGGCTACAACCACAATTCTACATGATATGATCTACAAGGAGGTTGATGTATACATGGATGACATGATTGTCAAGTCCAAGGAAAGAGAGGGCCACTACACTGCCTTGAATAAATTTTTCCAACAGATAAGAGAATATCGGTTGATGCTGAATCCACAGAAATGCACTTTTGGCGTAACAACAGGAAAAATGTTGGGTTTCTTGATCACACAGAGGAGCATTGAGGTTGATCCTTCCAAAATCAAGGCCATCCTAGAAATACCACCACCAAGGACTAAAAAGGACGTAAGAGGCTTTCTGGGTAAAGTGCAATTCATAAGACGGTTTATTGCAAAATTAACCTTGACTTATGAACCACTATTTGGTCTCCCGAAGAAAGGAAAAATATTCCAATGGGATGACCGATGTCAGTTTGCTTTTGAGCAGACCAAACATTACCTTCAGAACCCGCATGTGTTGTCGCCGCCAGAGTCGGAGAAGCCGTTGATTTTGTATCTGTCAGTCACTGACACGACTATGGGCTACATTATTGTGCAAGAATATAAGGATAGAGTGGAGAAAGCCATCTATTACCTGAGCAAGAAGATGCTGGAATATGAGACCCGTTACACCCCGCTGGAAAAGGCTTGCTTAGCTTTGGTATGGGCCGCCAGGAAGTTGAGGCACTACCTATTAGCTCGCTCTGTAATTCTGGTTTCGAGATTAGATCCCATCAAATATCTCTTCGAGAAACCAGCACTTGCGGGTAGGCTAGCCCGTTGGTTACTTCTTCTCTCCGAATTTGATTTGAAATATGTGACTCGCAAGTCTGTCAAGGGGAGAGCAGTAGTAGAGTTCCTGGTAGATCACCTAGTGGAAGGGGACGAAGCAGTAGAATACCTATTCCCAGATGAAGCTATTCTGCAAGTCGAGGAAGAGGTTTGGACCATGTACTTTGACGGAACGTCTAACCAGTACGGTTATGGGATAGGGGTGTTGCTAATAGCACCCGACAATTCCCACATACCTTTAACCTTTAAACTTCGATTTAAAGTATCCAACAATGAGGCAGAATACGAAACGTGTATTGCTGGATTGGAAGCTGCCTTGGAACTAGGGATAAAAAGGTTAGACGTCATTGGGGACGCGAACTTGGTTGTTTCTCAAGCAAACGGTGACTAGAAAGTCAAAGAAGAAAAAATAAAAATCTATCACCAAACCCTGGATGTTCTGATTCCTAGGTTTGAGAAGTTAACCTTCACACATCTATTAAGAGAGAACAATAGGTTTGTTGACGCCTTGTTAACTCTATCTTCCATGATAGACATCCCGTTAGGAGTCTGGATGCATCCGATCATTATTGAATACAGATATACGCCGGCCTACGAGTTGATTGCCGTAATAGATGAAGTGCAAGATCAAAACCCTTGGTATCATGCTATCCGGAACTTCTTGGAAAATGAGGTTTATCTACTAGGGGCAAATGCCAAAGATAAGACGGCAATGCGGTGAATGGCTGCTCAGTTTATCATCTGCGGGGGTAAGTTATACAGATGTGGTCATCTGGGAATGCCCAAGATGTGTGTTGATGTAGAATAGTAGAAACACCTAATAGAGGCTGTTTTGCCGATTGAATTACTTCAATTCAGATATCCACTGGGGCAACTCCGTATTCTCTGGTTTATGGGATGGAGGTTGTTCTGCCGATTGAAATAGAGGTTTCGTCGCTACGGGTTATGGTTGAGTGCCAGATAGCAGAAGCGGATTGGCAACAAAGCAAGTTCGAGGAACTAATGTTTGATGAGAGGAGACTGAAAGTGTTGTACCTTGTTCAAGGTTATCAACATAGGATTGTCAGGGCTTTCAACAAGAAAGTTAGGTCCAGGAATCTTAAGGAAGGGGATTTGGTGCTGAAAGACAACCAAGCTCCCATCCATGACCCTAGGGGCAAGTTCAGACCCAATTGGACTGGCCTTTATATCATCAAATCAATCTGGTCGGGTGGAGCTGTCATTCTTATGGACCTAGATGGCCTAGAATTTTCCTAACCGATTAACATGGACAAGTTAAAGAAATACTACCCTTGAGTGGCTCGCTAGGCCGAAAACCCGGAGGGGCGACCTTAGCAAAAGTTAGAGCACAAAAAATTAGAAAAAAGAAAAAATGAGCACGCAAAGTTGAAAACCTAGAAAGAGGGGCCTTGGAAAAATTTAGAGGGCAAAAGGAGAGTGTTAATACACAAGTGAACCCAAACCGACCTACGTAAGGCCTGATTCCCATCTTCGGGATACGCAGGCAACTTCATTCTGAAGTCTGGCCGTAAACATGTCCAAATCAACTGTGTCCATGTGTTTGATCAAAGCATCGTTGTCTTTTCGTTATCTGAAAGATCGGTTGTGATCCTTACCTTGAGAGAATAGCTGATTATAGTGTTGAGCAGTGCTATTCAATCTAGGGGCAATTTTCCATTTCTGGATTCAAGGTTGTACATCTCGAGGATAGATTCCATGTGTGTCAAGTTGTGATCCTTATCAAAAATGGTTTTGAAAAGTTTTAATAAAATTTGATTTTGTTCAAATTAATCTTTTTACAACTTAGACCATTTTGGACCAGAATGAAAGTTTTCAGTGCCCACAACTCCAATTTCATTGATTTCAATACAAAGTTCTCTAACTCTTGATACAAATCAAAGTTGCTTTTATTATATTCAAAAGGAAAACTTGAAAGTACAGATCAAAGCAATAAACTTGGGGCATAGATGAATCAGGTGTTCCTATGTCCTCTCCCAGAGCTTGTGGAAGCTTCAGATGCTAAAGTAGGCCCGGTTTGTGCCTCATCTTCAAGCAAGCTATGCATTCGCCAGATAAGGCACAGCTAAAATTGAGGGCAGGAGCTAGAAGTTCTCTTATCCTCCAAGCATTGGGGTATCGAGCCAACTGTGAACCTCGGATTGGAAATGAAGCCGAGTATTCTACCCCCTCTTTTGGGCAAGTTTGGTCATGTCAGAACTGACGCCTGAACCAGAATGAAAAGTAGAAGACACAGTGTGCTAGGCTAATCAATTGAATGCCGGGTTACCGGGCCATGCTATAGCTCATTTCGGGCAGATCAAACTAGGGGCAACGCCAAGCAATGTCAGCAGCGGACCTGTTGCACATCCAATGGCACCGCCACCCTTCGTTTGGGAAATCAACTTGTTGTTGGCAAAAGAAATAGCCTCGTGCTTAGTATGCAGGGCAAGAGTCTACTACCTTCAACCTGTCCATGAGCCGTATCTGGGAAGGAATGAAAAATAAGAGAGATTAAAGAATAGAGAGGTGTATGTGGAAAGAAAAAGTGAGAAAGGGTTTTGAGAGAAAAACAGAGCCTGAGTGCCGAGTGATATGAGAGACACATATGAGACAGGATGGGAAACATTACCTGCAGAAGTAGTGGACTTTCTGCGAATTTGGTCATCTCTCGCTGATGAAAGGCGTCCAAACCCATCAAAGTCTCGGCCAATGCCAAGTTAATGCAGCTCTTGCCCTCTTTCAAGCCTTGAGCTACTTCGATCAAGCGAATGCTAAATCGTTCGAAACTTGGGGCAAGAAGGAAATGTGTTAACATGCACAGATAAAGGGTGTCTTGAAAAGGCATGCCAAAAGACGGTTGCCGCGATCACCGATGTCAGAAAATCGATGAACAAGGCTGGGAATGTCCAGCTCTCCGTTGTGAACCAAGGATCGAGCCTCATGTAAAGTGAGCCCACACATCCTTCCTAAAGCTTGGATATAACCAAAACGTAATTGGGGCACGATTTCCTAGTCACACCGGGATTCCATCAGAACTCGGAATTCTTCGATTGTCGAACATAGCTCTTGTCCCCCGAAGCTAAACACGTGCGTAACCGGGTTCCAATACCTAGCCGTGGTGTGAAGGAACGGAAAACACAGTGGAGAACAACTTAGCGGGAATAGTGCATTTATCCTGAAACCCTAGAAATTCACCTCTTCCAAGCCAGCCAAAGTTGCAATCCAAGTTGAGAGTTTTTCAGTAAAGAATGGTTCCATTTGTGGCAAAAACAAAGTCGGAATGAAGAAACTACGAAGTCCCAACTTTTGTAGAAGATAAGGCACTGAGTGGAAGACAGGTGGCAACAATCTGGTAGTTCCCCCACACTGATGGTCGACAGCCACCTTTTGTAGCCGACTAGCCACCATTGGTGGCCGACAGCCTCTGTTCATGGCCGACAGCATTCTTGTGGTCTTTCTGTGTGTTGAAAGTGCTGAGAACCTGTGTTTTGTTATGCTCTTGGTGCATTATGCTATCTTGTTTTAGTAGTTTTGTTGAGTCACTTTTAAGTTGTTTCATTTGTTTATCGAGTTTTTTCAGTTTTTTTGTCGAGTTGTATTTGTTGTTGTATATTGTGTGTTGTTTATCAAGTTGTATATTACTTGATTTTATTTATCGAGTTGTACATTTTTTTTCTTGTTTTGTTGGTAGTCGGTTCATTACCTGATTCAGAAGGTTGTGCCAATACAATGTTCAAATTCCATCAATCAAGTTCGCTCTCGTTTTTATGTTATGTAGTGCTCAGAATGCAAAATAAAACACTTTTTCGTACAAAAAGACTGGTTTTCATTCCAATCATGGTTACTTTTTTACAAAAGCGTGCAAGTTTTCAAAACAAAATAAAACCTACCTAAAGCTATACAAAGTGCTAACACTACCAGAAAAAAGAAACTAAGCAAAAATACAAAAAATTAGCGCCAGCTATCTCAGTCTCAAGAGGCCCTCTTCGTCCTCTTCTTGGGTAGAGCCTTAAAGTTGTCTCCATTAGCACCGCTGTTTGTATCTCTCTCAGAACCAGAACCCGTCATCATTGCTCTGCGCCTCGGGCTGACTCGGCATCATCTCCACTAGCGAACTCGTGGCGTCATCATCTCCGCTCTCGAATGACTTAGCGTGCTGACTCGTAGCCTCCTCAGCCTCGCTGGTCTCAGCCTCGTCATCACTCAAAATGGGCTCAAAAGGGCCACTCTCATCTCCGGTGCCCCTAGATTTGCCTCGGCTACGCGCTGGAGCCTGTCTCTCTCTCTTTCCTACTGATAGAGGAGGTACTAATGGTCCTGCTGCAGCTCCTGTTGGCGCGCCTGATATGGCTGGGATCTGGAAAGGGCAATTGTCAATATATCAGTCTCAGTGTATGTACCAGATGCAAAGATGGTATGCAGTATGAGTGTAAGCAGAAGTCAAATACAATGTGCGGGTACAATGTATAAATGCAGTGTTTGAGTGCAGCATATCCGATCAATGCTGTATGGAACAGATTACAGTTGAAATGCTAATGTATCAGTAGAAAGTTTGATGGCATGAAATGTAAACTGAAGAAAACTACCTGAATTCCATAGAGGCTGAGCAAACTCATGCTCCTCTGCACCATCCCTATTAGGGAAGCTGCTAGCTCGAGAGCGTTCCCTGTGTACTCTATAGATGCCTATAAGTGTGTTGAGGTGATCAGTGTTCTATAAGCATAACTGGAATGTATTTGGCATACAAAATGTAAAGCGTGGTACATACTGGAGTCAGGCCTCGAACCCTAACAAGCTCGTGCCCGGCTAGTGCAGGCTCAATAGGGATCTAGTAAGCCTCCCCGGTATGCTGCCAACAGGTAAGTGTAGTGGGAAGCTCTGGCCAGCCAATCATCTGTCTCGCCCGAGGAGCTCCTCTGCCATAGGCCTTAGCTGCCCTGGCCACTCTAGGCCTCATCCTCGCAACAGGAGCTCTTGCTCCCTCGCCTCTGCGAACACTAGTCAGAGGTGGCATAAGGTGTGTCTGAATGAAGACTACATAATCACCCTCGACTCGGAAGTATTCCGCCTCTAAGCCCACTATGAACTGGATAACTCGCTGATCTCATGGACTCTGACGGCGTCATCGATATGAACTGAGCGGGCATGCCCAGAGACTGGCGTACGACTCTCTCACCAAGATACTAGGCTCGGTAGATTGGACCCTTAAGTAGAATGCAATAACGAGACATGCCCCATGCCGCATTATACCGGCCTCCAACTCTTTCCGGTATCATGGCCCATGGCTGCCATGAGATATGCAAATCAAAGTTGTATAGATTGTTAGTTGTTGTCAGTGGCTATAATGTGAATCAGAACAGTATGAAAACAAATGATGACTGTGTTTTAGGTTACCTCATAAGTAGCTACTATGTCAAAGTAATGCCTGAAGAAAGAAAATGGCTTGTAAGTCCTGCGGCGAAGCTGACCATCGAACACCCGTGAATAAGGAACCGTTAATGGAACCTCCACCTCTAACTCCGGGGCAAGAGTTAGGAAGTATGCATACACCCATAGCTATAGAGAAAGTGCACGGATATATGATCAATACAGTGCATGAATAGATATAGAAAATGCAAAGCAGAAAGCATACAGTGCATGAACAGATACAGAAAGTACAAAGCAGAAAATACATGCGTTGAACAGATGTACAGAGCAAGAAATGCTGAACCAAAAATGAAAAGTGGAAAGAGAGAACTGAGATATGTACCTCCCAGGCTCGCTAGTAGCCTTCGATCAAGAGTCCAATCCCGCTTGAGGTCAAGCTCATATAGTCGAACAAGGTGGCGAGGGCAACCTCGCCCCAATCATAGAAACTCACTTTGGGAAGCACCACTAGTGCGCTCAACAAGTATAGCCCCACGGTGTTCGCCCTATTTGCAAACAGGGTGGTACCGAATAGGAACATCAAAAAACCCCGAGCGTAGTGCTCTATCGCCTCTACTGTCTCTGGCACGGTCCCCTGGAACTGCTCCTCAAACCAGCTATATCTGAACTGGGTTATCCAGAACAAAGGTAGGCGTGCCTCTAGAAGCTCAATCCAAGCAGCCTCTCACTCCCCCATGTCAGGACCAAGAGGAATCGGATCACCCCCTGTGTTTAGGCCTGTGATCATGGCGAAGTCGTAAAGGGTCGTCGTCATCTCTCCGGTAGTGGAAAGGTAGAGAGAGTTGGTGGTGTCCCACCACTGCTCCACTAGTGCTCCAAGAAGTGGATGGCTCACTATGACTTGTGACAATCCAAAGAAAAATGGGCCAAAGCCTGCCTCATCAACAATAGCTCGTACTCCGGTAGGGAGCTCGTCGTACCAATCTCTGGCTGTCGTCGTCCTATAGCCCATGTATGCATGGGCATCACCCTATGGTAGAGGACAGGTGAATGAGTATCAATACAGTTCGATGAAAAGGAAGAGTAAAACAAATGTAATCGCATTGGTGAAACTACAGTGTAAGAGTGTGATTAGTGCAAGAAATGCAAGTAAAGACCATCAGATGTGATAGTGCATAGAGTTCGTACCTCAACGGCAACGGCTAAAAAATGGAAATCTGGCTCCCTTAGTAAGAGATCCACTAGTGCGTTAGTGAAATCAGTGAAATGCCTAACGCCTCCAGTAGGCAGAATATGCATTTGAGGATGATACCTCGTCGGATCGAAAGGCCTCACTCCCAGTTGTAATCCCAGTTGTAAGGGCTTCGGCTCTGCATCAGAATCGAACTTTGCCTCAAACTCCATCTCTGGAGGATCCCTATCATGTGGAAAGTCATTTGCCATATGAAATGTAGATGAAGAGTCGATGAGAAGTGAAGAAAATGGGAAAAATGGATGGAAAATGCCAAAAGTCAACTCAAGTCAAACCCTATGAGAGAGAAAATGGGAGAAAAGTCAAAGCCTAGAAAAAAGCGCTAAATCTAAGAGAAACTCGAGGAGAACAAGCCACAAGTGGTGAAAATGAAGAAAAAAGCACCGAAATCAGTTTTAAATCGGTTCAAAACAAAGAAAATCAAGAGGTTTTAGCAAATCAACTTTGCGTGGGGCATTGGAAAATGCGTATAAAGCTCAGATCTAGAGAGAGGGGGGGAAGAATTTCGGGCATGAGGTATGGAGGAAATAAGACCCCATGCCCTATACTTAAAGACCCGAAGGTAAAATGACCAAAGTGGGCCGAGCAGCCATCAATGGAGGTCGGCCACCACTGGTGGCCGACAGCTACCATTGATGGCCGACAGTTCTTAGGACTGGTCGACAGGCAGCCAACACCTCTCCCTGGTGGCCGACAAGCTTCCAGTGATCCTCTTTTGTGTTTTGCTACTGTTTTGTGTCCTTAGTCCTCGAGAAAGTGCAAGAAAAGTTCACTTTTAATCTCAAATTGCCTCTACGGAAGCTCTAAATTGTGTCTCTGGTGCATGATGATTCATCACTAATCAATATCAATTAGGTGTATCCTTTTTAACTTGTTGCAACTCTTCTGAGAGGTAAATCGGAAGTTGCGGCTGAGTCGGTTTTATTATGCATCTCTTTACCGTTGCATGGAACGTGCATTGTACATATGATCTTGCATCACTTTTCATATTTGCACAGAGCATGCTTCAATTTCCAATGTGCATAGAACATGTATTTGCTAATCTTGCATAGAATATGCATTGTGTGCTATTAATTGTGCATAGAACATGCATTTTGTACTATTGCATTGAATATGCATTCCGATGTTGCATAGAACATGCTCCGGTTCTCGTCGTATGGAATACGCTTCTGTCTTGTTTCTCACATGTTTTGCATAAAACATGTCTCTAACATTGTGTCATGATTCTTTGTCTTGCATAGAGCATGCATTCTTTTACTATGTTATGTTTGTTAAGTTTCTTTCTTATGAATGCATGATATTGTATGTACAGTTCATTTAGAGGAGTTCCAGGTGAGATTATTCCTGTCCTTTGATTTACCTTATTTTGGTTAGAAGCATTTGGATGTGTTCCGATGTTTATCACCACTCCTTGTTTTGGTTAAAAACATTCGGACGTGTTCCGATGTTTATCACCACACCCTGTTTTGGTTAAAAGCATTTGGATGTGTTCCGATGTTTATCACCACTCTTTGTTTTGGTTAAAAGCATTCAGATTTGTTCCGAAGTTTATCACCACTCCCTATTTTGGTTAAAAACATTTAGACGTATTCCGATGTTTATCACCACTCCCTATTTTGGTTAAAAACATTCGGACGTGTTCCGATGTTTATCACCACACCCTATTTTGGTTAAAAGAATTTGTATGTGTTCCGATGTTTATCACCACTCCATGTTTTGGTTAAAAACATTCAGACGTGTTTCGATGTTTATCACCACATCCTATTTTGGTTAAAAGCATTTGGATGTGTTCCGGTGTTTATCACTATTCCTTGCCTTGCTTAAAAAATTCGAACATATTCCGATGTTTATCACCTCCCCTATTTTGGTTTAAAAACATTCGGACGTGTTCTGATGTTTATCACCACTCCTCGTTTTGGTAACAAACAATTGGATGCGTTCTGATGTTTATCACCGTTCCCTTTGGTTAAAAATAGTCGGGTGCATCCCAGTGTTCACACCAGCCCTTCTCTCCTTCCACGTGCAATGCGTTAGGATCTTGTTTGACACCTCAGGTGCGCCCGACGGTTGTGTTATTCTTTGCCTTTCCTGCGTGATGCGTAGTTAAGTTTGCATAATTTTCTTACATCCTTTTTGCATGAAATGTGGTTTGGCTTGTGATTCCCACGCGTGACGTGTTTATTTACTCACTTCTGTTTATGTTTGAGTTTGTTGTACCATGTTTCGGTTTGTATGAATGTAGCATTTCTTTGCATGACATTTGCATCTAGATGTTTCATTACAGCCTCATTGCATGATCATAAGTTATTCTCTGCATCATGCATATCACTTGCATCTTGCCCCAGAACTACGCTGGTTTGATTCCTTGCAAAGGGATACGTAGGCAGCCTGCGGGCACAACCATTTGTCATGTCTTGCTTGTCTATTTGTCCAAGTTTTTGGCCTTGTCAAAAATAGGTCGTCTCTAGGCTTTGACATTCACTCCTGTCATTTCATGACTTCCGAGCTCTGTCAAAGAGGGGCAACTGTAGACACCTCATTTTTGACCGTCCTTAAGACTTGGACATCATCGTTGTGCACTCAATGATTGTGCTTGTTTGTGTTCATTTTGAGCGCCCAAAGTCCTAGGTGGAATGCCCTGTCTTTGAGCCTTTGAATCTTGCTCTTTATGTGCCTTGTTTTGGTCCAAAACTTGGTGTCTGGACCTCTTGGTGACTTGTCGACCACCCCCCAAGGCCATCGGCCATGGAATGACTTTGTCAACCATGGATGTGGCCGGTCAGCCACCAATGGTGGCCAGTCGGCTATTAGTGGTGGCCGACGGCCACCAGTCTATTTTTCCAAATATTTCTTAATAGTTGTTGCTCGCTGAGCTGCATCTTCATACACGTGTATGGTGGGATGTATCCAAGCTCAAGACTTGTTTTTCTATATATAAGGATGTCCTCCCCCATTTTAGAGGGTTAAAAGATTTGGACCAAAAATCTCTTTATCTCTTTAGATTTCTCTCTCTCTTGATATTTTGTGCCTTGTAGCTTGTTTTCTCTACACTTTTGCATACACTACCTGAATTAGACTTGACCACCTTCGAGCTAAGGTCCCTTGGAGCCTTGTTTGAGCTCTAGAAGGAGGTTTGGGCTTGGATTGTTGCCTATTTTGTGCTTTGCTTCAAAAGTATAAAACTTACCCTACTTAAGCTTGTTTTCAATGCTTGTTTTGCCATCTTTTTCTATTGTTTTTGGCTTAGTTTTCAACTGTAAAAACCTCTATTTTTATGACCTAAAAATGGTGGTTTGAGGCTATTTTGAGTTAAGGGGTTGTCCACCCTTTTTGCTTCTTAGCTTGTTAAGCTTTTGTGCTATTATTTACCACTTTCAAAACAATTTGTTTGGACCTTTTGACCACTAAATTTCAGAGCTTTTCCAGTGGTAAAAACTTTCTTTTGAAGTCCAAAATTAGAGGGGTTAGCCTCGCCTCCTTGTGTCTTGTTTACATGCCTAGTTAGCTTCATGTGTTAGCATATTTTTCTAGCTTAATTTAGCTTTAGTCCAACATGTTTTTGTGACAGGTTATCTCGTTTTGGTTATACGCATACTGGTAATTGTGGTTTCTGTCATAACCATTATGAGGATCACAACTATCTTTTTTTCCATTGTCCTTTTTCGGATAATGTTTGGAAGGAGCTTCAATCTAGGATTACTGTATCCTGGCCCTGTCTTGAATGGCCTGAATTGGTCAATCATATTTCTAAACTTGTTAAGGGTAGTTCTGTAGGTGCTATCATTTCCAGACTTGGGTTCACTTGCACTGTTTACCAATTGTGGCTTGCTAGAAATAACAAAATTTGTAACAATGATGCTTACCCTGAAGATGTTGTTATAAAGCAGATTGTGGATATGATTAGGTTTAGAATGTTGTCCATAACCAACTTGAAAAATCATTCTAATGACAATTTGGTTTCTAAACAAGTGGAGGCTACCTACTTCTATCTTGAAAGAGAGATGTAGTCATGGTAGCGTAAAAGAACTTTGAGTGATGTAAGATCAAATAATGTGGGTTGAGTGGCTTGTGAGCATAAACTGTGGGTTATATAAGTTTGCTAATTTTGCAATGCTTACAAACAGATTGAGTGTTGCTATTTACCATAAATTGAGGGTTGAGTTTGGTAGCCAAATACACCTTCCATTCCACTTGTCCACGAGTGTTTTCTAATGGTGAAAAATATATATATTGCGTTACTCTTTTTTGCAGTGTTTGAAAATTTGAAGTTGTATAATGGGACCTTCTCTTGTGGGTTGAGTGTTGAGAGCCTATATATTGAGTGTTATTAGATTATCTGCCGAGTGGTGTGAGGCTATATATTGTGGGTTGAGTGTTGTGAGCCCCTATATTATATGCATTATACCATTTGTCCTTTACATATTAGTGTTTACGTTTGTCGCTCTCTCATTAGCTATATGGTTGGACAGTTTTACTAAATCTCCAAACTTTAAGATTTGGGTTGCGGTATTAAGGATGATGGTAGGTTTATGGCTATTTCTTCTTTGGTGTTACGTCTGTATATAGTTGTTTTGGGTTTCACTAACCTTCCTAGCTTGAAGATAGAAAAAGCACTTGTAAAGAATCTTTGGTTATAAGATGTGCTTACATAAAAGTCAGGGTGTGTACATTTTATTGCTGGCGGCAAGTGTAATAGCAAAGTGAAGGCCATGTTTTCGTCTTTTGTGACGAAGAAAGTTGTTTTTGTTGTTTTGTATATTTATATTTTCCAAATTTGTGTCAAATTCTCTAATCTCTTTTTGAGCCTACCCTTGCGGGATGTGCAAGTGATGTTATTTCATTTAGGTGTCTTTGCTGATAGGTATGTTTATGGCCCACATATTTTGTCTATGGGGCCCATGAACATTCTCCTTGCATCAGCTAATTCTCTTTTGCTTAAGGTGTTGTTTGTTGCTTCTACACGTATTTCTATTAGGTTTTGGTTGAAGTTTTTGATGTTCTAGCAGGTTGTTTGTTTTGGTCCTTGTGGGCCCTCATCCTTTTTGGGACGGGTCTGCATTGTTGTTGTCCAATTTTTATTGGTTATTGTATAGTTCTATTAGGGCCTGGGGCATGCCCCTTGTATTTTGTGTAAGTTTTTTGTTTTTATTTTATGACTTATTCACACACACACAAAAAAAAACATGTTTTTGTCTCTATTTTGACCTGTTTTGGCTATATTTTGGGCTAGTTAGTTCAGTTGAGGCTTGTATTGCATAGTTGTAGTGTTATTTCCTTCACTAGCTTAATGCTTTAATCATCATTGCTTTGAGTTAATAGCATGCTTTCAGTGCTTTTATCACTCCATTTTAGCACTTAAAATCTCTGCAACCTCCCTCTTTGCTTCACTTTTTTATTTGCTTTTGAGAGTTGTTTCAAACTTGGGATCTTTTAAGCTTAAGATTGAGGTTATGCTTAATGGTTTAATCCTCTTTGAGGGTTCATTACCAATGGCATGATCTCTCTCATGCCTTAAATTACCCATTGGTTGACATTTCTTTCCTTTAGAAGACACTCACTTTTGGACTTAATCGATTAAAGAATGAATCGGTAATGTAAAACATGTAAACAAAATTGGACAAGTAAAAGAGGCAAGATAAGCATCTTTCGTGTTGCATTGCATGTGTTCGAATCGGACAGTAATTCAAACACAAGAAAAATAGGACATTTCATACTCAAAGTGATGAAATGTGCCACTTTCCTTGGTCACCATCACCCTTGATCATGCATGATAGGGTGGTGGTCTTTTTGAGTCTTGTTTTGCACTCATTAAACTTGTACAAACTTGGTTCTTTGGCCATCACGCATGGAAATTCTTGATTGGTGGTTTGAGAGCCAAGAGTTCCACTTCTTTGAGCTTGTTTGATGACAAGGAGTGTAAACAGTACACACAAACCTATGAGAATACACTGTTTTGCTCTGTCTGCTCTCTGTTGTAGCAAAAGAAGGAATTCATGTCATCAGTGGCCGACCGGCCACCATTGGTAAGCCGGCCCATCGTCAGCCACAAATGAAATTTGTAAAGAGTGTTCCTGAGATGAAGCAGAGGTGTTCTACAAGTTGGCACGATTTTCAGTCATCAAATGGGCAAATAGAGGCGTTCAGCAGAAAGGTAGTGGCATTTCGGTTGGAAACCGAACACATACATAAGCCTACCTTGCATTTTAAGCTTATTTATCGCTTAAATATCTAGCTTAGATATGTGTTGTAATTAATTAGTTGTAGCTAATTAAGTGTTGTAAATAATTAGTTAGTTTAACTAGTTATTAAATGTCGTTTTGTAATTAATTAGCTAGAATAGTTAATTAGTTTCGGTTTGTAATTAGTTAGCTTAATTAGCATGGCTAGTTGGTCAGCTTATTCATTCGAACTCTCCTTCGCGAGAGTGCAATCTTGTAATAAGTATGCATGCGTGCGTGTAAGTCTTCCAACCCTATGTCTTTCTCCCTTTTATTTAATCGCTTTTGATGGTTAGATTAGGGACATTTTCAATTAGCATACCTTATGCTTGCATGCTTGCATCCATTCATTTGTCTTGCATGCACCAAGGCTCAGGACATCATTCAAACTGCATTGCAATTTCAATATCTTCTTTGAATACATGTTTAACCACATGTTGTTCAAATCGATTCATATGCCATATTAGTATCTGAGCCTATTAATTGCATTATTCCATGTGTTGCATTAGACATCTTGTATAGTTAGGATCATGCATTTTTCTAACTAGTCTCTATTTTGGCTTGGAGTACTTGGTGAGTTTTATGCTTTAGCATACTTGCATGAGTGTGATTGCCATGTTGCCATGATTAGCATGCTTGCCATGAGGCTATGTGCTTAAATGCTAAACTGTATGAATGCCTGTGGATGAAGGCTTATTGTTTGAATTGGAACTATTCAACAAATGTGAGTTTTAAGCCCACTTTGTTGTGGCAAAATCATGTTTGAAGCCCACTATATTTGGTGGCAAATCTGCATCTTTAAGCCCACTTGAGGATGGCAAATTCAAACTATTTTCGAAAACGAACATGAATTGAATTGTTCAAAGTCTTGCGACTAGTCTATACTTGCTTGTGCGCATCACCTAGTAAGGTTAGAAAAATAACCGAAATAAGAACAAATAATGTTTATAAAACAACATATCATGATTAGTAGAGGCCAATCTTTGATTGGGCAAGTGAAGGTGCTCATTTCAGGACCTTCCCCTCTCGTACCCCAGTTCCCGAGCCGAGGCAACTTTGGTGATGACGGACATGTGGCTTTCGGCACGAGTCAGGGTTTCCTAAATTTCTTCAAAAAACAAAATATTTAGGTGGCGATTCTGTATTTGGCAAAGTAGTCCAATTTTGGCACTATTTGATTTAAAATCGATTTTCCAAAAAGATTTGCCAGATTTGGACTCTTTGGTGTTTAAAAGTTTCACATTGCACTTGTGAGACTAGATTCAGAACTGCGGGAGTCCGAACTATGAGGCCTTCTTTTCAAGACCCTTTCCAAAAGGCGGGGCGTGGAAAAAGGCTAGTCCACAACGTCCATCTCTAATCTCCAATCTGCAACAAAACAAAACAAAACAAAACAAAACAAAAAAGAGGAAGAAAATTATTATCTTATCAATAAAATATACAATTTAACATTTTTCGAAAAGTGCATTTTTTGACTTAGTTCTCAAACTGGGAGTCTCGTGCTAGTTTTATAGGTTTCCACAACTTACATTTGTCCCTCCTGAGGTGTTCGGGGTTTTTCCCGGGCTTTTTCGTGACTACTTCACGATTTTGGCCCCCAATGGCCTATTTTTAAGCCTAAGTGTTGGAAAAAGTGCATTTTTTGACTAAGTTTTCAAACCGGGAGTCCTATGCTAGTTTCGTAAGTTTCCACAACTTACATTGGGCCCTCCCGAGGTGTTCGGGGTGTTCTTCAGGCCTTCTCGTGGTTGTTTTACGATTTTGGCCCCCCAATGGCCTATTCTCAAGCCTAAGTGTTAAAAAAGTATATTTTTCTACTTAGTTTTTAAACCGGGAGTCCCGTTCTAGTTCCATAAGTTTCCACAACTTACATTGGTTACTATAAGTTTGGAATACAATGGTAAATTTTTGGGAGTCTCGTGCTTGTTCTATAAGTTTTCACAATTTACATTAGTTCCTCTCGAGGTGTTCATGATGTTTCTCGAGCCTTTTTGTGCCTATTTGAAGCTTTCCCCCCTCCCTTCCCCAAGACTTATTTTCTTGCCTAAGCATTTGAATAGTGCAAATTTCAAAGAAGTTTTGAAATCGAGAGCCCCATGCTTGTTCTGTAAGTTTGCATAACTTATGTTGCTCCGTCTCAAGGTGTTTGTGATGTTTCCCGGACCTTTAGATGCATATTTCACTATTTTTCGGGAACCTTTCGCGACTAAATGTCAAAGTAGTTTTTTTTATTCTACCCTAGTTGAAGAAGAAATTTTATACTAAATTAACATAGAAACATAATATACTAACTAAGAAGCTTGTTCATCAGAATCTGAACTTTCCCCACTCTTAAAATTTCCTGTGATACCTTTCTGCCTTAAACACTCTATGATACTTTGTATCTTCTTGCTTTGTTTTTTCTCTAACTTTTGAAACCTTGCAATTTGTTCATCTTGTTGTGCTATTTGCATCTCAAGGCGTTGAACATAGTCACTATTTTCAAAGAAGTGATGGTCTTCATAGAAGAAGAAGGCCTCATGCCGAGTCTTTTTACATAACCTACCCTTGGCTTAAGCACTTTGGCTGACGACTCATTTGGGGTCAAGTGGATCGCACTAGTCTTTGAGAGGTGTTCTGCTTGCGTCTATATCATGTTGTCCTATTAATTTGAAATAAATCAAACAATTATTAGTCATTCTACCCTACAAATCAAAATAAATAATTTTATCAAAATTAATATGCATTGCCTTGTACATAGATAATTAACTTGGCACTCTGACGAAATCCATTCATGCATGCCCGAATTATAGTCGATGGGCTTGTAAAATTCTGCCAAATCGGGCACTTCTCCATTTGCAATTAGTTGATTCATTTGTTTTTTAATGTAATTTCAAATATTTAAATAAGAAAGCCTACTAATCCAATAAAAAAAAAATAAGTAGAACGCACTGAGCTGTACACCCTGACCGAGATTGATTTTGATCCACATCGATGTTTTGTTTTCATTTACATCCCATTATTCACATTAGTTAGTGATTGTTCCTACACGATTGAAACACCAATAAAAACAAGAAAACTTAATATTAGTAAGGAGAAACTGAATTTTTGACAATTAACATAAAACATTTTACCTTGAATTCTTTACTATTCCACTTTTTGTCAATTAGAGATATCCACTGATTAAGAGTAACACTTACATGTGGGTGGCTTCTTGCATCTTCCCCTCTTGCATCCTTAAGCTGCTTGTATTTTTTGTGCTACCTATAGGTGAAGCTACTCAATCGTCGACCAAACTGTGTATCTAAAGCCTTTGCTACATCACTATGATTTCCTTGTAGGTCAAACTGATCTTACAAAATCAAATCATTTTTTTTCATAAGTTAAATATCCTAAATTTTGTTCACATGCACAATTAGATGTAACAACTACCAACTGTGAAACATAAAGGCTAGGCTATAGGAGTAACTCTACAATCCATGTCCACATAACACACATGAAGCGCGCGCGAGCGCACACACACACACACACTAACTAGAAGCAACCACTAGTCCATAGAGCAATAGCAATAGAGAGCTAATCAACAACAAAAACAAAACAAAACAAAACAAATTTGATAAGTGGTAGAGTTTTTAAATAGTAGAGTTTTTAAACACTCTAAGGCTAATGAAGTTACAATCATTCACCAGATCAGCCTGGTCTTCATGTCTGCAACCTCCCCTCTATCACTATTGATTTTAGCAAACCTGAGAATGACACTCCACATAAGTAGGCATCATATCCAGATAATACAAAACCTGCACTAAATCTCACCACATAATGAATTCCTAAGTCACTTAACCCACAAATGTGCCTCACACTCATCAAGAAAAGCAGGTATTTGGGAATCTACACACAATTTTGGTCTCACTACACTCAATCCACTTTTACGAACCATATAACACTCAAACTCACAATACTCCCTCTTGTACCTGCAATAGAAGATACACATAGATAGGCAAAGGATAAAATTAGTATAAACCCACAGATATATGGTCTCACACAACTCAACCCACATTTTAGTAATCTTTACAATCCTCAAATCCAGCTACATCTGCAAAATAACACACAAAATTAACGTAATTACACTCCATATATGCTTTAACCACTCAACCCATAGTGTATAAATCTCATAGCTCACTCTCTCAACAACCAGTTCACTCAATATATGCTCACCACCACTCAATCTTCAAACAAAATAGACAACCTTAATGCTTGAGAATTGTTCTAGGAAGTCTCTAGGAGCTAAGAAACCACTCATCATTATTATATTTTTTCACATATGATAGAGCCATAGCTCTAAATCTGATTTTCTTCTTTATATAATCTGGTTTCTACATCTGGCCATTAACCAAGTGTGGTGAGTGTTTTTCCCTATATAGTCTTGGTTGATCTACTTTATTTACTCACTGGTGGGTCTTTTTTTCTCATGTTTATCATATTTATTGGTTGGTCTGGGCTTGGGCTGGGGCTATATATAGCAGCAAACTACAAAGCTACTGCAAAAAGGAATCATATGAAAGAACACATCAATGAGCATGGCTGGAGCCACAATCAGCATAACAATAGCGCAACAACAACAAATTAATTCATAGCATCCACAAGGTCATGCTTTTTAACTCACCAAAGTTACATTAGCTACCTATGATCAATAGTCTTTCATGGGGAAAAAAGAAAAAAAGAAAAAAGGCAACACCTAAATAAATAGGAAAAGCCAAACTATACAAAATAATGAAAACTAAATGCAATTAAATGCAATTTGGCCTTACTAAATGCGTTTGATACTTGTGAAGGCATTATTCAAACTCACCAAATCAAGTGCCAATACACCATAAGCACATAATAGAATTCCGTAATATCAAGTTGCCATTGTCCACCTAGAATTGTTTCCTATGTAATTGCTATAATGTAGGACGCATTCAAATGATTCAACCTTGACAACAACCTTAATCAAAACAAGGTTTTTGCTTAAGGTTCAATTAAAACCTAGTTTCAGGGATCTTAGCAAGCTGGGTTTCAACTTTTCTTAGGAAATGGCTATTTTAAACTATTGAATAACTAGATTTATAAATATAGTCACATGCCAATAGCCAACACAAAATTAGAAAGTAAAACATAATTGTTTCTTTACTCCAAAAATAGATCCAAAGAACACAAACCCACAAAACATATAGTCATAACAACACCCAAAACACAAATACCATTCTCATCATCATCAAACTAAATATGAATTTTCAAAACAATTATGTTTCCAAATATGTTATTTCTTGTTGTTTCTTTTACCACAGTACTAAATCTAGGGATGTGGAAGTTAAACCAAATGAGCCTATACCAAGTCACTCTAGGCCTATGAACTCTAAATAGGTCCCAAGTAGAATGGACAGAGAAGAGGCCATTATATGAGAAATAATAAAGAAATCAAACAATGCTACAACTTCAAATCAAACAATGCTACAACTTCAAAGATAAGAGTTTGACAATAATTATCGCAACGTTGGATCATCGGCTCCTTATCAGCATTGTTCACTTTTTTCCACCTACAAACGCTCAGGTTTGGTAACTGTGATCGAACCTCTATACCAATCTTGGAGGCCAGCTTAGAGGCTTGATCTCCTACTGGCGCACAAAACTATTTAGGTATAGAAACCAACATCTTTCCATCCTTATCAACAATGCGTTGGACCGGTATGCCGTGTGTCGAGCCACGACCACGTTTGTCACGTGATACTGTAAGAATATAATATTAATTGATTTAGTAAATAAAAAAAATGCAAGTTAGACCTTGAAAGCTACTTTGCAAACTTACCAATGTTGCTAGATGCAGTCACCTCATGCTTAGGTTGCACATTGTGAGGTGGTAAGGGTTGGGTATCGATGTCCTGACATGGGGAATCCATCCTTTCCTCTGGGGCGGGATTTAATGGCCTTAAATGAGAGTGTAAACGGAGTCCAGGTAGCATCTCTTGTTCCTTAAATAACATAATCAAATAGTAAAAAAGATATTTAACACAGTTAAAATATATTTAAAAAAAGATACGATGTTTAAAATATGTGAACAAGATACTAAAATAGCAAAAGACATGTTCACACACAAATATAAAATAATGTATATAATACCTCGCGGTTAATGGAACCCAATGACTGATCATCATTGTCATCCTCACTCTCTGATGGTTTATACTCATCATCATCATCTACCTCAACCCTAATTTCCTTTTCTTTTGCATTTGCACATTTGGGATGAACTGCACTCACCAAAGAATTTGTAATATTCCTCACTCCAAGATTGTTCATTATCTCACAGTTCTCCTAGATTCACTTATTTCTTTGTTTCTCATATTCTATTAGCTTCTTAGTTCTCAAATCACCTGGTTTCAGCCATTGTTTTTTTGCCTTTGACCATTTTCTACAAATATATAACATAATTCAACTTTAATTAGAAAATACAGACAATTTAATTATGCACCATTAAATAAAAGAAGAAAAAGCAAGTAACATAAACATATAAAGTAAATAGTACATTAATTAATAACATATGTTCAAAAAGAAAATATAAAATAAAAATTACATATCATAATCCATATAAGGATCCATATCAACATCAGGACTATCATGTTCTTCATCTCCTTCATCATCTCTATTCTCTTCCATTATCTCATCTAATGACCTAACTGCCAAAATAACATTGAATTCAATATCATCCCTACAATATAAAATAATTGGGTCAATGTCAATTGGAACAACATCAACAATGTTTTCTTGTTGGAACACATTATTATTTTCTGAAGGATCCAATAGATCTCCATCACTAGCTTTTGGAACATCAAAGACACCCCTATGTTGCACCCTTTGTCCGACATTCTAAGGTTCACCCTATTTGGTGTCATTTCGATAAAAGACTTGCTTAGCCTAAGTAGGTAGGATAAACGGGTTAGATTGGTACCACCGACTATTCACGTCAATGCTTATGTAATATGTATCAAATCGTAGTTCTGTTTCTACCAGTGTTACCGGTGTTGTACCATTCACACTGGAACAAAACAGCCTTTTTATCACATACGTAGTCAAATTCCAAAACCTTGCACAAGTGACTGTAGAAGTCATGCAATTTTCCTTCGCGATCTCCTTTTGTAAGCATGCCACTATTCTAACTCTTACAATGATTGTCTAGATCTCGAGTATAGAACCGTCTATCATTGATTATGCAACCTGAGTAATCTTTCACTAGCAAATTAGAACCATTTGCTAATGACAATAATTCATCGGTTCCCTCTAATGTCACAAACCAAACTTGCCCCTGTAGGTTTAGCGTCGTAACCGGCCAGTAATCCTAGAATTACCAAAGGCCTCTGACCAGAATAACAAAATATAAGGGGCTAGTGGAAGCAAATATATAAAATACACTGTCTATAGAGCTGTGCTGACGTACATGGGACAGAATATTTAAAACTTAAATTTACATATATGACGTCAAATTTCATAAGTCATGTATCAAAAAATGGATAATAACAAAAGGGCTTAGTCTGGTGTACGGATAAACAAAACAAAACAAAGACATCGTTAACATGGTCCTTAAAACTTGACTTCTTCAACGGGAACCTCCTCGGGAGGCACAGTGGCTGGCTGACAAAATGGAACTCTAGGCCATCAACTCTGGGCCTAGTCACCTATATACATAATATAAATAGTGAGCAAAAGCTCAGTGAATAATAACAGAGTAAAGGGTTAAATGAATGATGTCCCATATCAGATTCAGAAGGCAGAAACAGATTCATATTCTTATTCCAAGTTCAGTAGCATGTATTTATTCAATTGCACAGAGGATTATACATAGTACACCCATTTGTACTAATAGATCAGATACAAAGCATTAAGGGTCATACTTGACTAGTTCCATAAAGGAACTGCCGGTACAAGGAATAGAGAACATACTTAAGCCACAATATTGTTACCCCTGGGCGAGGGCCATGAGACCACGGTATTATTACCCCCAACCAAGGGCCTTGTGCTTATAGACCATAGTATTGTTACCCTCAGGCAAGGACCATGTGCTAAGGATGCCACGAATACTTGTCAATGTATGGACAATCATTCATTGATGCAGAACATAACGTTTCAGAAAACAAATAATTTCTTGTCATATCATATAGGAAAATACTAAAACGTGAACATAGCTTTACAAAGTTATTACTTACAGATGGCTCCAAAAGCAAGACAGATATAGCAGATGGATCAGGCAAGTTATGGTGTGTGACCTACACAAACATAGAACGAATAAACATTGAATCACACACCCGAAATTCTTTAACTTAATTCTTGTCTTATCGTGGTGTGCTTCTAATCCTTATCCTCATTATTATGTCTAAATTAGGACTTAGGAATGCCTAGGATATAATGAGGATGCCAAAATGCACCTTGTAATACTTAGCAAAATTTGTTGAAAACAGGGCCTTCGCTCGAGCACAACTTCCTTCGCTAGAGTGGGGGTTCAAAAATATGAGTAGTCGCTCGAGCGTAACTTCAGTCGCTTGAGTGGTTTGTAAACTCTGCAAAAGTACTAGTTACATGAATTTCGCTCGAGCGTGACACTGAGGTCTTCGCTCAAGCGTAACTCCGGTCGCTCAAGCGGTCTGCAAAATTCATAAACTTCTAGGAGCATGAATTTTACGCTCAAGCCAACTTTTGGTCGCTCAAGCGGAAGTGAAAAATCATTAAGAGTGGTCGCTCAAGTGCACAACCCTTCGCTTGAGTGGTGAGGCAAAATTCTAGAATTTCTAGATTTGCTCCCAAACTTCAAAACTCGAATTCAAATGTTCAAAACAGGTTCTTTAGGACCAAAAGCTTAAGGGAACATGTGTAAACTTGTAAAACATTATGAATTAAAAATCATTTCGCAAAATCAAAGCCCAAAAGCATGCCAATTATTCAAATTAAGCTTGAAACTTTGAAAACATAACACATGTATTCTCTTGAATTCAAACTTTCCAAATCTTGATAGAATGAGATGTTTAGTACAACAAGGAGTTGAATTCTCATAACAAGTCTAAAATATGAACATATGTGAACATGCATGTGGGAAAACCTTGTAAACAACTTCCAAAACACCATAAAATGCACATGCATACATGGTATGAATTATATTCCCTTAATTCTAGCTCAATTCTCATACTTAGTCACAAGAACTTCTTAAATTCTCTTCATTAACAACTTAAATACACAGATTAGGAATCAATTACTCACCTAAAATTAGGAATTCTCTTCAAGTCTCTCCCTTCTTTCCTCTCTTTCACGTTTATGTCATCAAGGTAATGAAATATGCATATATGTATGTGCATTCTAGAATCATATGGGCCTTATATAGGCTTGATTAGGAAGCTTCCTTAGTGATTAATTAAGTGACATTATTTATTTTAATTATTTGGTTCTTAATCGAATTTAAATTAAACCTACCATAAAATTCTAAAAAGTTCAAATAACACATAACCTGAGTCAATTTCGTAATTGGATGCCGATAAGGCCTTCAATTCGCAGAATAGAACAGAAACACAACCAGATATTTCTACGACAAACAAATACAAATGCAAATAACATATAATACATGCAATTAACACATGATTTCCTCTTAATTACTCATTAGGCATCCTTAATCATGGTTTAACAGTTAATCATAGGTCGGGGTTGTTAAATCTAACGACACTTCAACTCTCAATCTATTTATCTACAATTACATGCAACAAACAATAAGTAAAAAATTTATAAATGATGAAATTTTATAAAACTTTAATTTTTTTTTAAATTGTAAATATCGAAAAATTATAAATGTTTTACCCTCTCTTTGAACCACTTGGGAAATTCTTGTTGTTGTATATAGGTTATGTCATGTCCAACTCGAGTTTGTAATAGATTTTTGTGTTCCCTACTAAAAAAAAATGATTACTACGTACCACTAATAAAAAAACTAATCATAAACATAATTCAATGAAACACATTGTAGACTGCCTTGAGAACTCCCGACTCGCGCCATGGCGCTAATTGCGTTTGTTCTTAGGCTACCGATTCGGACTCATGTCACGATTACGAATCTAATCTACTTAAAGTGCAATGCAAGATTGATAAATCACCAAAGAATCCAAATCTGGCAAATCGTTTTGGAAAACTGATTTTTATAAAAAAAAAAAAATGCCAAACATGGACTGCTTTGCCAGATACAGAGTCGCCACCTAAAAATTTTATTTTGGGGGAATTTAGGAAACCTTGACTCGTGCCTAAGGCTACGTTTCCGTCATCACCAAAGTTGCCTCGGCTCAGAAACTTGGGTACGAGAGGGGAAGGTCATGCAATGAGCACCCCTGCTCGCCCGATCAAAGATCGGCCTGTACTAAGCATGATATGTTGTTTTTAAAAACACGTGCGTTCTTATTCTGGTTTTTAACCTAGAATTACTATGTGATGTGCACAGTATACAAGTATAGGCTAGATCGCCTAAGTTGGAACAAAACATTGCATGTTCGTTTGTTTGAAAACGGTTTAAAGTTTGCTACTCGCAAGTAGGCTAAAACGAGGATTTCAATGAATTATTCCAATTCAAGGAATCCAACCTTCACCCACAAGCATTCAGGCAGTTAATCAAATAAGCAGTTAGCCTCATGGAAAGCATGCTAACATGGCAACATAGACATCTCATGCAGTATGCTAAAGCGTAAACACTTACAGTGCACTCCGAGCCAAAACAAAAAATTAGTTAGAAATCATGTATGATCCTAGTTTACGTTAAAATGGCAAATGCAACACATGCAAAAATGCAACTAAGATAGGCTCGGCTATCTAGAATGGCATATGAATGCGACAATTCGATACATGTATTCAACTTGAAATTGAAATATAATGCAGTTAGTATGATGCGCCGAACCCAGTGCATGCAAAATAGATGAATGAATGCACGCATGCAAGCATAAGGTATGCTAAACAAACTATGCCCTAAAACTAACCATCGTAAGCGGTTAAGTAAAAGGGAGAAAGAAATGGGGGTTGGAAGACATGCATCACACACACGCACGCTTATTACAACAGTTGGCCCTCTCGACGGAGGGTCCGAATAAGAAGGTAACTAGTTAATCTAAGCTAATTAAACTAATTATTACATCACAAAACTAATTAACTAACAAGCTAATTAATTAAACTATTACAAAACGAATTGAATAGTTAAACGCATTAACTAATTAAGTACAAATCAAAGCATAAACTAGCTTAGCAAATTAGCTAAGTAAAGCGATGAATCAGGAGACTCCAGGGCAGGAAGTATACGCATGCTTGATCGCCTCATTCGGAAATCCGTCGCGATGCCCCGATTTGCCTCTGTTTGCAACTGTTCTCAGAACCTTGCACCAAGCTCCCGAAAGCTTCTAACTCACCTTGGGGGCCTGTAGGAACATGGCCGACCACCTGGGGGTGTTGCCAGCCACTGGCTGACCACTTTCTATTGCTGTAAACCAGAAAAAGTGGTCGGCCAGCTGGTTGTTCTGGTCGGCCGACAAGTTTTGCTACACTTCTCCACTTTGCTGCAACAGAGAGCAAGAAAGGGCATGGCAATGTATTTGGAAGATATGTGTGCACAACCATCATCCCTATCATTTCATAAGCTCAAGGGAATGTGGTTCTCGACCCTCGGGCCACCAATCACGCATCTCGATGCATGATGGCCGAGAAGTCAAATTGCACAATTCAATATGAAATGAATGCACACATAAACACAGAAAGCCTAGAACTCTATCATGTATGATCAAGAGCGTCGGCAAACAAGAATTGAGGCACGATTCATCACTTCAAGTATGAAACGTCCCTCGTTTCTCATGTTTGGATTAACACTTAATCTAAACGAATGCAATGCAACTCAAGCATGTAAACATGCAATGCAAGGGACAAGTATGCAACAACATGCAACGCATCATGATCAAACTACCAATGCTAACGACATGCATACACAATGCAAAGCGACAAAATGGCATGCTCAATGCAATGTAACATAAACATGCACAATGCGAAGAACATAGCATACACAATGCAATGAACAACATGGCATTCTCAATGCAATGAAACAACATGGCATACTCAATGTAATGAAACATGAGCATACACAATGCAATGTAACAACATGGCATACTTATTAATGCTAAGGACGTGCATACTCAATGCAAGGCGATATAAGCAACCTATCAATGCTAATGGCATGAATACACAATGCAAGGCAACATAAGCATGCAAACAACATGTACACAATCATGCTCAATGGACTTAAACCAAAAATGGACAGACCTCAGTCATGCCCAAATCAGTGGCCATAATGATGAAATAAGAGGCATGAAGATCAAAACTAGCAACCTCAATGCATTGGCCCATCAACTAGGCATAAGAGCACAACTCTCAAGAGTGCTCAAGAAGTGACAAGAATGGAAGTGTAACAACACTACATGCACTGAAATATGGTAAGAAATGATGCCAAATCATTCAAACAACACAAGTATGGCATGCTAGGGTCCTTAAAGCATAAGGCTAGTAAAGAGGATTACAAATGGGGCATGCAATACATGGCATAAATGCATGAACCAATCATGGACAGAGCTCAAATAGGTCTAAACAAAGACCAAAATATGCTGAGATAGGGGCCCAAAGGTCTAGGCAAGATGGCATACATGCTAGGCCCAAACAAGGCAACAATGCACAACTCCTAAACCACAATTAAAGAGTGAATGAAGTGGGAACATGGCAATGCTACATGCTCTGAAATGTCATGGTAAATGATGCCAAATCATGTACACGATTGTAGACGTCCCCGAATGCATCCCGGGGGAAAGGGAGTGCGAGTCCCCTCCGTTCTGGTTCGATATTGGGTCACTACAGTTCGAAGGACTCAAATGTCACAGTTCTCAATCTTGAACCGAAGAGTCCAAATCCGGCAAATCGTTTTGAAAATAGATTTTTTTGAAAGAAGTGCCAAACATGGACTGCTTCGCCAGATACAGAGTCGCCACCTAAATATTTTAAAATGGGAAATTTAGGAAACCCTGACTCGGTGCCAAAAGGCCACGTGTCCGTCATCACCAAAGTTGCCTCGGCTCGGGAACTTGGGTACGATTGGGGAAGGTCACTTCGTGAGCACCCCCGCTCGCCCGGTTAAAGACCGGCCTCTACTAACCATGATATCTTATTTTGAAAACATTGTGAGTTCTTATTCCGGTTATTAGCCTAGGTACTATGTGATGCGCACAGCATACAAGTATAGACTGAGTCGCCTGAATTGGAACTAAACATTTCATGCTTGTTTGTTTGAAAATGGTTTGATGGTGCTACCCGTAAGTAGGCTAAGACGTGGATTTGCCACCCTCAGGTGGGTTTAGAAAAAAACGTGATTTTGCCACCATCTAGTGGGCTTAAAACGAACATTTGATGAATTGTTCCAATCCAAGTAACTCAACCTCCACCCGCAGGCATTCAAGGCAGTTATATCACATAAGCAGTTAGCCTCATGGTAAGCATGCTATTCATGGCAACACTCACACGCATGCAAGGATGCTAAAACATAAAAACTCACCGAGTACTCCAAGCCAAAACAGAAGTTTGTTAGAAATCCTGCATGATCCTAAATATACAGAAATGCCTAATGCAACACATGCAAAAATGCAAACTAAAGCAGGCTCGGCTATTCTAAACATGGCATGTGGAATGCTACAACTAACACGTATTCAATTTGGGATTGAAATACAAATGCAGTTTGTATGATGCGCTGTAGACGCGCCCGTGGGCTTCCATCTAACAGTTCGGACTCAATTTATGTTACGGTTCTCAATCTGAACCAAAGAGTCCAAATCCGGCAAATCGTTTGAGAAAACAGATTTTTGAAAAGTAGTGCCAAACATGGACTGCTTTGCGGATTCTGAGTCGCCACCTAAATATTTTAAAATGGAAAATTTAGGAAACCACGACTTCGGTCAAGGCCACGGTCCGTGTCGTCATCACCAAAGTGGTCTTGGCTCGAGCTTGGAATGATCGGGGAAGGTCACTATGAGAACCCCCTTTCGCCCGGTCCGAAGACCGGCCTCTACTAACCGTGATATCCGATTTTGAAAACATCATGTGCTCTTATTCCAATTATTAGTCTAGAATTACTATGTTATGCGCACAGCACAAAAGTATAGACTAGATTGCCTAATTTGGAAATAAACATTGCATATCCGTTTTATCTCGAAAAATGTGTTGGCTTTTGCTACTCGCAAGTAGGCTAAAATTCGGATTTCAATGAGTTGTTCCAACTCAAGTAATCCAACCTCCACCCACAGGCATTCAAACAGTTTATAACACATAAGCACTTAGCCGCATGGTAAGCATACTGTCATGGCAACATTCACACGCATGTGGTATGCTAAAGCGTAAAAAACTTACATCGTACTCCGTGCCAAAAAACAATAACCCGGTTAGCAAACATGCGTGACCTAGTTCACGTTAAGTGGCTAATGCAACACAGGCATAGATGCAATCTAGAGTAGGCTCGGCTAACCCTAAACATGGCATGTGAAATGCGCGAGTAGCACGTATTCAATTTGGAATTGAAAATTGCAATACAGTTTGTATGATGTACCGAGCCCGGTGCATGTCAACAAATGCATGGATGCACGCATGCATTGCATGAGGTATGCTAAAATAAACATGCCCTAATCTACCATCATAAGCAGGTAAATAAAAGGGATAGAAAGAAATGGGGATTGGAAGACATACACCCACTCACGCACACTTATTACAATTACGTCCTCACACAGAGGGACCAAAAAAAAAATAATACAAATTAATTAACTACGCAAGCTAATTAAAATCTTACAAATCAACTAAATTAATTAAATAAAATAATTAATCTAATTAAACAGTAAATCGCCTCGGGATGAGGGCCCAATGCGCACGCGCCGAATCGCCTTAACCGCACTGCCATGCACGGATTGCCTCTGTTTCCCCTGCTATCCTCCTCTGAAAATTGCCAAAGTCCCAGGGGTGCCTCTCAGGGCACTAGGGATCACCACCGGCTGGGGTAGGACACCACCGGCTGAATAGGGAGGCCACCGGTACTAGATGAAGTTATCGGCTGGCAATTGACTGCCGGTCGGCATTAAATAGTGCCGGCCGGCACTTAACACCTGCAGAACTTGCAACCCACAGCAGCAGAGGACAACAACATGCATGGCAATGTGATTCAAGGTATTTATGCACTATACACACCCCTTATCATGTTATTGACTCAAAGGGGCATGTGCCTCGGTTCCCGGACCACCAATCGCGCATTTCCATGCATGATGGCCCTAAGAACCAAGAATGCAACTTTGATTTCAAATGCATGCAATGAAAACAAGCAAACAAGGGTGCTCAACCTCCATCATACTTCATTTCAAGAGGCCAAACATGCACAATACAAATGCAACCCTAAACATGTCAACTAGGCATGCAACATGGACTATGCAATATGTTCATGCAAAGGGTTCAAGCAAGCATGCAAGGTAAGCATGCAAACCAGTGGAAGGATGGTCTTATACATGAATTAGGCAACTCAAATAGTCCTAAAATCAGTGGCCAAAGTGCCTAGAAATGGAGACTAAACACACACACACATGCAAGTGTTATGGTCCAAACCCAAGACATAAACATGGCAACCCCCAAGCACACTTGGAGATACCAAACAAGGACAATAAACACACATTGTAAAGCTCTGAAAATCATGCAAAACATGATGCCAAATCATGCAACAAAACAAGCCAAACAAAGCATGCGAATGGCCTAAGGTTCAAAGCAAATCAATGACGCTTTAAACCACACTTAGCACAACCACTCATGGCAATACTTAAACACTTAAAAACAGAGTTTTAACACATAAAACTAAGCCTAAGTGACCACCTAGATGGCATCTAGATGACATGAATCCAAAGGCATGCATTAAAGCCAAAACATGGAGCATTTAACACATACTCTTAAAGCATTAAAGAAGCCACTTAGGCAAGCATACAAGCACACCAAAGGGACTGAAATAGCATGCTAGATGGTTCTAAACCACCAAAATGATGCAAGCAAGGCATACTACACATGCATACTCAAAGGCTAGCAAGCCTAAAATGCAAAGGGCTATATAATGCATGCCAAGATCAACCCAAGCGACTATGGACAGAGCTAAAACATGTCAAAATAAGCACAAAACATTCACAAATGCAAGCCTAAAACATGCTAGAAGCTAAGGCATACAACCTAGGCATGTTAGAGGATCAAAAGGCATTACAAGGCAACTATGCTAAGCATGCATAAGGGACCTAAACCAACACTTAGCAATGTCATATTAGGGCATAATAAACATAAAATGCAGCCAAGACATGCTCAACAAACAATCAAACATTATGCTCTCTCAAGAGGCCAAACTTGCCCTTTTCAAGGACATTAAGGAGAGGGGGTGGCCCTCTCCTTCTTGGGACTTCAAGGCATCATCTTCACCACTGAAATCCCTCAAGATTTCAATGGTGAAGAGATCCTAACACCAAAGTCTCGGATCTCTCACAAAATGGCACAAAAAAGGGCCTTTTCAAGGCCTAAGGGTGGTCAAACTTGCTCAAACCACAAAACACTCTTAATGAACAATAAAGAGGCTTAAAAAACAGAACTTTTATGTGTTATAGACTAAGCACAAAAACTGTTTTAAACTAGGCAAAAATAGAGTGCAAAAAAGGGGTAAATAAAGTAAGTTGGCTCACCCTTGTAGACTTCTTCACAAAGGTTGGAGTTGTTGGTTCCTTGAGCTCCAAACCAGTCAAGAACTTCAAGAACAAGCCCTTAGCACCTCAGTTCCAAGAGGAAGGTGAAACACTAGGTGTTGATGTGCAATAGTAAGGCATAAACACCTAGTGCACAAAATAAGCAAGTAAAAGAGAGATAGAATAGATATAGGATTTTTAACCTAAAACCAGATCTTCTCCTTCTCCTAAAATGTCTAACTCTCCAATTTTTCTAACCCTTGAGCCAAGAGAAGAAAGCTTCTCCTTATAGGCAACAAAGCTTACAAGCTAAGTCACCAAAGGGGCTCATCCCTCCATACACGTGTATGGAGGGGAAAGAAATGCAAGAAAGTCATTCAAAAATATCTCCAAAACAATTTGTAAAGTGATCGGCAGGGCAAAATGGTCTTTTTGCCAAAAGTAGTGCCGACCGGCACAAAATAGTGCCGAACGGCACAATATAGTGCCGGTGGCAACAACAACCAGCCGGTGGCCTCTAGCCACTGCCGGTGGTGCGTGGGGCTGCCTCAAAAGGCATTCCCTACCGCTCCAAGGCAAAGCACAAGTGTTTGGTGCAAACCAAACACAAAACAGTCAAGTTCGGAGGTCCTGAGGCAAGGTGCGTAGCTGAGAACTCCGGGAACTCCAAACAAACACGAACATGGATAATCGCCGAGTGTTCAAGCGGTGACATCCAAGTCTTGAGGACGGTCAAAAATGGGGTGTCTACATCGCCGAGCCCGGTGCGTGCAAAACAGATGAATGATGCAAACATGCTGTCATACTGTATGCTAATTGAAACATGCCCTATATCTAACCATCGTAAGCAGGTAAATAAAAGGGAGAAAGAAGTGGGGGTTGGAAGACATACATCACACTCACCCACACTTATTACAATTATGCCCTCGCATAGAGGGTCCGAATAAATAATAATACAGTCCGAAATAAAAGAATATTACAGTCCAAAATATATAGTCCAAATAATATACAAATCCCTAATTAATTAACAAATTAACTAAGAAAAATAAAACTGGCATGCAAGCCAGGGACTGCCTTGATTCTGCTCCAGATGATGGAATGATGCATGTTTGGGCTGCTTTGCGCGGAAATCCACTGGGATGGCCCAATTAGCCTCTGTTTGCGATGTTTCTCGAAATGCGTGCCAGACTCCGAAAAGTTGCTGATTCTTCATTTTGCTGCAACAGAGAGCAAGAAAGGGGCATAGCAATGTATTTCACAAATATATGCATGCCTCGATCCTCGTGCCACCAATCACGCATCTCGATGCGTGATGGCCGAGGAGTCGGATTGCACAACTCAATATAGGATGAATGCATATGAATGCTACAACAAAACCTAACTCCATCATGGGTAATCCGGAGTGTCGGTGACTTGGGAACTGAGACCCATTCCGTTACTTGGAGTACGGAACGCGCCTCGTTTCCCGTGCCCGGGCTAACCCCTATCCCGAACCCGATGCAATATGCATGATATGCATGAAATGCAGCTAATATGCAATCCTAACATACACAATGTTATGGAAATGAGATGCCTCGAAATGCGTGCACGCAGGCACGCAAACCGAGGCGATGATCCTAAGGCATGAAATGACATACGCAATGCAATTGGACTTACACTAACATGAGGGAGCCTCAGCCACACTCACATAAGAGGCCGTCAGATAAAAAGGAGTGCCTCAAAATGCGTGCACACGGGCACGCAAACCGAGGCAATGGCATACACAATACAATGATGCTAAAATGAGATATCTCGAAATGCGTGCACACGGGCACGCAAACCGAGAAAATGGCATACGGAATGCAATAGGACTAAAATGAGATATGCGATGCAATATGGGCTTACACTAACATGAGAGAGCCTCAGCCACACTCACATAGGAGGCCATCGGATGAAACTGAGGTGCCTCGAAATGCGTGTGCACGGGCACGCAAACCGAGGCGATGGCACTAAAGTATGAAATGGCACTCCAAATGCAGATTGGAATTATACTAAAGTGAGAGAGCCTCAGCCACGCTCACATAAGAAGCCGATGGATGAAAAACAAAGTGCCTCGAAATGCGTGCACACTGGCACGCAAACCGAGGCAATGGCACTAAGGCACGAAATGACATACGAAATGAGACGTGGCATATGGCATATGAAAAATGAAAATTTCAGCAGCCAAAATGATGCAAAAACAGCCCCCGAATTATAGCAAAATTACACCCGATGCCCAAAATGCTATGCTAAGTACCCGAAATGACTTGCAGCTATGCCAAACATGCACAATATGGACATGAAGTGTAAAGACAGATGCTAGGCAGTCCCTAAAATAGCATTTTTCCAGTACAAAGCATGGCCAAACAACAATCACAAGTATGGAAAAAATAGCATGCAAAAATGGGGGAAAAAAAAGGAACAATGAAGCAGATGGTATACGCAATGCTCAAACTGAAAAATACAGTATTAAAACACTGAAGAGGGACCAAAAATATGAACATTTACAGCTTGTGACAACCCCCAAAACAGTATGTAGATATGCTCAACATAGCATGCAAAATATGAGCCAAAAGAGGGCTATAAAGAGAGGTATACCAAGAATTCACCAAACATCCTAAGACCCTTAACAAAACATGAAGAGTGGGTCATTTTAAGACTATTCTCAGTTCTGATCGTAGCCAAAAACAGAAGCAAGATAGGCCTAAAAAATCATGCAAGATGGTGGACCGAATAGGGGTATAATGATAGGTCATGCATGGAAGCACCAAACAAGGTTGAGCCCTTCTACAATGTTGTAGAGGAGCTTAAAATAAGCTCAATCACTGTTTAAGACATGCTCCAAAAACAAATTTACATTAGCCGAAATTACTATGCAAGATTATGGCATATAAGATGGATATTGAGACAAGTAGTATATAGAAGTGCCAAACAAGGTTGAGCCCTTCTTCAATGTTGAAGAGGGGCTCAAAATATACCTAAGCTCAGTTAGGGTCGGAGCCCAAAACCACAAGAGAATAGGGTAGAAAAATGATGCAAAAAAGTGCTAGAAAAGGGGAAATAGTGACTTACCCTTGAAGACTACACTTTGGTTGCTTCTTGGCTTGAGTTTGTTGCTTCTTAGCCTCTGAAAAACCTTCCCTTGCTTCTGGAATGGAAGTGGTGAAGGTAGTGCTTGTTGTTGATGAACAAATGAGGCCAAAACTTAAGGATTTTGGAGGTTTTTGGAGAGGGAAATGTAAGCCAATGTATATGAGCTCTTAAGGGGAGTTTTTCTAACCCTAATGAAGGAGTTGGCCAGCCACTTATAAAGGCTAAGAAGGGGGTGTAAAAGAGGAGGGAAATGCACCCAAGCTTTCCCTCCCAAAATATCCCTCGGATGCAAAGATATTTTGGAGAAACAGCTATACAGCTGTAATGAACTCAAACTGAGGATGCAGGCCGGCCATGCCCTTTTACTGGAGGTGGTCGGCCGGCCACCCCCCATGGCCGGCCGGCCAAGGGCAAAAATGAAAAGTGAGAATTTCTGTCCGGCCACCAAAGGTTGGTGTCCTCCCAAGTGTGTACAACAAGGCCCTGTGGTTGGAATCTGGCAACTCTGAAACAGGAGAGACAACATGCCACCTTTAGGAGAGGTTCAAAAATGAAAAGAGGAATTACTGTCCGGCCATGTGTTTTTAGGGTCCTCCCATGTGTGTACAACACAAATATGTGGTTTTGGCTCGAAGAAAATGGCCCTAGGGTGTTCAACATTAGCCCGGAAGTGAGAAAAACGGGCGCCGGGGGGCGCCGGAGGAGCATAACTGGTTGCTGAGACAATTGCTGTCCTCCCACCCTCCAGTGACCTTCCTTATGATAAAACAGAGGTACCTGCCAAAAATGAACAAAAACCGATGCAAAACGAATGCTCGGGGGCCAAAACACGCAGTTCGGGGTCCCGAAAATCGGCCGTTAAGCACCGAAAGTGGTGTTTGGCTGCGAAGTGGGTATCTAAGACCCCAGTGTCCCTTGAAAGGGAGTAAATGAGATGCATGCCAGAAACTGGAGGAATCGGAGATGGCCGGGTGGTCCCGAACCGAGGCACACGGCCTGACGGCTCCGAAAACCGGGAACCGGACTCCGAAATGGGCAAAATGGCCTACGGCCACGAAATGTAGCCCACGGCCACTGAGAGATGGTCTACGGGACCTCTCCCTCCCCTCAGGAAAAGAAACAGAGAAAACCGAGTCTGGTTCGCAAACCGAGACAAGGCACAGAAGAGAGTTCGGGAGTCCGGAGGCAGGGCGCACGGCCACAACTCTGAGACTTCTGAATGAGCACAGTATGCAACATCACTGAGCGCTCAATCGGTGACGTCTGAGTCTTAAGGTCGGCCAAAAATGGGGTGTCTACAGTTGCCCCTCTTTGACAGAACTCGGAAGTCAAGAAGTGACGGGAGTGAATGTCAAAGCCTAGAGACGACCCATTTTTGACAAGACCGAAGACTTAGAAAATCATACAAGATGAACAGAGATATGTGCCCGCAGGCAGGGGGGGCAAAATGCAAAGCGACATGCACAGAGCCAAATGATTATGCAAATGCAGCAAGCTGTAATGAAGCAAGTATTCGCAAATAGATGCAACAGTTTTAAGCAAGAATGCAAAGCAACAACTACATTTCATGCAGTTAGGAATGCAGAGAATCATTCAATTCTCGTTGCGTCTCACACGGAGAAGATACGATACCTGCGTGATTCGTCTGGTCGCACCAGCCTCAAATGAACCGTACATACAATATCGTGCTTGCAAAAGAGAGAAATTCAACAGGAACAATATGCTAACAACATATATTCAATGTGATTCATGTGGTTCCGAAAGTTTGACACACACAGTGCCGGCAAGTGAATGCATCGCAATGCGAGAAATGAACGTGCGTGACAACGCATGCTCAAACACAGAGGTGTGGTAGACCAAGAAAACACGCATGACAATGCAAAATGCTCATAAGAATGCAAGTTATATGCAAAACAATGCAAAACGAGCATAAATCAGGGCGCCCGTTTGTTGCGAAACAACGAGCTGGGAAACGCGCATTTCGGCGAAGGCAACTTGATCGCGGCCTCTGATTCACCTCCCGGAGAGGTTACAACATGTTTGAAAAGGATACACCTTGATTTTGATGAGTGATGGCGAGACACACGTCAGAAATTGCAGCTAAAGTTCCGGCGGAGCGATTTCGCGCCAGAAAGTGCACTTTTCTTGAACTTTTTCAGGTCCCGGGAACTCCGATCTTCCTCAAAATTTGCAGAGAGCTAGAGGGGGGTGTGGGGAACACCACCGGCCAGGTGGTTGCCCTTGGAGAGGCCACCGGCTAGGGGAGAAAAAGCAAATGGTCAAGCCGAGAAAAAGGTGGCGGCCACTCGCCCAAAAATAGGGGCATTTTGGTCATTTTTCTCATTTCTATATATATACACCTCCATTCATTCCGAAATCACTCCCATAGCTGCAAAAACTCCTTCCCTTGCTCCCCAAACCATTTTTTCCTTTAGATCTGCATTTTATACGTGCTTTTTGGCCTCCCACGCAAGTTGTTTTCGCGAAATTTTTCAGTTTTAAGCATTTTGAGCCGATTAAATTTTGATTTCGGGGCCTCTCTTCTCATTTTCACCACTTGAGGTAAGTTTGTCTCAATATTTGGAAGATTTTCTCGGGAGTTGACTTTTGTTGACTTTTTCATTTCCCGGGAGTTGACTTTTGTTGACTTTTTTCCAATTTTGGTTCATTTTGCTCATTTTTGCTCCTTTTTGCAGATTTCTTGAAATGGCGGGCGATGACACCCTCATGGCGGAGGTCCTCCAGGCGCCGGGGATGATTTTGATGTTATGACACTGCCCCCGAGAGTCCGCCCTTTCATTCCCGGGAGATACGCCCCACCGGTACATATGCTTCATGCTGCCGTTTTCGCTTTCACTGGGTTCAACGACCGCACCCGGATTTACTTCATGAGTCGAGGCAGACCTCTCTCATGACGCACGAGAGGTATTTTACTCTATTTTCTGCATTTTTTGCGCATTCTGTAGCTTTGCCATGCTTGAACACATTGTTTTAGCTCATGACACAGTACTTTACTTGCATTCTAAACATGTAACTTAAACACTTGAATTGCTGAACACACGGCTCATTGACTGATTGATTGTGAACGCACGGTACACATTAGTTAAGAAATGAACACACGGCTCAAGCACTGATTTGTCGAACACACAGGCCGAATTTGAAGGTGAGCACACCGCGCACACTGATTAAGAGTAGAACACACAGCCCAAACTCTGATTTTCTGAACACACAGTTCAAGTTGATGGTGAACACACAGCCCACATTGATTGAGAGTAGAGAGTAGAACGCACAGTCCCAAACTCTGATTTTCTAAACACGCAACACGCGATTTGAAGTGAACACACCTACATCGATTGAGAGTAGAACACACAGTCCCAAACTCCGATTTTTCTGAACACGCAGCCCAGATTTGAAGTGAACACCACGTTCTTGATTGAGAGTAGAACACACATACCCCAAACTCCGATTTTACGAACACGCATCTGATTTGAAGTGAACACACGCCAATCCCCCACTCGATTTTTACGAACACGCAAATTTGAACACACAGCCTAAATACCAAATTTACTGAACACGCAGCCCACTAATCTTTCTGAAATTTGAACACGCAGCCCAAATACCAAATTTACTGAACACGTAGCCCAGATTTGAAGTGAACACGCAGCCCAGATTTGAAGTGAACACGCAGCCCACTGATTGGTTTCATTCGCACACAGTTATTTTACTTCATTGTGTACTGAACACATGTATTGATTCTGAATGCAGGGTGGCTCTCGCAACGTGCGAGGGTACGGCTCTACCGCCGCGAGGGACTAGTATGCTGAGCTTCCCGAGGCTGTCCGAGATCTGGTTGATCTAGCAGGGTTCGGAGCATTCTGCGTGGGATTATCACGTTGTCCTGCCAGCAAGACTTTGTTAGCTGCTTTGGTGGAGAGATGGTGGGACACCACCAATTCCTTCCACTTTTCTGCCACCGGGGATATGACCATGACCATTGACTTTGTTGCTCACTCACCGGCCTAGACATAGGCGGTTGGCCCATACCTTATGACGAGGATATGGGAGAGTGGGAGGCCGCTTGGACACATCTATTGGGAGCTCGCCCTCCTGTAGACAAAGCTTCCGGGAGAGTCCGGTACACCTGGTTCTCTTCCCGTTTTCGGAGGCCGGAGATGGAGCCTGAGTCTCCCGAGGAGGTTGAGCAGTACACCCGCGGCTTCCTTATGTTCCTCTTTGGCACCACTCTATTTGCCGATAGGGGGAACACTGTCGGGTTGTATCTTCTGAGTGCCCTGGTGGACCTATCACAGGTCAGTCGATATGACTGGGGTGGCGCTGGCCTGGCTACCCTCTATTGTTACATGAGTGCGGGCAAGGGAGACTTACTTGGGCTATTGGAGAGCCCGAGGTACGTTCGTCCTCTTGATTTATATTTCGCTCCTTATTACTTGTTCATTGCACACACGGCGACTTTGCACTCAGATTCTCGCCTTTTAGCACTTTGTATTCACATTCCACATCGCTTTTCTCATTTATGGGTGTACGATACTTTCCCACATTAGCCGGAGATGAAGGTGGCGGGACTCCTTATGACTCGTTTTCAGGGTATTCGAGGGCGAGCACCAAGCGAGACCTCAAGAGACTCTTCTACTGCGACAAGATTTTGATCTCGCGACGACAGAGGTATTTCAGAACTCTCAGTTCCTTTCATTTTCATCTTTGATCTGCCCTGTATCTTCTGATTTCTGATTGATTTATGCACTGGTTATCCGCAGATTACTTGGCAGCCCTGGGCGGTCTTTGGTGATGATCTCCGACATCAGTATCCCGGAGGATCGAGTAATTCCCAGTATAGGTTCCTGCTCGAAGGACCAGTTGGTAGGGCATGGTTCCTAGGGGAACGCTTCCTGCGTCAGGTGTGGGGGTACGATTCTCAGGACCCTCCTGCTGTACCTCCAGCCACTATGTGGACTGCCGATAGACTATCTTCCCAGGAGGTGATTAGTGCTATGCAGGGCACCGATGCTTTGTTATATCTTATGGAGGGGAACTACGCCACCTATCGTCGTATATATCTGATGCCCCCCTTGACGGGAGTGCGTGCTCCACCACGGAGGCCTACTGGTGTACCATCTTCGAGTCATGCCCGTGCTACGGATATCCCCTCCTCTAGCAGAGCTGGCGCATCTAGGGGTAGAGGTAGTTCGATTCCTCCGATCCCTCCGTCTCTTCATCATCCTGGGTGGCCAGACATGCCGACCGAGTTGACGAGTTGGCGGTTCGGGACTCCTTACCAGGTTCCGCTAGAGCCTCCTCTTCCTGACCACAGATATGTCTGGGATCCTGATTCCCCCCCGGTATGTTTTACAGCTTTGATTTATCAATCAGGTTACTCGGACATTCATTCTTTCACTGATGGTTTTGCATTTGTATTTGCAGCCCCCAGTTGAGTACACAGAAGAGCTGCTCGGGATGCTGGCCACATTCGAGGGCATGATCCTACGGAGGGAGGCACAGATGGCCATCATGGGTGTGTAGGTATTATCCATCTTTCTTGTATTTAGCATACTCCTGATGACATGCCGGTTTTGAGCATTCTGCTGTATTGATAGGTTGTGTAGAGCACATCTGGCACACACCCCACTCGCATATTGCACTCGCATCTGCCTTTCATATTTGAACTGATGTATTTTGAACTTTTTACTTTCAGATGCCTCCCGTGTATGCTCCGTCGCAGGCCGGACCACCCGGGCCTTCTCAAGGAGGTCGAGGTACTGGACCCGTTCATGGTACCGGGCCATCTGGGCCTTTCCGAGGAGCTGGGCCATCCAGGCCTTCTCAGGGAGCTGGGCCATCTAGGCCTTTTCGAGGAGCTCGAGGAGCAGGGTCGTCTCGCAGACGCAGGGCACCCATTATTGAGGAGGAGGAGGAGGAGGTCGCATCGTGAGTCGAGACATCTCTTTGGGCGGGGAGGCTCGGTCTTGGTTCCGGAGGAGACGAGGCCGAGGGGATCCGATGATGACAGCCTCGACGGATGGTGATGATGGTGCAGAGGTTGTCCCGCAGAAGAGGATGAGAGGGCCTCCTCATTCCCGTTCCAGAGGAGATTGATGCCATTTCCTGCTTTATTTTACTTTTTGCTAGTAGTTTGTAGCACTTTGCACATTGTTAGGCAGTTTTACTTCTTGTAAAACTTGTACCTTTATTTTGTTGTAAAACATGATGGAATGAAACAGCTTTGAAGAAGTGTTTGTGTTTGAAATTCTTGGCATCGCATCACATTATTTTGCACAAAATGGAATTGAATGAAAATGTGCCTTGTGTATTTACCGGGTCAGGTAATGAACCGACGCAACAAATCAAAACTCGACTTACTAAGAAATAACAGAATCTTAGCAAGTTTACAACTCGAAAAGCAAAGTATAACAATGTTAACGACTCGATAAACAAGACTTAACAAAATTGTGTAAACAAAAGGTAACCACTCAAAACACAAAATGCGACAGCTCGATAAAACTTACAACTCGATAAACAAAACAATAACTCGATAAGCAAAAATACAACTAAGCGTACTTCGTACGGACGATCCGGATGATGGAACGTATACGAAACTGAGAGAAATGGAGGCCTTCGACGTTCCCGATGCCTAGAAATACCTCAAACTTCTTTCCGGAGAGCAAAACAGGACCAATGCGTGGCCGAACACATTTTGCATTTGGAGATTAGAAGGTGGCCGGCCTACTAGGATAGATGGCCGGCTGGCCACCTCTCCCGCAACCCCCATAATTTTGACACGTGTCCTCTGAATAATGTTTTACCCCCTATAAAAGCCCCAGCCTTGGAACTTATTCAGTCCTTGGTGGTGGCATTTCTAGGATGGCCTTGATCTTGGACGGGTCGACCTCGATGCCCCTTTGTGTAATCAGAAACCCCAACATTTTCCCCACTGTAACACCAAACGTACATTTCTGAGGGTTTAGCCGCAACCGGAATTCCCTGATCCTTCGAAAAAATTTGTGCAAGGCGGTGTAGTGGCCCTCTCTTTCTTTGGACTTGACAATCATGTCGTCCACATACACCTCAACCTCTTTGTGGATCATATCATGTAGTATTGTGGTCGCGGCCCATTGATAAGTAGCTCCAGCGTTCTTCAACCCAAACGGCATTACCCGGTAGCAGTATGTTCCCCACGAGGTGGTGAATGCAGTCTTTTCTCTGTCTTCTGGTGCCATCACTATCTGATTGTATCCTGAGAAGCCATCCATGAATGAGAGCAATGCATGCCCTACTGTTAAATCTACCAACTCATCGATGTGCGGTAAGGGAAAGTCGTCGTTCGGACTAGCTCTGTTCAAATCCCTGAAGTCTACACACACCCGGATCCTGCCATCTTTCTTCGGCACCGGAACAATGTTGGCCAACCAAGTCGGATATTCAGATACCAGCAGGAAGCCTGCGTCGATTTGCTTGGTGACCTCTTCCTTAATCTTAAGAGCCCAGTCCGGCGGATCCTTCGAAGTTTCGCTGACAGTTGGGCTTCGGTCAAGGGGATCCGATCTTGTACAATCTCAGATCGATTCCTGCATGTCTTCGAGGGACCACGCGAAAACATCTTTGAAATCTTTTAATAAGCGACTAAGCGCTCGCGTTCCTCAAGACAACGTGGACCCGATCTGGACCAGCGGGTCCTCCTCAAGACTAATGTTCACGCTAATGATTTCATCCATTAATGGTTTAACAAATCTCTTGCTCTTGCTCAATTAAACGTTGTAAAACCGGAGGAACTTCGTCCCTCGCTGCTTTTGATCAAAATTTTGAAAGTCTGAATCAATGCAATAAATTAGGGCACGTAAAAGTACTGGAAACCACAGATAGTTCATTCTCATTAGGCACATCCAAATCGTCCAATTCATTGGTTACAACAGACTCAAATGAAAAGGAAAAAGACGACCGACAGATCGGCATCCGGGTTAACATCCTCAGAGTACCAGACTCAGACTTCGAAGCTGAACGATTCCGACTCACAGACTCGGTGGAATCAGATTCGGCTCACTACCCGACCTTGCCGCTGACAAAAATCCTCCTCATCTCGCCAAGTGAGAGAGGGTGCGATTGATGCATCCAAGATAGCTGCTGGTCGGCTCGCAGCCGCTTCATCCCCAATCATGGAAACCAAAAAGTTATCCCCCAAGCACTCTTGGTCGATCGGAGGATCAGAGAGGAGACATGCCAGTGCTACCCCCATTTCCAATTCTGTGCCCTCAAGATCCACTGCCTTATTCTGCTCAACCTCAGTTGTTGGGTCTGTCTGCTCTGTGGCAACGTCATCCCTGGATAGTTGCAAGTCGAAGAAGATTTCGAAACCTGGTACGCGCTTTTTCTCCGCGTTTAACCATGGTTCTGGGAAGCCGCAAAATGGAAAGTCCTCCCCCTCTCGGACGAAGCGTCCGTTCAGGGTACCCTGAATAGGTCTGTGCATTAAGTCAAAAGGCTTCCCATTCTGCTTCGCCCTGGCTCTGTCGGCCATTTCCTTTCCTTTCCTCAACCAGTCTTCTTTGGTGGGCAGATAACCCAGCCCAAATGTATGCGGGTTGTGTGGCACTTCGGCCAATGTTGCGACTCCTTTCCTGCCGCTTCTTCCTAATCCCATCCCGGGAATATGTTGTAGCTTGTTCATGAGGTAGACGGATTGAGCACTGACGAACACACCTTCATTCACAGCCATAATATTCTGCACTACCCGGGCCTCTGCCAAAGTGAACCCCGATAAGAACACGTCCTCCGTGCCGTGTTCGATTTCCAAAACTGGCGTAGACACTTCTGGCGGCGGATGGATGGATGAATTTCCGAAAACAATTGCAACCCCCTTCCCGTGAGGGTATTTCAACATCTGGTGCAGAGTGGAAGAGACTGCTTTTACTTGGTGCAACCACGGCCGCCCCAAGAGCAAGTTGAAGGTTGCGGGAACGTCCAAGACATGAAATTCAATGTCGTGTTGTCCTGGACCAACCTGGGTCTGAACCTTGACAGTCCCCATCACTTCCCTACTGGTATTATCATAAGCTCTGATCACCTGGGTGGTTGGTATAAAATCTGTGGGTTTTAACCCGATTGCATATGCCGCTCGACCAAGGAACATTGATAGCGTAATCCGGTATCAACAAGTATTACCGGTATCCACTTATCTCTGCACTCCACGGAGATGTAGAGGGGTTTGTTATGATTCACGCCCTCAGGCGGCAATTCCTTGTCTGAAAAGGTTAATGCCGAGGAACCTCCTCCCGGAAAAACCAGCCCAACCAGCTGCTCTGGCGTAGTTTCGATGGAGAGTTTGGCCTTGTCCATAGCAGATAGGACAGCCTGTCTGTGCACCCTTGAAGCCATAAGCAGTCCCCAGATGGAGATGTCTGCTTGTATCTTCTTTAACTGTCTCAGTACAGCTTCTTCTTCAATTTGCTTCTCTCTCTGTTTCTCTGCCTCTTTATCTTTCCCAGATGCTTCGGGTTGGTCGAGGTGCGGGGGCTTGAAATACCGCCCACTCCTGGTCATGTGGTCCACCTCATCGAGGTACCAAGTATCATCTGGTTGAGTATTTGCCCAATCTTCATCCGTGTGGGCAAGACATAAGTCATCGTCTTCCCACCACATTCCACTAACGTTCAACAGACACCTATCTGGTTCTGGCAAGTTCGTACTCTCGGTATTTTCATCCCACATGCTCACAGCATGTCCTGCTCTTGTGCTCGCAGCACTTTCAACCTCTTCATGATTCTTGGCTTTCCGGATTCTCTCAGAATTCCACTTCTATTCTTGCTCCTCCTGTGTTAGTAGGGTTTGTTGTTCGGTTTCCACCATATCTTGATCCCGAGCGAAATTCTTTGTACCGGCGCTCTCCAGCAATTCATTCTGACTCTCGGCCCTTCCGGCCATGATTGATATACGCTTCGCCCTTTCTGGTTGAATTTTCACAACATCTGGCTGGTCATCTAACCACCCGGTAATTTCTGCCGACTCTCTGTATTCAAACCAATTGATCGTTGCATCCCCTGCTTCTTGGTCGTTGAAGAACTGGAGGTTAGCAAAATCTTCTTCCACCGTTGTCAGATCATCGGCCCCTTGTTCTAGTCCGTCCCCCCGAATCATGCACAATTCAGCTTTTTCTGGCAGCCTTACACTCAGCTCAGACTGGCTCACTGATAAGATATATCTACTTGGATCATAAGCTCTTCCAGCACAATTCCCGGGCTGTCCCATCCCAGACTCACCAATTCTGTTCTCTTCTGAAACCTGCCCCGCTCCATCTTCGGAGGTCACCACCTCTGGCTCAGATTGGGTTGTGAAGGTGTCCAACATGCACACGTCAGTGCAATCAGGAAGGACCACCTCCGGCTTAGGTAGGTGAGAGGGAGTAATATAGATACTAGGATCGTAGGAAACGACCCCAGTTTGGATGAGGTTGACTCTTTTGGGTGGTGGATCTTGATTATGTGCGGGGAGTGGGTTAGTTGTGACGTTGGGTCTTTCGGGAGGTACGATGATATTTTTGTCAACGAGGTCTTGAATCTCGTGACGCAGCCGGAAACATTGATCTGTGTCATGGCCATGTCTTTGGTACACGATGCAAGATTTGGGTTGTGGGAAGGGGGGAGTGGATTCGGTAGCGGCCTCGGTTCTAGGGGCGTCAGATGCTTCTTCCTGATTAACACCCCCAGAGCCTTGGATAGGGGCATATATAGTGGAGTGAAGGTTCTTTGGCCTCTGGATTGATATCTCGGGGCTTGGTTACTGCTCCCGGAGGTACTGGAAAAGGGTGCGGCCGCTGTGGGCCTTGGTTGAGAAGGGGGAGTGGTGGTGACCATACCGACCTCCGAAGTCCTTGTGTTGGCAGCACCACTCAAGCCTGCGTTGTTATTGCGGTTGAATGTCCTTCGGGGCTGTTCTCGGTCCTGGTCGATTAAACCTTGCTTCATCGCATCCTCGATCTGTACCCCCATCTCTTGTAAATCTGAGAAGGTGGGAAAAGGGAGTACGATCATTTTCTGCATTAACTTCGGTTGGAGATTGCATACAATCATCCGAATTTGATCTTTATCTGTTGGCCTTAAGGTCATCATCGATGCCTTTGCCCTCCACCGAGTTACAAAATCAGAGAAAGTCTCTTTTTGTTCCTGCCTCGTTGTTTTGAGATCATGTGTTGTAATCTCGATCTGTGTATTATATGAATACTGTGCAACGAAGGCCTCAGCCAGCTCATCCCAATTTCTCTTCACATCGTCTTCTAACTTTGCGTACCAGATGGCCGCCACCCCCGACAAAGTTCTGCCAAATAAGAAAGTTTTTGTGGTCGGGTTAGGCCCATTGGCCTCAAGATGTCTGAAAATAGCCGGAGATGGACCATAGGATCCCCTGACCCATCAAAATGGTCAATCTGCTGCATCTTAAATCTGTCTGGCAGTGTCACAGCCACGTCAGTGTAGCCATCTTCAATATCTGGGATGGCCTTCACCCCCTGTGATTTCTTGAAAAGCTTTTCCAGCTTACTCAACTTCAGAGCTGTATGATCTACCTCGAACTCAAATGGAGAGTCCGGGTGGTTAGGTGTAAGATTCTTGGACAGTTCTTGGCAGTGGGAAGCGAGCTACCCGCTGGAAGACTTATGTCCTCTTGAGTGTTCCGGACATCAGGCAAGGTATTCTGAGTGTTCGGGAGGATATTCGAGGTTTTGGGTATTCCGACCCGTGGATACTGCCAGTAGTGGAGCAGCGGTGGAGGAGGAGCGATGTGAAGCGACAGCTGCGTTCTCTTTGAAGAAGCCTAATGTCATTTCGGCTGTTGGGCCATGATTGCGCTTGTTGTTTGGAAAATTCCGCCACGGATGGCATCATCTTGCATCTGTTTCATCCTATCATGCATCTGCGCATCATCGCCTCCATCCTCGATGTATTCGTGGTTCCATCTGAATGGCGGTAAATGTACCTCACGGGCGCATACGGAAATCTCAACGATTGTTTATCGTCAAGGCGACCCTCTGTCGGTAATCCTGTTAACACACCGCGCTTCTCGGCCTTCTCGATGATCGGGGCAGAGTGGAACACCGGATATCCGTCAACGAGATCCTCGGATCGGTTGAGTTGGCGACCTCGTGTCCAAAGTGCTTGGGGGGTATCTATTGGTTCGGAAGCAATCGTGCTAAAAACTGCCCTGGCAATAAGATAATAAAGCGAAAAGGAAATAAATAACCAGAAAAACGGGTAGCATAACAGCTTAAATTAAATACACACAACACACAGTCGAGCATACAACACGCAGTTGATAAGCTGAAAGTACAATGTCCTCAATTCGATCATCGCTCTCAGACATCGTTTCAAAATCGAATCGGATATCCGCAGACAACCGATTCTCGAATCTTGACCGATGCCCGCAGTGATGCCTATCTCAAAAATCGATGCCGCGAGCTTCGAACTCATAAATCGATACATGCATTCCTCAGAGACGCACTCTAACAAGCACATAACAGATAAATGAGAACCAAAACACCCCTATGTTGGGGTAGGGTTTCCCTGTCCTATTTTGTCAGGAACTAGGGTTTCACTACGCACGCAGCGGCTTCAAACAACCTATAAGCGGGTAAGCAACCTGTCCTAGTTTGGAATGGTCACTATGGATCCGAATATGCACTAGGTCGAATGGTCAAAAAGGGTGCCCCGGTAAAATCGGGGATTGTGTTCCCATGCTGTCAGAGCCCAGAGCCGATCAGCCTTATGGACATGACTTGACAAGACAAGCCTCCGGCAAATCATTCGGGAATGGCATATGGCAAACACGGTGCCCTAGGCTCACCAATGCAAATGCAATGCAAAGAAACACACAAGTGTAGTCAAAACCAGATATCACGAGTTCGAGTCAAGTTCTCTAAATCCCCAGCAGAGTCGCCAGAAACTGTAGACGTCCCCAAACGCATCCCGGGGGAAAGGGAGTGCGAGTCCCCCCCGTTCTGGTTTGATATTGGGTCACTACAGTTCGAAGGACTCAAATGTCACGGTTCTCCATCTTGAACCGAAGAGTCCAAATCCGGCAAATCGTTTTGAAAACAGATTTTTTTGAAAGAAGTGCCAAAGATGGATCGCCGCCAGATCTGAAGTCGCCACCTAAATATTTTAAAATGGGAAATTTAGGAAACCCTGACTCGGTGCCAAAAGGCCACATGTCCGTCATCACCAAAGTTGCCTCGGCTCGGGGACTTGGGTACGATTGAAGGTCGCCGTGAGCACCCCGCCTTGGCCAAAGATCGGCCTCTACTAACCATGATATCTTATTTTGAAAACATTGTGAGTTCTTATTCCAGTTATTAGCCTAAGTATAGAATGAGTCGCCTGAATTGGAACTAAACATTTCATGCTTGTTTGTTTGAAAATGGTTTGATGGTGCTACCCGTAAGTAGGCTAAGACGTGGATTTGCCACCCTCAGGTGGGCTTAGAAAAAAACGTGATTTTGCCACCATCTAGTTGGCTTAAAACGAACATTTGATGAATTGTTCCAATCCAAGTAACTCAACCTCCACCCGCAGGCATTCAAGGCAGTTATATCACATAAGCAGTTAGCCTCATGGTAAGCATGCTATTCATGGCAACACTCACACGCATGCAAGGATGCTAAAGCATAAAAACTCACCGAGTACTCCAAGCCAAAACAGAAGTTTGTTAGAAATCCTGCATGATCCTAAATATACAGAAATGCCTAATGCAACACATGCAAAAATGCAAACTAAAGCAGGCTCGGCTATTCTAAACATGGCATGTGGAACGCTACAACTAACACGTATTCAATTTGGGATTGGAATACAAATGCAGTTTGTATGATGCGCCGAGCCCGGTGCGTGCAAAACAGATGAATGATGCAAACATGCTGTCATACTGTATGCTAATTGAAACATGCCCTATATCTAACCATCGTAAGCAGGTAAATAAAAGGAAGAAAGAAGTGGGGGTTGGAAGACATACATCACACTCACCCACACTTATTACAATTATGCCCTCGCATAGAGGGTCCGAATAAATAATAATACAGTCCGAAATAAAAGAATATTACAGTCCAAAATATACAGTCCAAATAATATACAAGTCCCTAATTAATTAACAAATTAACTAAGAAAAATAAAACTGGCATGCAAGCCGTGGACCGCTTATGATTCGCTCCGGATGATGGAATGATGCATGTTTGGGTGCATGGCGCGAAATCCACTAGGATGCCCCAATTAGCCTCTGCTTGCGATGTTTCTAAATCGTGCGGACTCAGAAAGTTCTTGATTCTTCATTTTGCTGCAACAGAGAGCAGGAAAGGGGCATAGCAATGTATTTCACAAATATATGCATGCCTCGATCCTCGTGCCACCAATCACGCATCTCGATGCGTGATGGCCGAGGAGTCGGATTGCACAACTCAATATAGGATGAATGCATATGAATGCTACAACAAAACCTAACTCCATCATGGGTAATCTGGAGTGTCGGTGACTTGCGAACTGAGACCCATTCCGTTACTCGGAGTACGGAACGCGCCTCGTTTCCCGTGCCCGGGCTAACCCCTATCCCGAACACGATGCAATATGCATGATATGCATGAAATGCCGCTAATATGCAATCCTAACATACACAATGTTATGGAAATGAGATGCCTCAAAATGTGTGCACGCAGGCACACAAACCGAGGCGATGATCCTAAGGCATGAAATGACATACGCAATGCAATTGGACTTACACTAACATGAGGGAGCCTCAGCCACACTCACATAAGAGGCCTTCAGATAAAAAGGAGTGCCTCGAAATGCGTGCACACGGGCACGCAAACCGAGGCAATGGCACACACAATACAATGATGCTAAAATGAGATGTCTCGAAATGCGTGCACACGGGCACGCAAATCGAGAAAATGGCATACGGAATGCAATAGGACTAAAATGAGATATGCGATGCAATATGGGCTTACACTAACATGAGAGAGCCTCAGCCACACTCACATAGGAGGCCATCGGATGAAACTGAGGTGCCTCGAAATGCGTGCGCACGGGCACGCAAACCGAGGCGAAGGCACTAAAGTATGAAATGGCACTCAAAATGCAGATTGGACTTATACTAACGTGAGAGAGCCTCAGCCACACTCACATAAGAAGCCGATGGATGAAAAACAAAGTGCCTCGAAATGCGTGCACACTGGCACGCAAACCGAGGCAATGGCACTAAGGCACGAAATGACATACGAAATGAGACGTGGCATATGGCATATGAAAAATGCAAATTTCAGCAGCCAAAATGATGCAAAAACAGCCCCCGAATTATAGCAAAATTACACCCGATGCCCGAAATGCTATGCTAAGTACCCGAAATGACTTGCTGCTATGCCAAACATGCACAATATGGACATGAAGTGTAAAGACAGATTCTAGGCAGTCCCTAAACTAGCATTTTTCCAGTACAAAGCATGGCCAAACAACAATCACAAGTATGGCAAAAATAGCATGCGAAAATGGGGGGGAAAAAAGGAACAATGAAGCAGATGGTATACGCAATGCTCAAACTGAAAAATACAGTTCTAAAACACTGAAGAGGGACCAAAAATATGAACATTTACAGCTTATTACAACCCCCAAAACAGTATGTAGATATGCTCAACATAGCATGCAAAATATGAGCCAAAAGAGGGCTATAAAGAGAGGTATATCAAGCATTCACCAAACATCCTAAGACCCTTAACAAAACATGAAGAGTGGGTCATTTTAAGACTATTATCAGTTCTGATCGTAGCCAAAAACAGAAGCAAGATAGGCCTAAAAAATCATGCAAGATGGTGGACCGAATAGGGGTATAATGATAGGTCATGCATGGAAGCACCAAACAAGTTTGAGCCCTTCTACAATGTTGTAGAGGAGCTCAAAATAAGCTCAATCATAGTTAAAGGCACGCTCCAAAAACAAATGTACATAAGCCAAAATTACTATGCAAGATTATGGCATATAAGATGGATATTGAGACAAGTAGTATATAGAAGTGCCAAACAAGGTTGAGCCCTTCTTCAATGTTGAAGAGGGGCTCAAAATATACCTAAGCTCAGTTAGGGTCGGAGCCCAAAACCACAAGAGAATAGGGTAGAAAAATGATGCAAAAAAGTGCTAGAAAAGGGGAAATAGTGACTTACCCTTGAAGACTACACTTTGGTTGCTTCTTGGCTTGAGTTTGTTGCTTCTTAGCCTCTGAAAAACCTTCCCTTGCTTCTGGAATGGAAGTGGTGAAGGTAGTGCTTGGTGTTGATGAACAAATGAGGCCAAAACTTAAGGATTTTGGAGGTTTTTGGAGAGGGAGATGTAAGCCAATGTATATGAGCTCTTAAGGGGAGTTTTTCTAACCCTAATGAAGGAGCTGGCCAGCCACTTATAAAGGCTAAGAAGGGGGTGTAAAAGAGGAGGGAAATGCACCCAAGCTTTCCCTCCCAAAATATCCCCCGGATGCAAAGATATTTTGGAGAAACAGCTATACAGCTGTAATGAACTCAAACTGAGGATGCAGGCCGGCCATGTGCTTTTACTGGAGGTGGCCGGCCGGCCACCCCCCATGGCCGGCCGGCCAAGGGCAAAAATGGAAAGTGAGAATTTCTGTCCGGCCACCAAAGGTTGGTGTCCTCCCAAGTGTGTACAACAAGGCCCTGTGGTTGGAATCTGGCAACTCTGAAACAGGAGAGACAACATGCCACCTTTAGGAGAGGTTCAAAAATGAAAAGAGGAATTACTGTCCGGCCATGTGTTTTTAGGGTCCTCCCATGTGTGTACAACACAAATATGTGGTTTTGGCTCGAAGAAAATGGCCCTAGGGTGTTCAACATTAGCCCGGAAGTGAGAAAAACGGGCGCCGGGGGGCGCCGGAGGAGCATAACTGGTTGCTGAGACAATTGCTGTCCTCCCACCCTTCAGTGACCTTCCTTATGATAAAACAGAGGTACCTGCCAAAAATGAACAAAAACCGATGCAAAACGAATGCTCGGGGGCCAAAACACGCATTTTGGGGTCCCGAAAATCGGCCGTTAAGCACTGAAAGTGGTGTTTGGCTGCGAAGTGGGTATCTAAGACCCCAGTGCCCCTTGAAAGGGAGTAAATGAGATGCATGCCAGAAACTGGAGGAATCGGAGATGGCCGGGTGGTCCCGAACCGGCAGGCCTGTTTCAAAACCGAACCAAGCTCGAAATGGGCAAATGGCCTACGGCCACGAAATGTAGCCCACGACCTTGAGAGATGGTCTACGGGACCTCTCCTCCTCGTGAAAAAGAAACAGAGAAAACCGAGTCTGGTTCGCAAACCGAGACAAGGCACAGAAGAGAGTTCGGGAGTCCGGAGGCAGGGCGCACGGCCGCGACTCTGAGACTTCTGAACGAGCACAGTATGCAACATTATCGAGCGCTCAATCGGTGACGTCTAAGTCTTAAGGTCGGCCAAAAATGGGGTGTCTACAACGATGCAAATGAAGCATGCTATGGTACCCAAAGCTTGAAGCTAGTATAGGCATTTGTACTATAGCTGTACCAAACATGAAGCATCTGGAAAAGGCAACCCAAAAAAGTCCTAGAACATGTCAAAATGAGTCTAAAACATGTATGGAAGGAAGCCAAAACCGGCTAGCATGAAGGGCATAAGGCATGATGAATGCAAGGCAAATAAGGTGGATTACACTACACCTATCAAGACCGAGCATGAGATGACTTAACCAACAAAAATTAGAGTTATATCATGGCAAAATAACTCCAAATACACATTGAAATGATAGCTTGCAAGCTTAGGAATGAAGGCATACGTAATGGCTCATGTTTAAGGCATAAAAGGCAAACCCTCCAACGCATTGAATAAGTGAAAGATGCAAGTGTATGACCACACTATATGGACTGAAATAACGTTTCAAATGATGCCAAATCATGAAAATAGTCCAAGCAATGCATGCTAGTGGACTTGATACACGAGCTAACAAGCTAGAATGCACTATGGCTATACAAAGCGAGTCATGCATGACCAAAACAAAACAAAAAAAAAAAAAAATCAGAGCTTAAGCATGCTAAAACATGGACAAAAGTTTCTTAGAGTTAAGCCAAAACATGCTAGAATGATGGTCCAAACACATGATGCATGTTAGGCTAGTAAATGAAAATGCTTTACAAGTGCATGGAGCATGCATAGGGCCATCAAACCAACCCAAAACAGATCTAAGGCATGTTAAAACAACATCAAAAACCTATTGAGATGGCCTCAAAACAAGCTAGATAGACATGCTACTTCATGAAGCATACAAGACTAGTTTGTGAGAAATACACTACAAGTGTATAAGGCATGCAAGAGGTGACAAAACCAAACCAAAATAGTGGTATGCCATGCCAAAATAACCCCCAAATACATGCTAAGATATGGCCAACATAAGCTTAACAAACATGCTCAAACATGAGGCACATGAAGCAAGTATTCAAAACACAAGGAGAGGGGACCCTCTCCTATTTGGGACCCCAAAACCACCTTTTCACCACTGAAAATCCTCTGGATTTCAGTGGTAGACAGGCCATGCAAAGGCTAGAACAAGTGCCAAAAGGAATGGCTCAAAACAAGGCCTAACAAGGCCTAAGAGGGGGTAGACCACCCTCAACAAAAAAGTGACCTTAAACAAACATTCTAAGCATGCAAAAATATAAATTTTTGTAGTTAAGAGTTAAGCTTAAATCAGCATGCAAATAGGGCTAAAAGCTTAAGCAAAAGCAAGGTTCAAGAGGGTAAAAACTCACCCTTGATGAACACCTTCAAGGCTGCAACTCCAGCACTCTTTTTGAACCAAAACCAGTCAAAAAACTTCAAAAACAACTTCAAGGGACCTCAGCTCCAAGAGTATGGTGTTTGAGTGTGTGTTTGTGTGTTAAAGTATGATAAAACTACACTTTTAGGCACAAAACAAGAGCAAACAAGGAAATATAGAGACAAGTGTGTATATATCACTCCAACCACAAAATCTGAACCCAGAGGAGGGAGGAGGAGGTTCTCTCTTATAGAGAACAAACAACAAGCTTGTTGGACAAGCTTTTGGCCTAAAGCCATCCCTCCATACACGTGTATGGAGGATGGCTTCTGTGCTTTCCAGCTAGCACAGCTGGTCTAAAAATATCTCCAAAAGGTGATAAAAAGCAGCCGACCACTTCGAGTGGTCGGCCAGCTACTTGAAGTGGTCGGCCGACCACCACAAGTGGTCTTCCAAGACAAAAACTGGTCGGCCATGGTGGGAGAGGGTCTACAACATGAAAACAATGCAGTGGTGTGGTGGCTGACTAGAAAAGGTGGCCCAAAGACCAAGAAAACCAGTTGGCCAACTAGAAAACTAGCTGGCGGGGAGAAAAGTGGTCTCCAAAGGGAAGAACTGGTCTCCCATCCTTGTACCACCTTTCAAACAAGGAAAACAAGGTTTGTGCCAAAAACAAATAAAAAAGGATGCAAGACGAAAGTTCGGGAGGCAAGGCGCGCGACCGGAAGCCTTGTAAACTAGTCTACGAGCACCAAAAGTGGTCTCCCGGACCACAGTGTCCCTCTAGGCAGAGGCAACAAGGTGTGATTCAAAAACCATGCCAAACGGAGAACATTAAGCGGTCCCGAGACAAGGCGCACGACCGAAGACTCCGAAAATCATAAACTAGTCTCCAAGAGCAAAAAATGGTCTACGATCTCAAAAAGTGGTCTACGACCACGAAAAGGTGGTCCACAAGACCTCTCCCTCTCTCTAGGGAAGAGAAACAAGGTTCGGTCCACAAACCGAGCCAAAGCACAAAGAGTTCAGAGGCCCAGAGGCAAGGCTCTCAGCCAAAACTCCGAAACCTCGAAACGAGCACGACATGCACTATCACCGAGCGCTCAATCGATAACGTTTGAATCTTAAGGTCGATCAAAAATAGGGTGTTTACAGTTGCCCCTCTTTGACAAAACTCGGAAGTCATAAGTGACGGGAGTGAATGTCAAAGCCCAGAGATGACCCATTTTTGACAAGGCCGAAGACTTAGACAAACAGGCAAGATAATAAAGAGATGTGCCCTTAGGCAGGGGCAAAATGCAAAAGACATATACAAAGCCGAACATAACTTATGATCATACAAAGAAAGCTATAATGAAGCAATTATACAAAATAAATGCAACAGTTTAAGCGAATGAATAAGAACCAAACTGCAACTCATGTAGAAAGGATGTAAGAAAATTATAATTCTCACTGCGTCTCACACGGAGAAGGCCAAAAACGACTACCGGGAACACCCAAAGTCTCAAACGGAACAACGTTTCTTAGCATATCACACGCAGGAGAAGAGAAAGCAACATCTCTCAGCGTATCAGACGTGAGAAATGAAAGGTACACCTCTCAGTGTATCACACGCGAGAGAGGAAGAGGAACATCTCTCAGCGTATCACGCACAAGAGAGGAAAGGGAAAACCTCTCAGCATATCACACGCGAGAAAGGAAAGGGAAAATCTCTTAGCATATCACACGCGAGAAAGGGAGAAACATAGGGACGTATCCCGGTGTTTCAGAAAGAGAAGAAGAAACATAGGGACATATTCCAGTGTTTCGAAATGGTACAAGCATTGGAACATGTTCCAAATGCTCTAAACCAAAGAAGGAGAAACATAAAGACATATCCCGGTGTTTCAGAAAGAGAAGAAGAAACATAGGGACATATCCTAGTGTTTCAGAAAGAGAAAAAGAAACATAGGGACATATCCTAGTGTTTCAGAAAGAGAAGAAGAAGCATAGGGACATATCCCAGTGTTTCAGAAAGAGAAGGAGAAACATAGGGATGTATCCCATTGTTTTAGAAAGAGAATGAGAAACATAGGGACATATCCCAATGTTTCGAAATGGTACAAGCATTGGAACATGTTCCAAATGCTCTAAACCAAAGAGAGAGAAACATAGGGACGTATCCCGATATTTCAGAAAGAGAGCGTGCATAACAATGCAAGTGGAATGTGCGTGACAACGCAAGCGAAAAGTGCACAACAATGCAACTGAAACATGCATAACAATGTAAGTAAAATATGTGTGACAACGCAAGTAAGGGGATGCATGACAATGCAACTTAAGTGCGTGTGACAACGCGGGTGGAGAGGTGCATGACAGTGCAACCTAAGAGTGCGTGACAACGCAATGCACTAACAAGTGCAGGTGAGGTGCGCAAGATAGCGTGAATGTAATGCAATGCACTAACAAGTGCAATGCGCAAAATAGCGCAAATGATAAGCTGCACAAAACAGTGTGATAAAATGCATGCACAATGCAAGTAAGGTGCACAAAATAATGCGATACGCAAAATAGCGCGATGAAATGCATGCAAAATGCAATAAATAAGGTGCACAAAACAGTGCGATGCGCAAAATAGCGCGATGTAGACACCCCATTTTTGACCGACCTTAAGACTCAGACGTCACTGATTGAGCGCTTGGTGATGTTGCATATTGTGCTCGTTCTGAAGTTTCAGAGTCTTAGCTGTGAGCCTTGCCTCCGAACTTCAGGACTCTTTTGTGCTTTGCCTCGGTTTTCGAACCAGGCCCTATTTTCTCTGTTTTCTCTTCCCGAAGGGAGGGAGAGGTCTCGTAGATCATCTCTTAGTGGCCGTAGGCTACGTTTCGTGGTCGTAGGCCATTTTTTCCCATTTCGGAGCCCGGTTTCGGATTTTCGGAGATGTCAGGCCGAGTGCCTCGGTTCGGGACCGCCTAACCACGTTCGTTTGCTCCGGTTTTTGGCATACATCTTATTTACTCCCTTTTGAGGGACACTGTGGTCTGAGAGACCAACTTTGTGGTCGAACACCACTCCTGGTGCCTAACAGTCGGTTTTAAGGGCCTCGGGCTGCGCGTTTCGGCCCCCGAACCTTCATTTTGCATCGGTTTTGGTTCATTTTTGGTGGAGACCTCTATTTCATTGCTAGGAAGGCCGTAGAAGGGTGGGAGGCCAGTAATTGTTCTGATAACCAGTCTTATCCCTTTATTGCCCTTCGTCGCCCGTTTTTCTCACTTCAAAGCCAATGTTGACCACCCTTGGGCCATTTCTTGCACCCTAAACCCCATATTTGTGATGTACACATCTGGGAGGCCACCAATATTTGGTGGCCGGCCAGTAATTCCATTTGAACCTTTTGAACCCCTTTGAAAAGTGGGTTGTTCTCTCTCCTGGTTCACTTTCTCCAGTTTTTTACTACAGGGTTGTGTTGAGAACACATGGGAGGCCACCAATTTGTAGTTGCCGGCCACTAATTACACTTGGCCTTTTTGACCCCTGGCCGGCCGGCCATGGGGAGGGCCGGCCGGCCACCTGCAACCTCAATAGCTGGCCGGCCAGATTCCTTGCACCCTGTTCAGTCCAAATACGACCTCTTTTTCCCCCCAGATTTTGTATCCGGGGGGGCCTTTTTTTAGGGGGGGGGAAACTTGAATTCATTTCCCCCCCATTTTTTCCCTCCTTTTCTCCCCCTATTTTGCCTATAAAACCAGCCTCCCAGCTCTGGTTTAAGGGTTAGAAAATTGTCCTTTGAGCTCCTATATTGCATCCCCATCTCTCCCTCACTTCAAGCACTCAAACCTCCCAAACCATACACCATTTCTACACCATCATCTAGCACCACACCACCACCTCCATTCCAGCCACTTGGAGCAGCTTTCCAGAGCATAGGAAGCACCATTTCTTGTGCCAAGGAGCTGTCAAAGACTAGGCTACAAGGGTAAGTTCATTTCCCCTCTTTTTTGGCCTTATCTTGTTCAATATCTTAACTCTTTGTGCTTGCATATTTGGGCTCCGACCCTAACTAGAAATAGGCTTATTTTGAGCCATTTTCCATGTTTTATTGAGGGCCTCTCACTGTTTGAGGCCTCCTTGTTACACTTGCTTAATTATCTCCCTACTATGCCATTTTCTTGCATATTGTTTTTGGCTTATGTATGAACTGTTTTGAGGCATGTTGTAAACTATAAAGTAGTTTATTTTGAGCCCTTCTTCAACATTGTTGAAGGGCTCATCACTGTTTGGGGTCCCCTTTTTCCACTTGCCTTTATATCCTTCTTTTGGCCCCATTTTTGCATGATTTGTTAGCCTCTTGTGCTTCTGTTTTTGGGCTCTGGTCCAAACTAAAAATGACCTTATTTTGACCCTCTCTTCATGTTCCATTAAGGGTCTTTTTCTGTTTGAATCATCCATTTTATACTTTGTGTTATAGCTCTCTTTTTGGCCTTATCTTGCATAGTGTTTTGAGCATACTTGTACACTGTTTTGGCTCTGATCATAAACTGTAAAAAGTCATATTTTAGGTCCCTATTCAACTTTGTTGAAGGACCTTTGTCTGTTTGGGGCCATCATGCATCACTTACTTCTTTGTCCTCCTTTAGGCCCACTTTTTGCATGAGAGTTTTGCCATACTTGTGTCTGTTTTTGTGGCTTGTGGTAAACTGTAAAACATCATATTTTGGGCCCCTCTTAAATATTGTAGAAGGGCCCTTCTCTGTTTAGGGTCAGAAGCTGCCACTTGTTTCATTATCTTGCTTTCGGGGCCATTTTTGCATGCTAGTTTAGCCCCATTTGCATTCGCTGTTTGGCCTTGCTTAGAACTATAAATATGCTTATTTTTGGGGTTTCTTGACTCTGTATTCACATTCCATGGTCAAATAATGCATGCATTGCATAGTTATAAGTCATTACGTATGCCTAATTTCATGTTTCGGGACCTATTCCATGCATCGGGTGTCATTTCGCCATCTTTCGGGGCTGTTTTGCATCATTTATTGCCTCTGAAAATTGCATGCTAGTATGCCATATTCCATGTTTTTCCATGTCTTCTTAGAGTGGCATTTGGTGCCTTAGGGTCGGTCCTCGGTTTGCGTGCACGTGTGCACGCATTTCGAGTGTCCCATTTTCATCTAATGGCCTCCTGTGTCAGTGTGGCTGAGGTCCACTTGTGTTGGTGTAAGTCCATTATGCATTGTGTATGCCATCTCATTCGATAGCATTGTGTATGCTACGTTGTATGTTAGCGCATTGTGTACGCCATTTCATAGCATTGTTACCTTTTAGGTTGTATTTTAGTTTCATTTCATGCATGTCATGCATATTGCATTGTGTTCGGGATAGGAGTTAGTCTGGGCACGGGAAACGAGGTACGTTTCGTACTCCAAGTGACGAAACGTGTCTCGATTCCTCAATCACCGACACTCTGGATTATCCATGAGGGAGTTAGGTTTTAGTTGAGTTTTCATGTTCATTCATTCTATATTGAGTAGTGCAATTCGATTCCTCGGCCATCATGCATAGGGATGCGTGATTGGTGGCACGAGGATCTAAGCATGCATACATTTGTGAAAATACATCGCTATGCCCCTTTCCTGCTCTCTGTTGCAGCAAATCAAGAATCAGCAGCCTTCCAGGGTTTGGCGCGTTTTCCAAAAAACCATTGCAAAACAGAGGCTAATCGGGGCATCGTCATGGATTTCCACGCGAGGGCAACCCGGACATGCATTATCTGAAGAAGAGTCAAAATAGTCCCTAGCTTGCATGCCAGTTTATTATTTTTCTTAGTTAATTTGTAAATTAATTAGTGATTTGTACATATTTGGACTGTATTATTTGGACTGTACTATTTATTCGGACCCTCTGCGCGAGGGCATAATTGTAATAAGTGTGCGTGAGTGTGATGTATGTCTTCCAACCCCACGTCTTTCTTCCCTTTTATTTAACCGCTTATGATGGTTAGATTAGGGCATGTTTCAATTAGCATACAATATGATAGCATGTTTGCATTCATTCATCTGTCTTGCATGCACCGGGCTCGGCGCATCATACTAACTGCATTTGTACTTCAATTCTAAGTTGAATACATGGTAGCTGTAGCATTCCATACGCCATGTTTAGAATAGCCGAGCCTGCTATAGTTGCATTTTTGCATGTGTTGCATTAGGCATTTCTGTATATTTAGGATCATGCATGGATTTCTAATCGGTTTCTGTTTTGGCTTGGAGTACTCGGTGAGTTTTTATGCTTTAGCATCCTTGCATGCGTGTGAGTGACTGCCATGAATAGCATGCTTACCATGAGGCTAACGGCTTATGTGATATAACTGCCTTGAATGCCTGTGGGTGAAGGTTGGGTTACTTGAATTGGAACAATGCATTGACTGTGCGCCTTAAGCCCACTAGATAGTGGCAAAACCATCTTTTTAAGCCCACCTGAGGGTGGCAAAATCTGCATTTTAAGCCTACTTGCGAGTAGCAAACCATCTTTCAAAAACAAACATGAAATGTTTTGTTCCAATTCAGGCGACCCAGTCTATACTTGTATGCTGTGCGCATCACATAGTAAATCTAGGCTAATAACCGGAATAAGAACACATAATGTTTTCAAAACTTGATATCATGGTTAGTAGAAGCCGATCTTTGATCGGGCGAGCGGGGGTGCTCACGAAGTCACCTTCCCCAATCGTACCCAAGTTCCCGAGCCGAGGCAACTTTAGTGATGACGGACACGTGGCCTTAGGCAAACGAGTCAGGGTTTCCTAAATTTCCCAAAAATAAAATATTTAGGTGGCGACTCTGTATCTGGCAAAGCAGTCCATGTTTGGCACTTCTTTCAAAAAAAAATCTGTTTTCTCAAAACGATTTGCCGGATTTGGACTCTTTGGTTCAAGATTAAGAACCGTAACACAAAATCGAGTCCGAGCTGTAGCGAGGTCCCCCCGCGGGCCTGTCTACAGTTTCTGGCGACTCTGCTGGGGATTTAGAGAACTTGACTCGAACTCATGATATCTGGTTTTGACTGCGCTTGTGTGTTTCTTTGTATTGCATGTGCATTGGTGCGCCTAGGACACCGTGTTTGCCATCTACTATTCCTGAACGGTTTGCCGGAGGCTTGTCTTGTCAAGGCATGACCATAAGGCTGACCGGTTATGGCCTCTGCCAGTATGGGAACACAAACCCCGGTTTTACCGGGGCACCCTTTTTGACCATTCGACCTAGTGCATATCGAAATCCGTAGTGAACATTCCAAACTAGGACAGGTTGCTTACCCGATATAGGTTGTTTGAAACCGCTGCATGCATAGTGAAACCCTAGTTCCTGACAAAATAGGACAGGGAAACCCTACCCCTACATAGGGGCGTTTTGGCTCTCACTTATCTGTTATGTGCTTTTAGGGTGTGTCTCTACAGGGAATGCATGTATCAGTTTGCAAGTTTGGGCATCAGGCCTGCGGGCACTAGTTCAGAATTTTGGGATTCAGTTTAGCTAAGGGTATCAGCTGAATTTCAGAGGGGCACAAATCATTCAAATTTTACTCATATGGGTTATCGTGAAATCAGGCTGAGATGTTCTCTGTTTTCCCTTTTGCTAGGTAGTCTTGGAACCATAGCTTCAGAAGGCTCCGATATCCCCCAGGTTCATTGGACGTGTGCTGATAGACTTTGTTAGGTCAGAGGTTCAATTTAAGGGCAAATCAGTGTTCCTTCGTCAGAAACAGGTAAAGGGCGATCAAGCACGATCACCGCTCAAAAGCTTACGGATCGATGACCCTGAACAGTCGGACTGAGGTCTCAATTGTTGCCATAGAGATAGATCTACTGATCAGTCAGATGGATCAGCAGAATACATCAGGGATGGAGGCAATGATGCGTCAAATGTAGGAAACTATGAAACTCATGCAGCAAGATGTTGTCCGCCAAGCGGAATTTTCCAAGCAGCAGGCTGCAATCATGGCTCAGCAGGCTGAGCTCATCACCAGTCGCAACAAAGAAAGCGGGCGGCCTACTTCACAACAAGTTCCTCCCGCAGAGCTCCAAAGACTGGGAGATGCCAAATGTCCAGGAAGGTACGAACATTCCAAAGAGGGCTGCCCGCCCCAATTTTACCCCAGCTATCCAAAGCACCTACCAATCTGCCGGACTCTCCCTTCGAGTTCGAGGTCGACCCTACAACGTTGAAATTGAGCAAACTTGAGAAGATGTTTAAGAAATCTCAGGGAGTCAACTCCATCCCGGACATTGGAGATGGGTATACTGATTCAGTGGTGACATTGCCGGACAGGTTCAAGATGCCTCACATCGACCGTTTTGACGGGTCAGGAGATCCCATGGTCCACCTGAGTTTGTTTTCAGATGTTCTCTGCCCCATGGGCTTCACAAGATTACAGAATCTCCCTTTTTGGCAGGACCCTGTCGGGTATTGCGGCTATCTGGTACGCCAAATTGGAGTATTCAGTGAAACGAAGCTGGGAGGAGATGGCCGAGGCCTTCGTCGCACAATATTCATACAATACCTAGACTGAGATCACAACCCGTGATCTCGAGACGACCAGGCAAGAGCCGAAAGAGGGCTTCTCTGACTTTGTAACCCGCTGGAGGGCCAAGGCCTCAATGATGACCATTAGGCCAACGGATAAGGATCAAATACGGATGGTTGTGCGCAACCTCCAACCCAAACTAATGCAGAAAATGATCGTGCTCCCCTTCCCTACCTTTTCAGATTTGCATGAGATGGGAGTATAGATCGAGGATGCCATGAAGCAGGGCCTTATTGACCAGGAGAAAGAGCAGCCTAGGCGGGCGTTTTCCCGCAGCTCGAATGCGACCACCAGCAGTGATGCAACTGCAAGATCTTCTGAAGTGGGCATGGTCACCACCACCACATCAAAAAGGGCTACTCCATTCACCGGCGCGTCTGGAAGTAGCTCACAGACGGCCAATTATCCACCCCGAGTCAAAAGGGTTTTCACTCCACTTCATATGCCTTTGTCAAAGGCTCTAGAAGTCCTACTCCGGAAAGGACATCTGAAACCGTTGGAACAACAGCCCCTACCCGATCCTATCCCTGCAAAGCATGACCAGACTAAATACTGTGCCTACCATCAGCAAACCGGTCATGACACCGACAGTTGCTTTCGTCTGCGCCATGATGTACAAGATCTGTTTGACAACGGGATCATTGCTGCACCAGGTCCTACAAAGTCTATCGGCACTTGATCAGTGAACTTGTGGGGGATAAGGTGACTATGTGATCGAGGGATGAACCACCTGCAGGTGGCACTCAGTTTACTCTAGACGTGGAAATGGCACGCACTGTTTTGAGCATTTGCGAATGCTAGTTTTGAAGTTTCTGACTTGGGTGTTGAATCAGTTCTGTAATTTTGTTTTGAGTCTGTCTCTTCGTCTTGAGTCAGTCTTTTTGATTAAGGGTCTGTCTTGTTGTATCGAGTCAGTCCTGTTGTACAAAAGGTCGGGTGATTCCGAGGGTGTTACCTCGGGCATCACCATGTTGTTTTGCGTTTGTCTCTTCGTTTTCTTTTGACTCTGTTTCTACCAGGGAGCCAGTTGTGCCAATAGTTATGAACGAAACAGCAGTGATTTTCACGCTCTCGCGTTTGCTTCTGCCTTGTGCCAGTTATGCCGGAAGTTCTGAATAAGATGACAGTATTTGACTAAGAACTCTGTCTTTTCTGTGCCTTGAAGTCATTGTAATGACCTAAGTTTTTCAAAACTTTTTGAACACTGCGGTGAAAAACGAAGGGGAAGGAATTCCTCGGGAGCTGCAAAAATTTGATCAATTGAGAGAAAGAGAGGCGTGCTAAGCCCTTAATGAATGAAATCATGCTTGCTAGCGTGAGTACTGAGAAGGACCCTGGCTTGATCCAGACTGGTTTCACACTATCTTCGGGCCATGAGCGTTTGTCGCTTAAAATTTTCAAAACAAAATGTTTTATACCGTCTGCGAAGACCTGTGTGGAATCGCTCTTGAGATTGTGCAGCCTAGGATCGCTCTCAGCCTCGAGACTCAACCCCTTTGCTTCCAAACCTTGAACTTGAATTCAGAATGTTCAACGGTCAACTACAATGTGAGGCCTGTGTGGCCAGATTTGAAGCAGCCCTCGAACAAGAGGCCTGGAAAGTCGGATCAAGAAGATCAGAAGATCAGAAGAAGCTTGCGAAGCTAGAACAGAAGTACCCTTCGAACTAGGGGCAAAGATGTCAGATGTGCTCGAAGAGCCGAAGATGAATCCTTCTGCAAGTCAATATAGCAGTCATTCTCCTGGATACGGATGGCTTCGAGATCTTAAAACCATTCAACATGGACCAAGCTACACTTTTACCCTTTGAGAGGCTCGCTGGGCCGAAAACCCGGAAGGGCGACCCAGGCAAAAGTTAGAGCAAGAAAAAGAACAAAAAAAAAAAGAAAAAGAAAAAAAAATGCAAAAAAAGAAGAAAAAGAAATGAAATGAGAAAAATGAAGAAAAGTTATAAAAAAAAATTAAAAAAAAATAATAAAAAAAAAGAGAGAGAAAGAAAAACATAGCTCGCAAGGTCGAAATCCTGCAACGGGCGCCTTGGCAAAAGTTAGAGCCTAAAAAGTGAGGGTTATTACCCGAGTGTACCTTAACCCTGAACTACGTGAGGCTTGATTCCCATCTTTGGGATACGTAGGCAACTTCATTCTGAAGTCCAGCCGTAAAACACTTCAATTCGATTGTGTCCATGCGATGGTTCTGGTCATCTTTGTCTTCTCTGTGTCTGAGGATTTGGCTATGTTCGTCACTCTGAGGATTGACTACAATGCGCTGCGGTGCCATTCAAACAAGGGGCAACTTTCCGTTGCCATTCAATGCGCCGCGGTGTCGTTCAAACAAGGGGCAACTTTCCGTTGCCATGCAGCTCTCTTCAAGCAAGGGGCAATTTTTCTTCGGATTTGAGGTTGTGCATCTCGAGAGTGGGTTCTATGCTCATTGAGCAGTGGCCGATTGCAAAAACAGTTTTTGAGAATTTTTACTGAGGTTGACTGATTTTCTCTCAAAAACTATTCCATTTTTTCCAAAAATGGACCCTTTTCCTGGACCCCAAAAAGGAAAATTTTCAGTGCTCATAACCTAACTTGCATGATTTTGAATCAGAAAATCTAACAAGCGCGTTAGTCTAACTCTCATTTTAATTAAAATTGTTTTAGTAGAAAAATCAAAACAAAAATGGTCAAAATAATGAACTAGGGGCATAGTTGAGTCAGGTGTTCTGTCTTTTTCCCTTTGTCAAAATACTTGCTAGAAAGGGCACTCTACTTGCCAGAAAGGGCACCGTATTCGCCAGAAAAGGTCACAACAAAGGGCTGAAAGCTCTCTCACCCTCCAAGCAACGAGGTATCAAGCCAAGTGCAAAGCACGAACTGGAATGGGGCAAGATATTCCACTCCATCATCTGGACCGATCTTATCACACCCAAACTCCCCAACAAAGCATCATCAACTGATGTTAGCTGCAGATTTGCTACACACCCAGTTGTAGCGCAACCCTTCTATGGGAGGAATTTACGAGCTGTGAACGGAAGGATGAGAATCTGGTAGAATACCAGGGGCAAGAGCCCACAACTTCATGCTTATCCATCAACCACCCAGGGGAGGGATTGAAAAATGAGAGATTGAAGAATAGAGAGATGTGCGATGAGAGAAAAAGTGAGAAAAGGGCTTTTTCAGAAAACAAGAGCTTGAGGGCCGAGTGATGTGAGAATCACAAATGAGAAAGGATGGGAAACTAGACCCGGTGAAACAGGCTCCCTGTGCACGTCTGCATGTCGTGTCTTTTTATTTTATCTCGTTTTTTTGTTTTGAATCGTTTTGAGTGTCAACGGATGTGTTTAGGTTGTTTTATCTTTTCCTTTCTGTTGTTGAGTCACCGTGCACTGTGTTTAGTCGTAGGCTCAATACCCCGGTCAAGAACTCATCTCTCAAATTCAAAAAAATAAAAAAAAAATCGTTTTGCGCTTTGAGTGCCGTGTCGTTCTCCACATCTGTGCAAAACAAGATTTGTTCTCTCATAAAACTGCAGGGTTCAACCCAGGTCATGTGAGAACAGTAAAACCGGGACCTATCTGAAGCTATGTGGTTTCCGGACTGCAGAGCAAAAGCAAAAGAGGAAAATGTTGGGTATCTGAGTTTGTTTCAACTTTAGTAAGTTCCGAGACTACATTCCGGGTGTACCTCTTCCGATCTTTCCAATTCCCCAAAGTATGAGTGTGCCTCTACCTCAAGCTCAAAGATCAAGTCAGCTTCAAGCCAGAATGACGATCAGAAGTGCTCTCCCTAAGTACCATTCCCTGCCAGAGGCATCTTGGCTGTGTTCGCGATGAGTTCCTAGGAGACCAACTGCGACAGTGGAAACTAGAGTTTGAACAGCTGTAGCCTAGAACGCAAAGGTTCGGGATTTCCGAGACTAAAGTCTGGTTTAAATACCCAGAGGCGTGCCCTCGACTTGAAATCTGTATGGAAGCCCCATAGGTTGAGATAGCGTGTATCCACCTCAATTCTGGATACTGAACCAACCTAGTCTGTCACCCCGTTGGAGAATTGGGAAAGTTGTGAATATGATCAAGAAGACAAGCAGCAGCCATGGCTCCTACATACAGATGTTGTTACTTGTCAACATTTCAGAGCCTTTGTACTGCAAGTTAAAGATAAAGTGTTCGAAGAGCACGAGAGGAGATCCCCGTCGGAGAAGAGCGGTTCACCGCCACTCACCTCATGAGGTGGTTTCTAAAGCACCGCTTTGTCCATTTATTGCTTTCCTTAAGCATCATGCATTATAATGCATTGTACCTATCAAGTCTCTTTCTCAGTCATGCACGATATTGTATGTACAGTTCATTCAAAGGAGTTCCGTTTGAGATCATTTATTAGTGTATCAATCACACTTCATTCATTTTGTGTATCTATCACACACATCCTCATTTTGTGTATCTATCATGCACATATTCACATCATCACCTTCAAGATATCTATCATACTTGTTCATCGATCGCATCTATCACACTTCGTGTTCACCTTCATAGATATCAATCATCCGTTCACTAAGTGCATCTATCACACTTCGTGTTCACTTTTAGTGTATCAATCACACTCGATTCACATAGTGCATCTATCACACTTCGTGTTCACCTTTAGTATATCAATCATACTTTGTTCACTAAGTGCATCTATCACACTTCGTGTTCACCTTTAGTGTATCCATCACACTTGTTCACTTAGTGCATTGATCACACTTCGTGTTCACCTATTGTGCGTCTATCACACTTTGTGTTTGCCTTTTGTGTATCCATCACACTTTGCTCATTTCATTCATTTAGTGTATTAATCACACTTTGTTCATATAGTGTATCTACCACACACTCGCTTTGTATCTATCACACTATGCCTACTTTGTGTAACAATCACACACACTCGCTTTGTATCTATCACACTATGCCTACTTTCTGTATCTATCACACGTTCGCTTTGTGTATCTATCACACACTCACCTAGTGTATCCATCACACTTTGCTTCATATAGTGTATCCATCACACGCACTTCACTTTGTGTATCTATCACACGTTCGCTTGGTGTATCTATCACACACGCTCGCTTCGTTCATCAATCACACGCTTCGTTCACCTTTGTGTATCTATCCTACATGTTCGTGAAGATTCCATGATTTTCTTACATCCTTTCTGCATGAGGTATAGTTTGGTTCGAGTTTACTTGCTTTCCTAGCATTCGCTTAAAATGTTGCATAATTGCTTCATTACAGCTCTCTTTGCATGATCATGAGTGATGTCCGGCTTCGCGTAGCGTATAAGTCCAATTTTCAAACCGGCTTCGCGTAGCGTATAAGTCCAATCTTCAAACCGGCCAAGCAGATAAGTCCAATCTTCAAACCGCCACAGAGCGTATAAGTCCAATTTTCAAACCGGCTTGTAGCGTATAAGTCCAATCTTCAAAGCCCGTGGCGTATAAGTCCAATCTTCAAACCGCCACAGAGCGTATAAGTCTAATCTTCAAACCGGCCACAGAGCGAGTAAGTCCAATTTTCAAACCGGCCAGAAGCGAAGTCCAATCTTCAAACCGCCAAGATAGCGTATAAGTCCAATCTTCAAACCGGCCACAGTGGATAAGTCCAATCTTCAAACCAAGCCACAGCGTATAAGTCCAATTTTAAACCGGCCACAGCGTAGTAAGTCCATTCTTCAAACCGCCACAGCGGATATGTCCAATTTTCAAACCGGCCACAGAAGCGAGTAAGTCCAATCTTCAAACCGGCCAGAAGGAGTAAGTCCACTTTCAAACCGACTTCACGAGCGTATAAGTCCAATCTTTAAACCGGCCACAGAAGGATAAGTCCAATCTTAAACCGGCCACAGTGGCGAGTAAGTCCAATTTTCAAACCGGCTTCGCGTAGCGTATAAGTCCAATCTTCAAACCGGCTTCGCGTAGCGTATAAGTCCAATCTTCAAACCGGCTTCGCGTAGCGTATAAGTCCAATCTTCAAACCGGCTTCGCATAATGTATAAGTCCAATTTTCAAACCGGCTTCGCGTAGCGTATAAGTCCAATCTTCAAATTGGCTTCGCATAGCGTATAAGTCAAACTTTAAACCCGCCACAGAAGCGAGTAAGTCCAATCTTCAAACCGGCCACAGAGCGATAAGTCCAATCTTCAAATCAAGCCAGGCGTATAAGTCCTATTTTCAAACCGGCCAGAGCGTATAACTCCAATCTTCAAACCGGCCAGAGCGATAAGTCCAATCTTCAAACCGGCCACAGAGCCTATAAGTCCGTTCTTCAAACCGGCGTGGCGTATAAGTCCAATTTTCAAACCGCCACAGAGCATATAAGTCCAATCTTAAACCGGACAGAGTGTATAAGTCCAATCTTCAAACCGGCCACAGAGCGATAAGTACAATCTTCAAACCGCATCACAGAAGCGAGTAAGTCCAATCTTCAAACCGGCCAGAAGGCGTTTAAGTCCAATTTCAAACCGCTTCATGAGCATGTAAGTCCAATTTTCAAACCGGCCACAGAGGAGTAAGTCCAATGTTCAAACCGGCCACAGAAGGAGTAAGTCCAATTTTCAAACCGCACAGAGCGTATAAGTCCAATCTTCAAACCGGCCACAGGCTGCCTATGTTCAATTCAACCGCCAGATAGCGTATAAGTCCAATTTTCAAACCGGCTTCGCGTAGCGTATAAGTCCAATCCTCAAATCGGCTTCGTGTAGCGTATAAGTCCAATCGTGAAACCAGCTTCGCATAGCGTATAAGTCCAATCTTCAAACCGGCTTCGCGTAGCGAGTAAGTCCAATCTTCAAACCGGCTTCGCATAGCGTATAAGTCCAATCTTCAAACCGGCTTCGTGTAGCGTATAAGTCCAATTTTCAAACCGGCTTCGCATAGCGTATAAGTCCAATCTTCAAACCGGCTTCGCATAGCGTATAAGTCCAATCTTCAAACCGGCTTCACGTAGCATGTAAGTCCAATTTTCAAACCAGCTTCGCGTAGCGTATAAGTCCAATTATCAAAATCTTCTTGCATATCATTTTGCATCCTGCCCCTGAACTACGCTGGTTTGATTCCTTGCAAAGGGATACGTTGGCAGCCTGCGGACACAACCATTTATTTATCTATATTTTGTTTGTTTGTCCGAATCTTCGGCCTTGTCAAAAATGGGTCGTCTCTGGGCTTTGACATTCACTCCCGTCATTCTTATGACTTTCGAGTTCTGTGAAAGAGGGGCAACTATAGACACCCCATTTTTTACCGACCTCAAGACTCAGACTTCACCGATTGAGTGCTTGGTGATGTTGCATATTGTGCTCGTTCTGAAGTTTCAGAGCCTTAGCTGCGAGCCTTGCCTAAGGACTTCAGGACTCTTTTGTGCTTTGCCTCGGTTTTCGAACTAGGCCCTATTTTCTCTGTTTTATCTTCCCGAAGGGAGGGAGAGGTCTCGTAGATCATCTCTCAGTGGCCGTAAGCTACGTTTCGTGGTCGTAGGCCATTTTTTCCCATTTTGGAGCCCGGTTCCTGGTTTTCGAAGCTGTCCGGTCGAGTGCCTCGGTTCGGGACCGCCTAACCACCTCCGTTTGCTCCGATTTTTGGTATACATCTTATTTACTGTCACGACCAAAACCCGACCCTATGGGTTTAGCACCGTAATTGGCCAGTAATCCGAGATTACCGAAGGCCTGTGTAGACACCCCATTTTTGACCGTCCTCAAGACTCAGACGTCACCGATTGAGCGCTTGGTGACATTGCATACTGTGCTCGCTCAGAAGTTTCGGAGTCTCGGCTACGAGCCTTGCCTCCGGACTTCCGGACTCTTTGTGCTTTGCCTCGGTTTATAACAGCTCTTTTCTCTGTTTTCTTCCCAAAGGGAGGAGAGGTCTCGTGGACCATCTCTCAAATCGAGGGCTACGCTTTTGTGGTCAGAGGCCATTTTGCCCATTTCGAGCTCGGTTCCTTGCTGAGCCGTCCAGTCAGTGTGCCTCGGTTCGGGACCGTCCTAACCACCTGCTTTGCCTTTATTTTGGCATGCATCTTATTTCTCCTTTCGAGGGACATCAGGTCCGAGAGACCAACTTCGTGGTCGAGCACCACTCCCGTGCCTAATAGCCCACTTTCGGCCTCGAATGCGTGGTTTTGGCTCTAACCTTCATTCTACATTTTTGGGCTTTGACCCAAACTTGAGATAGTCATATTTTGAGGTCCTTTTCATGTTTGATTAAGGACCTTTTACTCTTTGACGTCTCCATCTGTCACTTGCCTCTTTGCCTCGTTTTTTCCCTTTTCTTGCACGGTATTTTAGGCGTACTTGTGGGCTGTGTTGGACTGGGTCGTAAACTACAAAGTATCTTATTTTGAGCCCCTCTTCAACTTTGTTGAAGGGATCTCGGCTATTTGGGATCTGTAGCTACCACTTTCCCCTTTGGCCCTTTAGGGGGGAAATTTGAATTTCATTTCCCCCCCCTTTTCCCCCCCTCTTTTTCACCTCATTTGCCTATATATACAGCCCCTCTCCAGCTGGTTTAAGGGTTACAAAAAATCTGATTTGGGAGCTCCTCCATACAATCTCTCTCTCTCTATATTCTAACCCTAAAAAACTCCAAGTTCCAACCCCATTTCTTCATCACCACCAAGCACCACCACCCCTATTCCATTTCCAGCGACTTGAGGGGATTTCCAGCAGCTAGGAGGCACCATTTTCAGTCCTAGAAGCAGCCAAGGTTTTGGTCTACAAGGGTAAGCACTCATTCCCTCTTGAGCTCCATTTTTTGTATCATTTTTCTACCCTATTTGCTTGTTGATTTAGGCTCCAACCTTAACTGAAAGGGGAACCCTTTTGAGCCATTCTTTATTTTTGTTTAAGGGCTCAACCCTGTTTGAGCCCTCCATTTGGTACTTGTCTCAATACACTCTAGTATGCCACTATTTTGCATAGAATTTTTAGCATAAGAGTGATCTGTTTTCGAGCATGTAATAAACTTTTAGTGGGCATATTTTGAGCCCCTCTTCAACATTGAAGAAGGGCTCAACCCTTTTTGGCCTCTCTATCATGCACTTGCTTCATAATCTCTCATATTTACCGTAAAATTGCATGATTTGTTTAGCCTCTGTGTGATCTGTTTTGGAGCATGTAATGAGCTGTGAGTAGGCTTATTTTGGGTCCCTCTACAACATTGTAGAAGGGATCAACTTGGTTGGGGGTCTCCATGTTATACTTGTCATTATACCTCTCTTTGACCCCCATTTTTGCATGCTTTGTTAAGCCTATCTAGCCTCTGTTTTCGGCCATCATCAGGCCTGGAAAAAGTCATATTTTGATCTTATTGACATATTTCATGAAGGGTCTTTTCTGGTTGGATAAATGTTTGGGGTACCTCATGTTATAGCCTTGTGTATCCTAGTTTCTTGCATGGCATTTTTAGCATATTTTCATACTGAGTTGGGGGATTTCATCTACTATAAATGTGCATATTTTTGGTCCCTCATCAGTGTTGTAGAAGGAAATTTTTCAGTTTGAGCATTGCATGTACCACTTGCTTCATTACCCTCCTTGTGGCCTATTTCTTGAGTAGGAATTTTGCCATGCTTGTATATTGTATTGTGCCATGTTTTGTACTGTAAAAATGTTTTTTTCGGGGCTGTCTTGCTTCTGTATTCACACTTCGTGTGCAAATAATGCATGTATTGCACAGTTGTAGGCCATTTCATATGCCTAATTTTGAGTTTCGGGATGCGTCTCATGTATCGGGTGCCATATTGCCATGATTCGGGGTTGTTAAGCATCATATTTCAGTGATTGAAATTCATATGTTTGTATGCCATGATCCATGCCTTGCCATACCTTGTTAGAGTGGCATTCGTGCCTTAGGTCCGGTCCTCGGTTTGCGTGCATACGTGCACGCATTTCGAGCGTCCCATTTTCATCTTATGGCCACTGATGTGAGTGTGGTTGAGGCCCACTCACATTGGTGTAAGTCCATCTTGCATTGTGTATGCCATGTTTCAATGCGTTGCGAATGTTATGTTGATTAGCATTGTGTGTGCCATGTAATTGTATTGCATGTTTGCATGTTTAGATTACATGTTTAGGTTGCATTGCATTAGCATGCATGCCTTGCCTCTTGATCAAGTGATAGAGGTTGGGCTTTATGTGTTTGTTTGGTTTGCATAACATTTGAAATCAAAGTCCATACTTGGTTTCTTGGGCCATCACGCATCGAAATGCGCAATTGGTGGTCCGAGAACCAAGGAACATACCCCTTTGAGTCAAAAGCATGATAAGGGATGTGTTGGTGCACACATTTGCTTGGAAATTTCACACCATGCACCGGTTCATTGCTGTCAAAACTGTCTCGCGTAGGATTTATTGCCGATCAAACAGAGTGCCGACCGGCACTGTATTTTTGGCCGATAGCCTCCAGCAAATGCCGGTGGTCATTATAAATGGGTGGGCATTCCTCCACCGGTGATGTGTATATTCAAGGAAGGTATTTGGGGACTTTGGAAATTTTAGAGAGACAGACAAGAAAACAGAGGCAACAAGTGGCATGGCGGGTTTCCGAAAGGCGACTCGAGCATGCATCATTCACAAGATCCCGAGGGGGCTATGGCCACCTTCCTTTTTTTTGGCATTTATTTATTCAGTAATTAGAAATTCTATAATAATTTATTTATTCATTATTCGGACTGTATATTCTTTTGGTCCCTCCGTGCAAGGGTGTATTTGTAATAAGTGTGCGTGAGTGTGTGTATGTCTTCCAACCCCACGTCTTTCTTCCCTTTTATTTACCTGCTTATGATGGTAGATTAGGGCATATTTCAATTAGCATACAGTATGACAGCATGTTTGCATCATTCATCTGTTTTGCATGCACTAGGCTCGGCACATCATACAAACTGCATCGTACTTTCAATTCCAAATTGAATACGTGATAGTTGTAGCATTTCACATGCCATGCTTAGGATAGCCGAGCCTGTTTGGACTGCATCTTTGCATGTGTTGCATTAGCCATTCCGAACATGAACTAGGATCATGCATATGATTACTAACTGGTTTCTGTTTTGGCTTGGAGTACTAGGTAAGCTTTTATGCTTTAGCATATCGCATGCGTATGAATGTTGCCATGATAGCATGATTACCATGAGGCAAGCTGCTTATGTGATATAACTGCTTGAATGCCTGTGGGTGAAGGTTGGATTGTTTGAGTTGGAACAACTCATTGAAATTCGTGTTTTAGCCTAGTTGCGAGTAGCAAATTTCAAAACTATTTTCAAAACAAACGGACATGCAATGTTTGTTTCCAAATTAGGCGATCTAGTCTATACTTGTTTGCTGTGCGCATAACATAGTAATTCTAGGTTAATAATTGGAATAAGAACGCATAACGTTTTCAAAATCGGATATCACGGTTAGTAGAGGCCGGTCTTCGGACCGGCAAAGGGGGGTGCTCATAATGACCTTCCCGATCGTACTCCAAGCTCCCGAGCCAAGACCACTTTGGTGATGACGGACACGTATTCTAAGACCGAGTCGTGGTTTCCTAAATTTCCCATTTTAAAATATTTAGGTGGCGACTCAGAATCCGCAAAGCACCATGTTTGGCACTACTTTTCAAAAATTTTTTTTCAAAACGACGATTTGGATTTGGACTCTTTAGTTCAGATTTAGAACCGTGACACAAAGGGGGTCCGAACTGTAGTGACCCCAATATGAACGGAACGGGAGTTAACCCTCCCGGGCGTTTCGGGACGCCTACGCTTCGCGACTCGGCTGGGATTTTAGAGAGCTTGACTAACTCGTGATATCCCGCTTTTGACTACACTTATGTGTTTCTTTGCATTGCATGTGCATTGGTGCGCCTAGGACACGGTGTTGGCCATCCGCTATTCTCGAGCGTTTGTCGAAGGCTTGTCTTGTCAAGGCATGTCCATAAGGCGGACGGGTTATGCTCGCCAAGAGGGAACACAAATCCCGGTTTTACCGGGGCACCCTCTTTGACCATTCGACCTAGTGCATATCGAGATCCATAGTGACCATCCCAAACTAGGACAGGTTGCTTAGCCAATATAGGTTGATTGAAACCGCCAGGCGTAGTGAAACCCCGCTCGACAAAATAGGACAGAAACCCTACCCCAACATAGGGGTGTATTGGCTCTCTTTACATGTTATGTGCTTTTAGAGTGTATCTCACAGGAATGCGATATCTTTATGAAGTTTTGATATCCCAAGGGCACCAAGATAGTATTTTTGAGAATCGTTATATCTGCGGGTATCGATTCAGATTTGGGGCGTTGATTTTGGGAACAAAGTGATCAAGAATAGAATACTGCTCGTTGACTTTGCTCAGATTCTGCTCCAAAGTGAAGTTGAGCCGAGATGTCGCCTGCTTTTCTTTTGCTAGGTAGTCCCGAACTATAGCTTCGTAGGCTCCACTATCCCCTGCACATTGGATTTGTGCCGATAGACTTTGTCGTCGAGACTCGTTCAAGGGTAATCGTACGAGAAGGCTAATCGGGCACAAACCATCAATATAATGCCTACCGATCGTTGATCTTTGAGCAATGGTTGAGATCTCCGAGCTCATCATAGATACAGATATACCAATTGCTCGCTTAGATCAGGCAATATGTCAAGTCTGGAAGAGATGGTGCGCCAACCTGTGATAGTATGAAAGCCATGCAGCAAGACGCTGTCCATCAAGCAGAATTCGCCAAGCAACAAGCTGTGGTCATAGCCCAACAGGCAGAGACAATTGCTAGGCTAGAGCAGCAAACCGGAGCGTCTGCTTCACAACAAGTTCCTCCACTACTAGGGGTTCAGACACCCGGGGAAACACCAGATGTCCAGGCAGATACGGACATTCCAAAGGGACCGGCTCTGCCCCCGGTTCTACCCCAGCTATCTAAAACACCCATCAACTTGCCAGACTCCCCTTTTGAGTTCAAGACGAACCCCACGGCGTTGAAAGTGAGCAAGCTTGAGAAATTGTTTGAAAAGTCTCAGGGGGCCCACTCTATTCCTGATATAGAGGATGGTTATACCGACTCAATGGTGACATTACCGGATCAGTTCAAGATGCCACATATTGATCGATTCGATGGTTCTAGAGACCCAACGGTGCACCTCCACCTGTTTTCTGATATTCTGAGACCAATGGGTTTGACCACAGCCCAGAAATTGTCACTATTCGCCGAACCCATGCTCGATAGCCGCAACTGCATACGAAATTGGAGAACTCAGGAAATGAATCGAAGAGATGGCTGAGGCCTTCAGTGATCAATACTCCTACAACACACAGATTGAGGTCACCACTCGTGATCTTGAAGTCACCCGCCAAGGGCCAAAGGAAGGTTTCTCGGAGTTCGTGACGAGATGGAGAGCAAAGGCTTCAATGATGACTACAAAACCTTCCGACAAAGATCAGATCAGGATGATTGTTCGGAATCTGCATGGCAAGTTGCTGCAAAAAATGGTCGTTCTACCTTTGTTTACCTTTCCAGCCCTTCATGAAATGGGGGTTCAAATCGAGGATGCCATCAAACAAGGGATCTTTGCAGAAGATAATGAGCCTTTGAAGAAGAATGTTGCTCGCACTCCCAATGCTACTACTGATGGTAGCATCACTGAAATGCTCAAGTAGGCACTATCACCCTCCTCAATGGCCAAAACCAACCACTTCAACTCAAATTTCAAGCCCGAAAAATTCCATCCTCTTTACATGAGTCTCTCTCAAGCTTTGAAAAGGTCATGAGAAGAAGGGCACCTAGAACTCCTAGAACCCCAACCCCTTCCAAACCCACTCCTCACCAGACATAACCCTTCCAAGCATCAGAGGTATGTATCATAGCCATGTCATGGCACCGATCACAGTTATCATCGTCATGAGATCCAAAATCTCATTGACAACCAAACGATAGCTTCACCTTCAGGCCCCAATGACCAAATACCTCATCCACATCTCAATCTAATTCACACACTGGCCGTCCCTTTCGACCCCAGCGTATACATCACCCCAAATCTCGCCTAAGCTGCGGTGTTCATTCCAGAAGCACGGACTTGTGCATGATGGATGCACTGAATCCCAATCATCTCAAGCCCAGAGCCCACTACTTCGAAATGATGAGGATGATCGAAGATCTTCAGAGAACTGCGGGCAGATCTAACCTTTGGAGTTTTGGGCTCATCAACCACATCACATACCAGGGAGTTCGTGTCAAAAGGCTCCCCAACCTTGGGACGAGTTGCGTCGAAAGAAGGCCAATCTTTTAGCAAAGTGGAAGCCAGTGATAAGAACAAGTCAGGGGCAAGCATTAATCCCCATGAACATCTTCGGGTCGTTGAGGCTTGAAAGTCAAGGATGAACAAACAAAGAAGTACTAGCATAAGCAGTAACGATCGTGGATGGCACTTTTGCCGTTCAGAGTGAGAACAGTTTGAATCGAGGGGTAGGCCGGGAAAAGGGCCATCTTGCTAGGAATGTTCCTTTCAGCTCTAACCCTACTCCCAGAAAAGATCAGCAAACCCAGCCAGCACCCGCCGACCCCTTTGTTGGTGCGCCCACTTCAAACCCCCGAACTTCAGACTATCTACCCCGAGGCAAGAGGGTCTTTACCCCACTCTTTATGCCTTTGTCTAAGGCTTTAGGGGTCCTACTCAGGAAAGGACATCTGAAACCATTAGAACAACGGCCCTACCCGATCCTCTCCTCAAAGCATGACCCAAAGCTAAATCAGTGCTTTCCATCAACAAACCGGTCATGACACCGATAGCAGGCTGCCTCTCGCCATGAGATACAAAATTTGATTGACAATGGGGTCATCCCCGCAAGCTCGCAAGAAGTCTATCAAGACTTGATCGGTGAACCTGGGGGATAATGTGATGTGATCGTGGATGGACCACCTGCGCCTTCGCTTTACTCCAGATGTGGCGTATGGCACGCACTGTTTTGAGCATTTGTGAATGCTGGTTTTTTACATTCTGACTTGGGTATTGGGTCAGTCTTGTTGTGTTATTTCGAGTCTGTCTCTTTGTTTTGAGTCATCTTTTGTTTTGGGTCTGTCTTGTGGTGGTTTCGAGTCAGTCCTGTTGTATTGGAGTTGGGTGATTCCGGGGATATTACCTCGGATCTCACTATTTTGTTTTGTGTTTGTCTTTTCACTTTCTTTTGAGTCTGTTTCTGCCGAGGAGCCAGTTGTGGTAACAGATTTGAATGGAACAGCAGTGATTTTCACACTCTTGTGTTTGCTTCTGCCAGGTGCAGCTTGTGCGAAATTTCTAAATGAAATGGCGATTTGACTAGAAGTGGTCTTTTCAGGTGCTTTTAACTAATTGCATTGACCTAAGTTTTTTTTCAAAACTTTTTGAACACTGCGGTGAAAACAAAGAGGGAGGAATTCCTCGAGATTTGCAAAACTTTGATCAAACTGAGAGAAAGTGAGGCATGCTAAGCCCTTAATGAATGAAATCATGCTTGTTAGTGTGAGTACTGGGAAGGACCCTAGCTTTCATCCAGATTGGTTCTGCACTATCTTCAGCGCGAGCGATTTGTCGCTTTCGTAAAAACTTTCAAAAAAATGTTTTGCGCGGTCCTGCGAAGACACGTGTGGAATCGCTCTTGAGATTGTGCAGCTTAGGATCGCTCTCGGCTTCGAGACTCAACCCCTTTGCTTTCAAATCTTGAACTTGGATTCAGAACGTTCAAAGGACAATCATGATGTGAGGCCTGTATGGCCAGATTTGAAACAAACCTCGAACAAGAGGCCAGGAAAGTTGGATCAAGAAGATCAGAAGAAGCTTGCAAAGCTAGAACAGAAGTACCCTCCGAACTAGGGGCAAAGATGTCAGACGTGCTCGAAGAGCCGAAGATGAGTCCTCTTGCAAATCAACAGCCACTCTCCTACATACGGACGACTTTCAAACCCTACAACCATTTGGCATGGACCAAGCTACACTTTTACCCTTTGAGAGGCTCGCTGGGTCGAAAACCGTAAGGGCACCAGCAAAAGTTAGAGCAAAGAAAAATACAAAAAAAAATGCAAAAAAAGAGAAAAGAAAAAAAGAAGAATGCAAAAAAAAAAAAAGAAAAGAAAAGAAAAGATGGAAAAAAAAAAAGAAGAGAAGAAATGAAAAGAAAAGAAAAACAAAGCTCGCAAGGTCGAAAACCTGCAACGGGCGCCTTGGCAAAAGTTAGAGCCTAAAAAGGAGAGGTTAATACCCGAGTGTACCTTAACCCCGAACTACGAAGGCTTGATTCCCATCTTTGGGATACGAGGCAACTTCACTTTGAAGTCCACCATAAACATTTCCAATTCAATTGTGGCCATGTGATGGTTTTGATCATCTTTGCCTCCTCTCAGATCCGAGAGTTGTTGTGTTCGCCGCCCGAGGATCGACTACAAGTACATCGCGATGCTATCCAAAACAAGGGCAACTTTCCGTTGTCATTCAAAACGCCGCGGTGTCACTTTAAACAAGGGGCAACTTTCTGTTGCCACGCAGTGTCCTTCAGACAAGGGGCAATTTTCCATTGCTTATGGATCCGAGGTTACGCATCTCAAGAGCAGGTTCCGTGCTTGTTGAGCATTGACTGTTTGCAAAAAATAGTTTTTGAGAATTTTTACTGAGGTTGACTAATTCTCTCGAAAATTATTCCATCTTTTTCAAAAACTGGACCATTTTCTTGGACCCAAAAAAGAAAAATTTTCAGTGCTCATAGCCTGACTTGCATGATGTTAAATCAAAAAGTTGAATAAGCATGTTAATCTAACTTTCATGTTGGTCAAAATTGTTTTAAAACCAAAAAATGGTCAAAATGATGAACTAGGGGCACAGCTTGAGTCGTGTTCTCTTTTTCCCCATCATCAACATACTTGCCAAGAAGGGCACTCCACCGCCAAAAGAGGGCACAATCAAGTCAATAACAAAGGGTCGAAAAGCTCTCCGCCCTCCAAGCAAATGAGGTATCAAGCCATGTGCGAAGCATAAATTGAATGGGCGAGATGTTCCACTTCCTCATCTCGACAGATCTAACCACGCCCAAACTCCCAGGCATCATCAACCGATGTTAGTCGCAGATTTGCTACACACCGGCCAGGCACAACCTCTCTGGGAAAGTTCACCGTAAGTGAAGAAAAAGAATCTAGCAGAATGCTAGGGGCAAGAGCCCGCAACTTCTTGTCTATCTACCAACCACTCTGGGGAGGGATAAAAAATGAGAGATTAAAGAATAGAGAGATGTGCGTTGAGAGAAAAAGTGAGAAAAGGGCTTTTTTTCAGAAAAACAGAGCTTGAGGGCCGAGTAATGTGAGAATCACAAATGAGAAAGGGTGGGAAATAATACCCGGTGAAACAGGCTCCCTGTGCACATTTGAGTCTTGTGTTTTGTTTTGTCTGCCTCGATTCTTGTTTTGAGTCGTTTCAAGTGTCAATAGATGTGTTTAGGTTGTTTACCTTTATTTTCTGTTGTTGGGTCGTCTTTGCTGTGTTCAACAGAGGCTCAATACCCTGCTAAGAGCTCATTTCTTAATTTCAAAAAAAAATCAATCAAATCATCTTGTGCTCAGAGTGTCAGGCCATTCTCCACACTTGTGCAAAATGTAATTTGTTCTTTCATAAAACCTAGGGTTCAACCCAGTCATGTGAGAACAAGAAAACCAGACCTATCTGAAGCTATATGGTTCCGGACTGCAAAGCTAAAGTAAAAGAGGGAAAATTGAAGCATCTGAGTGTGTTTCACCTTCAGCAAATTCCGTGATTGTACTCCGGATATACCTCTTCAGGCATTGCCATTTCTTTGGAGTATGAGTGTATCTCGACCCCAAGTGTAAGCTTGCCTCAAGTCAGAATGGCAGCCCAAGCAGCATCTGTGGTTTTCACATGCAGATGTCATCTCTTGCCAATATAAACAGGGTGTCCCCTTTTGAGCTGAGCATGTTGCAAAGCCCTCTCGAGAGGTAAAACGGAGGCACCAGAGTACATGTTTGATACCCTCTATTGCATAAAATGTGAACTTCCATATCCATTTGTTGTTGCATGCGTGCCGACATCGTTATGATTTCGCATAGAATATTCTTGCTTTCGATTTCAGATAGAATATGCTTGCTTTCGATTCGCATAGAATATGCTTTGCTTGTCTCATACATAGAATATGCTTTCAATTTTGCATAGAAAATGCACTCCTCCATACATGCATAGAAAATGCTCAGATCTTTTGCATAGAAAATGCCCCCATACTTGCATAGAAGTTGCATTTTATCGCACTTCCTTGTGCATTTTATCTCACTCGCACTATCTTGTGCACTTACACTTTGTATCTCACTTGCAATCGCCTTGTGCACCTTGTGGTTGTATCTCACTACTGTTTAGCGATCGCACTATCTTGTGCATTTCAAATCAATCGCCATTGCTTAGCGATCGACCGCTTAGTGCATTTCAAAATCGTCACATTGCTTAGCGATCGTGACCGCTTTTGTGCATCACATCATTCGCTACTGCCTTATGCGACTCTATCGCGACTGCTTTTGTGCATTACATTTCATTCACGCTTATTTTGCGATCGTGACCGTCTTGTGCACTTTCGCATTCCTACTCGCGCTTTCTTGCGATCACATTGTTTTGTGCAATGACACTCGCCGCTTAGCGATCGCGACTGCTTTTGTGCATTACATTACATTTCATTCGCTTATTTTGCGATCGCACTATTTTGTGCATTTAAGCCACATCGCGACTATCTTGTGCATTCGCACTATCTTGTGCACTCGCGTTGTCTAACGATCGCTATTTAGCGATCGCGACTGCTCTTGTGCATTCGCGTTGTCTAACGATCGCTACCGCTTTAGCGATCGCACTATTTTGTGCATTGTATCATTCGCGCTTATTTTGCGACTTTACTGGTTGCATTTTGCATGCATTCATTGTTCGCGTTATTTTGCGCATCGCGCTATCTTGCGCACCTTATCTTTATCGCACTGTTTTGTGCATTCACCCTGCTCATGCTATTTTGTACACCTTTAGCATCGCACTATTTTGTGCATCTGTTTAGCACTGTTTTGTGCATTCACTCTGCATCGCACTGTTTTGTGCACATTACCTGCATTTTGCATCCATTTTATCGCACTGTCTTGTGCGTTACACTTTACTCGCGCTATTTTGCGCCTTGCACTGTTTTGTGCACTTTACTTGTCAAAACCGGCTTCGCGAAAGCATATAAGTCCAATTTTCAAAAGTCTTCTCAGATATCATTTGCAACCCGCCTACTGAACTACGCTGGTTTGATTCCTTGCAAAGGATACGAGGCAATCATGGGCACAACCATTTATTCAAATGATATTTTGCTGTTTGTCTAAGTCTTGGCCTTGTCAAAAATGGGTCGCCTCTCGGCTTTGACATTCACTCCGTCATTGTTATGACTTTCGAGTTTCACAAAGAGGGGCAATCAGAGACACCCCATTTTTGACCGTCCTCAAGACTCGACATCACCAATTGAGCGCTTGGTGATATTGCATCAGGTTTTCGCCGAAGGTTTTGAGTCTCGGCCACGAGCCTTGCCTCCGGACTTCCGGACTCTTTGTGCTTTGCCTCGGTTTGCCATAACCAGCTCGCTTTTCTGCTTTCTTCCCAAAGGGAGGGAGAGGTCTCGTGGACCATCTCTCGTGACCGAGGGCTACGCTTTTGTGGTCGAGGCCATTTTGCCCATTTCGGAGTCGGTTCCGGTTGCTGAGCCGTCAGCCGTGTGCCTCGTTCGGGACCGTCCTAACCACCTCCGCTTGCCGGCTTTTTGGCATGCATCTTATTTCCTCCCTTTCGAGGGACACTGTGGTCCGAGAGACCAACTTCGTGGTCGAGCACCACTCCCGGTGCCTAACAGCCCACTTTCGGGGCCTCGAACTGCGTGTTTTGGCTCCCGAACCTTCATTCTACATTTTTGGGCTTTGACCCAAACTTGAGATAGTCATATTTTGAGGTCCTTTTCATGTTTGATTAAGGACCTTTTACTCTTTGACGTCTCCATCTGTCACTTGCCTCTTTGCCTCGTTTTTTCCCTTTTCTTGCACGGTATTTTAGGCGTACTTGTGGGCTGTGTTGGACTGGGTCGTAAACTACAAAGTATCTTATTTTGAGCCCCTCTTCAACTTTGTTGAAGGGATCTCGGCTATTTGGGATCTGTAGCTACCACTTTCCCCTTTGGCCCTTTAGGGGGGAAATTTGAATTTCATTTCCCCCCCCTTTTCCCCCCCTCTTTTTCACCTCATTTGCCTATATATACAGCCCCTCTCCAGCTGGTTTAAGGGTTACAAAAAATCTGATTTGGGAGCTCCTCCATACAATCTCTCTCTCTCTATATTCTAACCCTAAAAAACTCCAAGTTCCAACCCCATTTCTTCATCACCACCAAGCACCACCACCCCTATTCCATTTCCAGCGACTTGAGGGGATTTCCAGCAGCTAGGAGGCACCATTTTCAGTCCTAGAAGCAGCCAAGGTTTTGGTCTACAAGGGTAAGCACTCATTCCCTCTTGAGCTCCATTTTTTGTATCATTTTTCTACCCTATTTGCTTGTTGATTTAGGCTCCGACCTTAACTGAAAGGGGAACCCTTTTGAGCCATTCTTCATTTTTGTTTAAGGGCTCAACCCTGTTTGAGCCCTCCATTTGGTACTTGTCTCAATACACTCTTGTATTCCACTATTTTGCATAGAATTTTTAGCATACGAGTGATCTGTTTTCGAGCATGTAATAAACTGTTAGTGGGCATATTTTGAGCCCCTCTTCAACATTGAAGAAGGGCTCAACCCTTTTTGGCCTCTCTATCATGCACTTGCTTCATAATCTCTCATATTTACCGTAAAATTGCATGATTTGTTTAGCCTCTGTGTGATCTGTTTTGGAGCATGTAATGAGCTGTGAGTAGGCTTATTTTGGGTCCCTCTACAACATTGTAGAAGGGATCAACTTGGTTGGGGGTCTCCATGTTATACTTGTCATTATACCTCTCTTTGACCCCCATTTTTGCATGCTTTGTTAAGCCTATCTAGCCTCTGTTTTCGGCCATCATCAGGCCTGGAAAAAGTCATATTTTGATCTTCTTGACATATTTCATGAAGGGTCTTTGCTGGTTGGATAAATGTTTGGGGTACCTCATGTTATAGCCTTGTGTATCCTAGTTTCTTGCATGGCATTTTTAGCATATTTTCATACTGAGTTGGGGGATGTCATCTACTATAAATGTGCATATTTTTGGTCCCTCATCAGTGTTGTAGAAGGAAATTTTTCAGTTTGAGCATTGCATGTACCACTTGCTTCATTACCCTCCTTGTGGCCTATTTCTTGAGTAGGAATTTTGCCATGCTTGTATATTGTATTGTGCCATGTTTTGTACTGTAAAAATGTTTGTCTCGGGGCTGTCTTGCTTCTGTATTCACACTTCGTGTGCAAATAATGCATGTATTGCATAGTTGTAGGCCATTTCATATGCCTAATTTTGAGTTTCGGGATGCGTCTCATGTATCGGGTGCCATATTGCCATGATTCGGGGTTGTTAAGCATCATATTTCAGTGATTGAAATTCATATGTTTGTATGCCATGATCCATGCCTTGCCATACCTTGTTAGAGTGGCATTCGTGCCTTAGGTCCGTCCTCGGTTTTGCGTGCATACGTGCACGCATTTCGAAAGTCCCCATTTTCATCTTATGGCCACTGATGTGGGTGTGGTTGAGGCCCACTCACATTGGTGTAAGTCCATCTTGCATTGTGTATGCCATGTTTCAATGCGTTGCGAATGTTATGTTGATTAGCATTGTGTGTGCCATGTAATTGTATTGCATGTTTGCATGTTTAGATTACATGTTTAGGTTGCATTGCATTGGCATGCATGCCTTGCCTCTTGATCAAGTGATAGAGGTTGGGCTTTATGTGTTTGTTTGGTTTGCATAACATTTGAAATCAAAGTGCATACTTGGTTTCTTGGGCCATCACGCATCGAAATGCGCAATTGGTGGTCCGAGAACCAAGGAACATACCCCTTTGAGTCAAAAGCATGATAAGGGATGTGTTGGTGTACACATTTGCTTGGAAATTTCACACCATGCACCGGGTCTTTATTCTTTATCCAAACTGTCTCCTAGGATTTATTGCCGGCCGCATCTGAGTGCCGACCGGCACTATATTTTTGGCCGATAGCCTCCAGAGCAGCCGGTGGTCATTATAAACAGCCGGTGGGCATTCCCTCCAGCCGGTGATGTGCAGAAGCATTCAAGGAAGGTATTTGGGGACTTTGGAAATTTTTGGAGAGACAGGACAGTAAAAACAGAGGCAACAGTGGCATGGCGCGGGTTTCCGAGCAAGGCGGACTCGAGCATGCATCATTCGCGCATCCCGAGGCGGGGGCTATGGCCACCTTCCTTTTTTTGGCATTTATTTATTCAGTAATTAGAAATTCTATAATAATTTATTTATTCATTATTCGGACTGTATATTCTTTTGGTCCCTCCGTGCAAGGGCGTATTTGTAATAAGTGTGCGTGAGTGTGTGTATGTCTTCCAACCCCACCTCTTTCTTCCCTTTTATTTACCTGCTTATGATGGTAGATTAGGGCATATTTCAATTAGCATACAGTATGACAGCATGTTTGCATCATTCATCTGTTTTGCATGCACCAGGCTCGGCACATCATACAAACTGCATCGTACTTTCAATTCCAAATTGAATACGTGATAGTTGTAGCATTTCACATGCCATGCTTAGGATAGCCGAGCCTGTTTGGACTGCATCTTTGCATGTGTTGCATTAGCCATTCCGAACATGAACTAGGATCATGCATATGATTACTAACCTGTTTTTGGCTTGGAGTACTAGGTAAGCTTTTATGTTTTAGCATATCGCATGCGTATGAATGTTGCCATGATAGCATGATTACCATGAGGCAAGCTGCTTATGTGATATAACTGCTTGAATGCCTGTGGGTGAAGGTTGGATTGTTTGAGTTGGAACAACTCATTGAAATCCGTGTTTTAGCCTACTTGCGAGTAGCAAATTTCAAAACTATTTTCAAAACAAACGGATATGCAATGTTTGTTTCCAAATTAGGCGATCTAGTCTATACTTGTTTGCTGTGCGCATAACATAGTAATTCTAGGTTAATAATTGAAATAAGAACGCATAACGTTTTCAAAATCGGATATCACGGTTAGTAGAGGCCGGTCTTCGGACCGGGCGAAAGGGGGTGCTCATAGCTGACCTTTCCGATCGCACCTAAGCTCTGAGCCAAGACCACTTTGGTGATGACGGACACGTGGCTTCGCAAGACCGTCGGTTTCTAAATTTCCCATTTTAAAATATTTAGGTGGCGACTCAGACCGGCAAAGGCCCATGTTTGGCACTACTTTTCAAAAAATCTGTTTTTCTTCAAAACGATTTGCCGGATTTGGACTCTTTGATTCAGATTTAGAACCGTGACACAAAGGGAGTCCGAACTGTAGTGACCCCAATATGAACGGAACGGGAGTTAACCCTCCCGGGGGCATGAGGGCGTCTACGACTACAATGAAAGATGTCTGATTAAACAGTAGATGGCTGTGGCGAAGCCAATACAAGAAATAACTAGTGTCCATTGAAATGAAAATCAGATGCCAAAAACATTTTTCATGCATTCAAACAATTTAGAACAGTACAGTCTATACAATCATATACAACATTCAGTACGGGGACCTAATCCTCAGAATAAAGATAAAAACAAGAGATGTCTATACTGAAGGTACAAAACACTGAGGAGACACGTGGGCACAATAAAAGCACCCCAAGCCATCGTATGGCAACTCGGAACCTCACAAAGGAGGCACATAGGTGGCTTGACAAAGCGGGGACCAACCCACGCTCCTAGCTCGATGCAGGCTGCTGAGAACCTACATATATATATAAACAGTGAGCTAAAGCCCAGTGAATAACATAATGCGTAAAGAGGTTATGAATGAATGTCCTTACAGTAATAAAATCAGTTCATTAAACAGTATTTCAGTCTTCCAGTATTTTCAATCAATCAGTCATATGTGGTACATCCATTAGCCTATAAACAGTAGGTCCAAAAGGACCGGGTCTTAACAGACCCAACAGTAATGATGGCCATCAATCAGTAAACAGTATGGTTCCACAAGGAAACCGACAGAGCTCTATGTGAATGATAATTGCTAAGGATGCCACAATACAGCCTGATTGAATCAGACATACATTCATTCAAGAAACAATAGTAGTTCAATAAACAGCTTGATTCAAGATTCAAAAGATAACCATTTTGAACATATCTTTACACAATTGTTACTCACGAGATTGGGCTAAAAGCAGCTAGAGCGCGTCCCCGAGAGCCAACCCTAAACAGTTAACAAATAGAACACACACTAAGTTTCACAGTCGGGAAGGATGATAATTAAATCCCTAAATTTCCTCGGTGTGGTTCTATGTCTAAATCCTCATTAAGATGTCTAAAACTAGGCCTAAGAATGCCTAGGATGGGATGAGGATGCAAAAATACAGTTGGAAGGCATTTTTCAAAAGTTCTCGAAAGGGGTCTCGCTTCGGCGAGCCTTCCTTCGCCGAGCGAGGTTGCAAAATCAAAGGCTTCGCTCGAGCGAACAATCCTTCGCTCGAGCGGTCTAATGAAACAGTAAAAGTACTGGATGCTCGATTTTTATGCGCGATGCTCGCTCGAGCGAGCTTCCAAAATCAAAGGATTCGCTCGAGCGCGAATTCCTTCACTCGAGCGGTCTGATGAAATGAAAAAGTACTGGTTGTTGGATTTTTACGCGCGATACCACGCTCGATGCTCGCCGGCGGAGACTGAATAAAGGGTGCTCGCTCGGCGAGAATCCTTCGCTCGGCGAAGAAGCCAACTGAATTTCAGTTGCCTCCGAAGCTCAAACCAAGCATTCTCAACTCAATTCTCGACCTCTTGGGCCCAAATTCTGGAAAATACATCCCAAAACAATGTATAACAAGTTTCAAAAGCCAATTTATGAATTCAAGCCCCAAAGGTGAGTCAATTAAATCCAAAATTCAAACCCATTTTCAAGAACAATTGCCAAACATGCAATGCATGAGTTTTTAATGAAATTCAAGGTTCAAATCTTGCTCTAATGAGCTCAATAGTTGGAAAACAAAATGAAAACATGGACTTTAGCTTAAACATGGACATGCATGTACAATCTACCATGAATTCAACTTCAAAATGCACCAATTCAAGCATGCATGCAACAATGGAGTTCCAATTCAACATATATGAGCAAATTCATGACTTAACTTCTCTATAACCATGATACATGCAAGATGGAACTCAAAGACAACAAGAAGAAGGTGGATTTCTTACCTAGAGTTTCAATTACAAGTCTTGCAAGCTCAATCTAGCAATATATGTGATAAATCCTCAAGTTCTTCTAGCAATTCACAAGATGGGCTCAAATCTCTCTCTCTCTCTCTCTCTCTCTACTATGGTCGGCTAGATGTGTAGGAAATGGCTGATCAATGGATATGTTAAGTGTAATAAGGCTCTTGAAAATCAATAAGCAAGTGTCCACTATTGGTGGCAATTTGGTAATTAAGCCTAAGTTTGCAATTAGCTCATTTTAATCTAGTTTAATCATTCCTAATCAATTTTTAGATAAATATACCATTAAATCACGAATATTCTACTGATCCCAAAACTCTAAACGGTTCCTAATTCGGCCGCCGATAAGGCCTTCAATTAGCAGTTTAAACATACGAATTCAAACAGATAATCAATCAATCAAACAGATGCAATATGCAATTCAATAGATGAACTTATTCAATTTCAGTTTCGATTTCAATCAGTCCATTCAGTACTTCGGTTAATTCAATTATTAGTCATTATCGATTACATTTTAACAAGAACGATAGCTAATTCAAATAGCTTTATCGATAATCAGTACGAGGGTTGTTACAATCTCCCCTCCTTATAAGGAGTTTAGTCCTCTAAACTCGAGTTACCTTCAGTTTCGAAGAAAACAAGGTTCAGTGGAAACAGTTCTGGGTATCTTTTAGCCATGTCATCTTCCCTTTCCCAAGTGGCATACACACCACCATGGTTTTGCCAATAAACTTTCACTAGCGGGATCTCTTTGTTTCTCAGTTTCTTGATCCGTCTGTTCACAATCTGTATAGGCCGTTCCTCATAAGTGTAGTCGTCACTAAGCACTATCCAAGCAGGCTCAATCACGTGAAAAGGATCCCGGAGATAGTCTCTCAACATCGAAATGTGGAAGACGTTATGCATATGCTCCATTTCAGGATGAAGTGCAACTTGATACGCCATCGGATTGATTCTCTCAATAATCTGATACGGTCCGACATACCTTGGCGCTAACTTGCCTTTGACTCCAAAACGAGTATGGCCTTTCATTGGTGTCACTTTCACAAACATGTGATCACCCACTTCATACTCTCTGTCCCGTCTTCAGACATCTGCATAACTCTTCTGTCTACTCTGTGCAGTCTTTAGTCTCTGTTGTATCAGTTTTATCTTTTCAGTTGTTTCATATACAATTTCGGGCCCAAGCAAAGGCCCATCTCCAACTTCTGCCCAGCAAATTGGAGATCTACATTTTCTGCCATACAATGCCTCGACAGGTGTTCTGTCTTTTTCCCTTTGTCAAAATACTTGCTAGAAAGGGCACTCTACTTGCCAGAAAGGGCACCGTATTCGCCAGAAAAGGTCACAACAAAGGGCTGAAAGCTCTCTCACCCTCCAAGCAACGAGGTATCAAGCCAAGTGCAAAGCACGAACTGGAATGGGGCAAGATATTCCACTCCATCATCTGGACCGATCTTATCACGTCCAAACTCCCCAGCAAAGCATCATCAACTGATGTTAGCTGCAGATTTGCTACACACCCAGTTGTAGCGCAACCCTTCTATGGGAGGAATTTACTAGCTGTGAACGGAAGGATGAGAATCTGGTAGAATACCAGGGGCAAGAGCCCACAACTTCATGCTTATCCATCAACCACCCAGGGGAGGGATTGAAAAATAAGAGATTGAATAATAGAGAGATGTGCGATGAGAGAAAAAGTGAGAAAATGGCTTTTTCAGAAAACAAGAGCTTGAGGGCCGAGTGATGTGAGAATCACAAATGAGAAAGGGTAGGAAACTAGACCCGGTGAAACAGGCTCCCTGTGCACGTCTGCGTGTCGTGTCTTTTTGTTTTATCTCGTTTTTTTTGTTTTGAGTCGTTTTAGGTGTCAACGGATGTGCTTAGGTTGTTTTATCTTTTCCTTTCTGTTGTTGAGTCGCCGTGCGCTGTGTTTAGTCGTAGGCTCAATACCCCAGTCAAGAACTCATCTCTCAAATTCAAAAAAATAAAATAAAATCGTTTTGCGCTCTGAGTGCCGTGTCGTTGTCCATATCTGTGCAAAACAAGATTTGTTCTCTCATAAACCGCAGGTTCAACCTGGTCATGTGAGAACAGTAAAACCGGGACCTATCTGAAGCTATGTGGTTTCCGGACTGCAGAGCAAAAGCAAAAGAGGAAAATGTCGGGTATCTAAGTTTGTTTCAACTTTATTAAGTTCCGAGACTACATTCTGTGTGTACCTCTTCCGATCTTGCCAATGCTCCGAAGTATAAGTGTGCCTCTACCTCAAGCTCAAAGATCAAGTCGGCTTCAAGCCAGAATGGCGATCAGAAGTGCTCTCCCTAAGTACCATTCCCTGCCAGAGGTATCTTGGCTGTGTTCGCGATGAGTTCCTAGGAGACCAACTGCGACGGTGGAAACTAGAGTTCGAATGGCTGTAGCCTAGAACGCAAAGGTTCGGGATTTCCGAGACTAAAGTCTAGTTTAAATACCCAGAGGCGTGCCCTCGGCTTGAAATCTGTATGGAAGCCCCATAGGTTGAGATAGTGTGTATGCACCTTAATTCTGGATACTGAACCAACCTAGTCTGTCACCCCGTTGGAGAATTGGGAAAGTTGTGAATATGATCAAGAAGACAAGCAGCAGCCATGGCTCCTACATACAGATGTTGTTACTTGTCAGCATTTCAGAGCCTTTGTACTGTGAGTTAAAGGTAAAGTGTTCGAAGAGCACGAGGGGAGATCCCCGTTGGAGAAGAGCGGTTCACCGCCACTCACCTCATGAGGTAGTTTCTAAAGCACCGCTTTGTCCATTTATTGCTTTCCTTAAGCATCATGCATTATAATGCATTGTACCTATCAAGTCTCTTTCTCAGTCATGCACGATATTGTATGTACGGTTCATTCAAAGGAGTTCTGTTTGAGATCATTTATTACTGTATCAATCACACTTCATTCATTTTGTGTATCTATCACACACATCCTCATTTTGTGTATCTATCATGCACATATTCACATCATCACCTTCAGTATATCTATCATACTTGTTCACTAACTGCATCTATCACACTTCGTGTTCACCTTCAGTATATCAATCATACCGGTTCACTAAGTGCATCTATCACACTTCGTGTTCACTTTTAGTGTATCAATCACACTCAGTTCAAACAAGGGAACGCATTCATCATCGTTTCCCTGAATTAGATGACCCTCTTGACATTCCTCCTTCCAAACGCAGTTCTGTAGTATATCCATATGTTCCTATTAACCGTAGATGCAATCTTGAAGACAATCTGCTTACATCATGGTATACTTCTACCTTGCCATCTCAGATGGTTCGAAGTGTCCCACATCCTGATGAAACTCTAGGGATCGGCCCTACGCTTTTAGCCAAAAAGGCCAAACTTTACCCCTCTGATTGGTTAGAATGTGTGACCAGACCTGAATTTCTAGATTCACCCAGGAAATCTCCGACTACTCCTCCTCTGCCTTCTAATCCAAATTGGATTGATGAGTTGAGGCTTACTCTCTCTAAGGGCCAATCCTTCCCCCCTTACAGGGTCCTAGTGCCTCTAACTCCTTACCAACAATTCAAGGCTCAGATATTTCTTGCTGCATTTTCTCATTTATCCTTTGAAGTCCTTCGAAATGACATTCCCCACCAAAACTTTCTATGGGCTTGTGACATTATGTCTCGAAGCCATCTCCTTAACCCTGTGGCCCAAATAGAGCTCTATACCTTTTTAGACCAACTTCTTCTCTTGCTCAACTGGCACTTCCATGCTTCCATTACTAGTGAAGTTCTGGATGAAGCCATTTCCGCTCGAATCCAGGTTCAGTATGAGGCAGAGAACCTTCTTGATGAATATGAAGCCTTCAAGAGTTAGGATTCTGAGTATGGGGAGGATCTTTGTTATGAACGAAGTGCATGAAGAAAAGAAAATGGACGCCACAGATAAAGCTCTAAAAGAGATAGAATTCGAAGTGAAAGCCCAACAACTCTCTTTTCAATTGAGGGCTTACCAATTAGATAAACCAAATATAGACAAGATAGAGGATATAGTAAGGAAAGAGTATTCATTTATAGAATTTTGCTAGACTAAATTCCATGACCTTGTAACTTTCTCCATTCCATATTTCTATGAAATCGAGAATGTAATCAAATGAATCCTAGTGTAAACAGCACTTATCAATACAACTGGGCCTTTCGAATTTTATTTATCAAATTCTGATTTACCATTCGAATTGTAAACTACATGATTGATGTGCTTGGACCCCATTCTAACTCAAACTCTTCCAAAGTATGAAATCTTTTCTTTTGAAAAGACTAGTACTGCCTTTCATACTGATTCTAGGACTAATATAATTCTTCAGTTATCAGTTTCAAATTACCCAACTTTGTCCTTCGAAACTTGATTCAATTCCCCAACATATGGTTAATACGATCAAGCAAAAATCAACTAATTCTTGTTTCAGCAAACAATCTATATTTTCCAAAATATGGAAATCTCTTTTAAGGGCTACACTGTTTTATTCTAAAAGGTGATTTCTTCTGTATACTATCAAACCAACTATTAGTTTGAAACTTAGAACAAACAATTTCCCACCTTAAAGTATTTGAAGTTTTGCTTCGAAGAATTATACTCTTATCAAGAAATCCAAAACAGGTCTTTAATCCTTTTGAAATAAACAAATACCTGAGCATTCTTGCATCCTTAAGTATGGAATATGCTTCGAAGTCGGCTTCCAACTTTCGAAGCTGTTTGTCCTTTGATTTTTGGTGCCAAAATTTGGCTTCAAAACCAAATATTTTATTTCGAAGCTGACATCAGTATTTAAGATGTGTTTCCCTCTGTAACTATCAATATAGAAAGAAACTTTTCACATCCGTACCTTTAGTGTTTCTTTACGAACTTCGCCTACATAAAACAATTGGGTATATTTTTCAGACACAAAGGTTTTAAACCCTTTTTATTTCGTGCTCTAAATTCACTCGTTTGCCTAACATAAAAACCCTTCATCTCTACTGACCCTCTCTTCCTCGCTGCTTGTTACCAATGGAGTCCTCTTATTTGAAAGTACCATCTGGTGAATGTATAAGCCCAACAATGGCTTTGAAAAGATGTATTGCGGAAGAGATTGCCAAATTTAAAGCTGAAGGATCGAGTGCCATAGACGGACGCCTCTTTGTCCCTCGCCATAGCGACAAACAAGAACATGTCCTAGGTCCTATCTTTCGAGAGGCTCCTGCCCAACTCCCTGCTTTGTACCCTCGTTTGGAGGACCATTTTATTCTCTATGAATGAGGGCTTGACTAGAGAAATTGGAGGTTGAACCGACCTCATCGTTGCTGGCCAACATTAAGGGCTGAGTGAGAGGAATAGTATGACAAGGTTGTGCCTGCAAGAGAATGGGACCTGCAAGAACTTTGTATTCTCGACGCCCTTTGTCTTTCCAGGTTTATCATTCCTGAAGACCCTTTTTTGATTCCTAAAGATGCTCTTTGCTTTTGGAACATGGCTTTTAACTTTTTTCAGTTTCGGTGTGGTATGATGGCCCCCACCGTTCTTGATATCTACCATCTCTTAGGGCTTTCACCATTCGGTACTCCTTTCACACCTAGCTATCCAGACCTTTCTGTTAAATTTTCCCTTCTACCTTTGAACTTTTCCTTCAATGACTTTGTAAAGGATGAAAACAAAAAGGATGGCCCCATGAGTGATCGAGAACTCTTTTCCTTTATTTTATATTGGTTGTGTAAATTTCTCTTTTGTATATCATCTCAGCGAATCATGCCTGAGTTCGCTCCACTCGCGAAGGCCCTTGTTTTGAAGAAACAAATAGCTTTAGCCCCTTATCTTTTAGGCCATGTTTATAGAGCCTACTCCAAATTTTGTGAAAGACCTCTTGATATCAACCAGGGAGGTCCCCTCTGGGTGCTTTAACTCTAGCTCTTTGCATACTTCACTAATCTGCATCCTAAGTGTATGAAGTTCTTAGTTCAAGACCCTAGCACTTATGGAGAAAAGTATGCTAGGATTGCCCTCTATCCTGCTTCTTTCGCTTACTATCTTACCTTCTTTTATCAGCTTCCTGTTTCTCCAACTGTCACCTTCTTTTACCCCTTCGATGCCAATAAAGGACCAACTTGGCTAAAAACGTTCTTGGCTAATAGAGAATGTTCCATCCCATCGCATAAAGATATGTAGGCCTCTATTTTGTTGCCGAGGGAACTTTTTATTGGTACTTTAAACCCTCGAGCTTATAAGTGCATATCTGAGGTATACTGCCCCTCCCAGTTTGCTAGGCAATTTGGGCATATCCAAGGAATTCCCATTCCACTCTGCAGTCTCTTGAATGTCCATCTCACAACCAAAGACCTGAGAGTACCCAAATCTAAACTAGAGGAGGCAACATTTAAACTTTTGAAAGACTTGAATGAGTTCAAATTTACTCCCTTCCTCCCTTCTGGCTTAGCCTTGAAAAGATTTCAAAATTAGTGGACAGCCAATATGGAAATGCATTTAGCAATACATCCTCATGATTTATTAATAGGGTTAGGTGTGCCTTCTAAGGTCAAACCAAAAGAAGCTGGGACCATCCCCTCTCTTTCCACAGCTACCAAGACTATTCTGTGATCTTACCCCCTCCTTCCAGAGTCACCAGAGTTGCTTCGAAAAAGGGTATCCATTTTTAGGCTTCCTTTCTTTTAGAATTTTATGTTTGTTTTCTTCATATTGCATGCTACTTGGTGTAAGGTCTCCACAAGAAGAATCTCCCAAGAGAGCTGAAGCCCTAGCTATTCTCAAAGACAAACATCAGCAGAAAAAGAAAAGAAAACTAATACTCACTCCTGAGGAGTCTGAATCTCAAATTGAAGAGAAAGAGACAGAGAAAGAGCAGGAAATACCATTGCAAAGAAAAAAAAGAAAGAAGATAACCGTTTCTCCTTCTGACTTGTTTGAAAACCTTACTCATGAGGCAGCTGTTGAAGCAGTAGAGAAGGAACATTCTAAGGAAATAATTGTTTTCCAAAGGGCTAAAAAAAGGCGACAGCAGCAACTACTAAGGGATGAAGCAGCTGTTGTTAATACAATCCAAAGGGAAACTGCGAGAAGACAACACACTGCTAAGCATTATTCCTTTCAGAGTTCTCCCATCATTGCCACCACCTCTGAAACTAGTAATTTCCTTTCATGTTTCCACTTTCTTTTCTCAAATTGTTGGTACTGGGACCTAACATTGTTTTGTATTTCTTCTTTTGCAACAACAACTACTTTGCCTACTCTTCCAATAAAGATTCCTTCAGTTTCAACTGAAGTTTAACAACATCAAAAGGTAGAGCCCATTCAGATAATACTTCCACTTCCTGGCCCTATATTTTCCATACCCTTCTTGAGGCCAAGTATTCCTACATCTCTCTTCTTTTGGCTTAACTCCATACTTCCCTCATTTATCTTTCAATTCCACTCAATTTACTCCCTTTAAGCCTTGCTGCTTCTTCTCCTTCTGAGAAAATTCCAGCTAATACATTATCTCCAATGATAGCTAATTTCCATAGAGAAGACACTGGTAGCTCTCCAATTCCTTGCTCATTATCTCTATCTAGCTCTAGCCCCTCTTATCTCGATTTACTGGTAGCCAAAACCATAGAAACTGCTAAGGATACTCCACTTTCTTCTCCTATGCCTATGCAATCATTTGTTCCTTCTACCAGAGCTCTTTCTGCATCTTCCATGTCAATGGATAAGATAGATATCTTCGAAGCTAGGCTAGCTAGTCTCTTTGACATACCTTCCACCTCTCCAACAGCTAGCAGTGAGACTGAGCCATTAATTCTAGCTGATTCTTTATTAGAAATTTCTTAGAGCTCTTCCTCCAGTGGTAAGACTTCCTTGCCTTCAATAAACTTGGACAGCTGCCTGAAGCTGCTGACATTCTTTTCGAGGATTCCTTTCGAAGCCTTACAGAGGCCTATAATCAAAAATGGCTTCCTCCAGTGCTACAAGATTGTTGAGCAATCCGGCATGATTGTTTCAAGTCATTTATCTTAGGCAGCAGCCACCATCGATTTTTACATCAACATCTGTCATGTTGCCAAGGCTGCAGAGGAGAAATTGCTGAGAGATCAGAGTTTTGTTTCCAAAATACATGCTGAAATGTCAGAACTAAAAGAGCAACATTCCTCTATGTCCAAGTTTCAAGCTCAACTGTTAGAAAAGAAGGCTCAACTTGAGGAAGAGTTATCAACAGTCAACCAAGCTTTAGATTGAACTACCACCAAGCTGCAAATTACTAATCAAGAGCTGGCTAATCAAAAGCAGGAGATGACCACAGCCATTCAGTTGTTCCTATCTCTCAAGAATAGAGCATCTATTGTAAAAGAACAACTGAAACATTGTACTGACTTTTGGGCCAATCTATGGCTACATGTACTCAACTCTTTATGAAATAAAGTTCTTATTTATCATTTGAGTGTTCTCATGTTCTTTTCATTTAGCACTTATTTTATTTCTTGTGTTTCCCACATGGTTAGATAATAAGGCTTCAAATATTTGCCATTAATCTTTTTGGGATGTACATATCCATTCAAATTTTTCAAATGATTGCTCCCAAAGGCAAGACTCTATGAACTTGATATGGTCCTTCCCAATTAGGTGACCATTTGCCAAACTTGTGGCTTTTAATCCCTATTGGCAGTATTGTCTTCCATACCAAATCACCTTCATCAAAGCTAATGTGCTTGATTTTCTTATTATAGTTTTTGGCTACTTTCTTCTTTTGGAAATGAATGCTATTTAATGCTAGAATTCTAGCTTCATCTATACTTTCTAATTCTAAGCACATACTCTAATGGTATTGCTCAAGATCTAACTGATCATGGCATCTCACCCTCAAGGACTTAACATTAATTTCCACAGGTGGCACTGCATCATGCCCATATACTAAGGCATAAGGAGTGATTCATGTACTTGATCTTGGAGAAGTCCTATAAGCCCACAATACATCCAACAACAAGTTATGCTGATCCCTGAGATTGTCTTCCACAACTTTTTGTATTTTTTTTCGTCAAAGACTTATTGGATGATTCAGCTTGACCATTAGCTTGTACATAATAGGGGGTAGAATTAACAAGGCTAATTCCAAACTCTGCCATAAAAGACTTTACCATTTTCCCATTAAATACAGTCTCATTATCAACAGTTATAGTTTGTGGAATGCCAAATCTGTGGAGCAGATCTTTAATGAATCCAATAACTTCGATCTGGTCGACAGCCTTATATGGCTTAGCTTCAACCCACTTAGTGAAATAATCTGTGACCACTAAAGATGAAACAATGATGCTTTGAAGAGGGTAGGTGTATTTTTCCCATCATATCCATGGCCCATCCTCTAAACGGCCAAGGCTTCACAACTGCATGCAGATCAGTTATGGATACATGCCTTATTGTGCCATGTTTTTGCCATGTCTGGCAACCTCTAGCATATTCTATGCAGTCTTTAAGGATGGTTGGCCAATAGTAGAAATGTCTTTGAAGCAGCTATCTCATCTTCATACCAGGCTAATGAGCACCACAAATGTTTTCATGAACCTCAGCCGTAGCTGTTAATGCTTCCTTTGGACCTAAACATTCCAACAATAACCCATCTGCCCCCCTTTTGTAGAGAGCATTACCATACATTATGTATTGCATAGATTGCAATTTGATTTTTTTGCTGGCTTTCGAAGATGGACCAGCTAAATACTACATTATTGGATGCCTCCAATCTTGTTCTTGTAAGTTATTATGATTGACTTCCAGGACCACATTCCTTTTATTTAAGGGTGGTATTACTTTCTGATATGTTGTTTGGCTTATGTCCCTTGAGTATTATCCCTTCTCTTGAAATTCGAAACTTTCTGAGCCACATCATTAGCTTTATTATTCAAGAATCTTGGGACATAAGTTACATTTGCTATTTGAAATTGGGAAAGCAGATGTAATGCAACAACATAGTATGGCAACATGCTTACACTTTAACATTTGAAAATCCTTTTCACCTGGTTAACTACCAATTGAGAATCTCCAAATATGTCAACTGCATGAGCTTGTAATCCAATAAGTATTTCTAGTCCCATTATTAAGGCTTCATATTCAGGTTGATTATTGGAACAAGTAATTTCATCCACTCTGAAACCATGTGTGGTTTCTACCCCTTGTGGTGACTTAATTACTACACCAATTCTAGTTGGACCATTGGCTTTTGATCCATCGAACCAATGAAGAACTTTCTCTGCTTTCTTTCAGATCCTTCTGGTATTGAGTGTACCTTCGCTGGGTCTTCCTCCTTTGGGACCTAGAGATCACTGGGACCATATTTGGTTCCTTTATTTTTGGATGCTTAAGTAACACCCAATTATTTTGAGCCACCAAAGGAGGTTTGGCCATCCTACCTTGGTTTCCAACAACATTTCTTTGGGTAGACATTTCCTAGGTTTGTTTTGCATGACAAACCAATCTGGACTCCAGGCACCCACGAACCTACTAGCCCAGTTGTTGAACTGTCTCTTTCTTCCTTCAAAGCCATCTTCAAAGCTGGCTATGAAGGCCCTTTGCTTACGACTCCTTGTTTTTTGCCCAATTCAAGCCTTCCATTAAGGTAGCCACTTTCTATCCTGTGTGAGGCTGGTCTAGGAGACCAATCCCTGGCTTTGATCCCATAACTTAAATCCCTTTCAGGATGATTACCCTCCATTCTATAATAGTTAGGTGATCTAGATTCATGTAGAGGTCACTTGCCTTTGGAGTACACTCTAGTAGCTGTTGGCTCAGCCATTAATGGCTGCTGCCTAATACCAGTTGGATATAGCCTTTTGTTATAAGCACTGGTTGGTTTAGGACGCCTCTACACATCTTTGTAATATTGTTTTCCATCAATCGGAAACCCTTTCAGCCACTTATAGCTCAACCTGCATCTGGGACACATTCTTTACATGACAGCTTCATCTAAAGAATCATCATCCAGTGCTTCTTCATCAGAGTCTTCCCTCTAGTCTGGAAAACCTTATCCAATAGCTGGCAGACTTCTAGCATCTTTCTTGACAGTAGTCTAGCTAGCAACATGCATTTGCACATTGACCTCTTCCAATTCTTTCAAGGACAAGTTTTGAAAGTCTGGCACAATAACATTGGCTGCCACTTCTCCAATTTCTGGAAATGAATTAGTGTCAATCCCCATGGCTTTTTTTGCTTTAGCTGGGAATTTCAAACTTCCCTTTCGAATCTGCTCTTGGATCCTGTTTCGAAAAACAATGCAGTTTTTAGTTGAGTGAGACCAAGAATTATGCCATTTACAATAAAATTTTCCTTTAAGTTCTTCTAGAGACGGAATTTTGACTCCTTTTGGTAACTTCAAGAAGTTCGCAGCAAGCAAATGATCAAAAATGTCATTTACCTTTGTCAAGTCAAAAGAGTATTTCCTATGAAGGTCTTTCTTTTTAAACTGCTAGTCTATTATTGTGTCTTTATGAATTAATGCTTCACAGATAACAAGTTCTTTCCCTACAATCTCTACTGCATCAATCTCATAATTAAGATCTCTATAATACGTCTTGTATGATGCATTACTTCGATCTTGTTCTTCCTCTAGTAATGCTTCATACCTAGATACCTTATAGGTCAATTCTACCAAGTCTCTAAACTCAGTTGAGTCAAACTTCTTTCGAAACTTAAACTCTAGACCATTTTGAGCCAATCTCACGAACTCAGGCTCTGGTAGGACAATCTTACATTTGTTTCGTGCTCTTTTGAACCTGGCAATAAATTGAGCAGCGTTTTCATCAAGTCTTTAACTTAACCTTGCCAAGTCTACCATAGAAACTTTTGGCTCCATTTGGAAGAATTGAGCATGAAATGCCTTCTCCATTTGTTACCAAGTTTGGTTAGAGCCAGGTATAAGGTTAATATACCAAACAAAGGCTACCCCAGTTAGAGAATTTGGGAACAATCTTAACTTTATATAGTCATTATTGGTAAATTCACCACACTGAGCAGCGAACCTAGCAATATGCTCAACCATTGACTGGTTTCCATTCCCATAAAAAAAGGCAAAGTTCGGTATCCTGAAGCCTCTTGGGTATTCATGTACCCTATCTACCCATTCTGGGTATGGTTTCCTGTACACAGAAGTTTGAACCCCCCGAGCCATTGGTCTACACATCTCTCTAACAATATCAGTAATTTAGTCCCTAGAGACCATATTTTGTGCTTATTGAACCACTACTAGAGAAACAAACACAGAATTTGGAGGACAACCTTGTGCCTGGGGTCCTCTTGATCCATAGGGTGGTATGTTTGGGACTGGTTGTCCCTGTGGTGCTGGCTGCTGTTGAGGGTATGTGTGACCCCTTTGAGTCTGTCCCACGAAAGGACCTGCGAAAGGTATTGGAACAAGTGTTGTGTCTCTTCCAGTTGCAGGAAACCCTTCCAACCCCCCGGGTACAAATTCAAACAAAGGATTAATGAACCCCCTCGTGCTAGGTATGGCTTCGAACATGGGTTTTGGAAACATCCTTATGCCATTTTCTTGTGTTGGGCCAGATCCACCAATTTGCATGGCTTCACTATTAAGTAATGATGCATTTTGATTTGCCACAAGCCTCGAAAGAGGCTCAGACCAAGACTGAGGTGATGGTCTTTCATGATTTTGGTTACTAGTTTGACCATTAGTATGTCCATTATTCTGCATAGGCTGTTTATCTCTAGCCAATCTTTGCTGAGGGACATTTGAATTTTCCTCTATAAACCTTGCGTTAGTTGGTTAATGAGTATTCATTTAATCCAAAAAGGATGTTGCCCATCTTTCCATTGTGTCCATTAACTGTTGTCCCATGACATCTACTAGGCCTCCCCATGGATTCATTGGCTGAGTAAATGGAACAGTGGATGGTCTAATTCATTGGCCTCGTCCAATACTTTAAACATGTGGTACTTCTTCCGAAGTGCTGGTCTGTTCGACCATAGGTTCTGATAAAATAGGTACTTCCACAGGATGTGTTATTACATTATCCTCTAGATTAGGTATTTCTACCTCTCCTTCCACACCTTCTTCCAAGCGTTCATTTTCTCCTTGTCTCCTACGTCTAGCCATTTTTATGAGTCCCACTAGACATGCCAAAAATATATGTTGGCTTTTTGGCTTTCGAAGGTTATTTTTGTACTTGTGAGCGTGCCAGCAAGGATCAATCAGTCCTTACAGAATATTAATTGCCAACCAATTATCAGACGATTGTGTTTTAGTTCTTTCAGCCTCAATAAGAGGACTTTTACTGGTGGCTTTGTTTAGAAGAATTAAGTAAACAATGATTGAATAAAGAACAATTGTAGCATTTTATTGAGCAAAAATGAAAGACTTACAAAGATCCAAATCAGCCTCGTAGAGGTTTACAGCAACAAACTACTTGAAACTACTCCTATGAATGAAGTGCAGTGTAGGAATTTGAAGTACAGAAATGTAAAAAACTAGAAGGTAAAATAAAAGAGATAAAACTGGATTTTTGGATCTGAGTCGGGAGCACTTTCTGGGGCCTTCTCTGCTATTTATACTCCTTAATGACAACCGTCGAACCATCCCTCCATGGTCATTGATCATGCTGCCTTATAGTTAGCTCCACTATGTCATATCTGTAGTTAGGCTTTCCTCCTGATTTTGAATTTAAATATAAATAACCGTTGAAGCCATGTCATCTTGCATCTCTTCGCTGATTCAGTGCTATGCAGATCTACAATAAACCAATGCTAACTGTCACGTGTGTAATTATGATTAAAGATTTGAATTGTCGTCCCGTATTGCCCTCATCCTGCCATGTGTCAAACTGTTATTGGCTTATACAAAATATGCAGCCAACAGTACTGAGACATATTTTGGGTTCAAATAGAATCCCCCAGAGTTGATACATATGATACCACATAATTGTGGGTACAATTCTGTGTATTTTTTTGTGAGTCTCAAATATTTTCCTTATTGTTCATCTATTCTTTTTTAGCACTTGTGAAACATGGTGGATCCTTCTTCTTTTTTTTTTTTTCTTTTTTTTTTTTTTTTTTTTATCTCAATTGTTAATGAAACAAACTAAAAAAAAATGAAAAAAAAAAAATGACTCAAATTGCTAAAAAGTGACTTTTGCGAAAACAATAGAAATAAATGTTATTTTTCTAACAAAAATGATGGTTCGTGAAATATCTTTTTTTATTTAAAAAAATGAGGATTATAAATGATAATTTATTATTTATCTAGAATTATTTTTAGATCAAATGATAACAACATTCTAAATTTTCTTCTTACCTTTTTTTTTTTATCCAGATGCTTTTATTTTGTAAGTAATTTAATTTTATTATATTTAAATATTTTATTGTAATTTTTAAATTAAAAATAATTTTTGAAAAATTATATTTAAATTATTGTATGGCATTATAAAATGTTCAATGATCCTTTTCTAAAACGTGTATTTGCTTTTGTTCATTAATATTAAATTTTTAATTAATCTTATATATTGTTAAAAAAAATTAGCAAACAATTTTATATATTTATATATACAATTTTGTTTCAATCACTCAGGCTATTTATATCTCTGCTCAAGTTTTTCAAATTTATTTGAATTTTTAAATTTTACATAAGTTCTTACCGAATTAAAAATTATGTTGTCTAATCTATAAAAATTTACAGGTTTGACTCGAGTTGCTTGTGTTTAACTCACTCAAATTTACATCTCTAGTAAGGGGGTTGAAAGTTACATTATTGAAGTTGAGACAAACTAAAAATTGATAAATAAATTTTGATAAAATTGTGAAACTTAAATTGTAGGTTTCAATTTTTTTTTGTTTTCATAATTTATATACAAAAATTTGCTTTCATAATTATTAATTTTTTCATAATTTTTTTTTTTTTTTTTTACATCCCATGCATAGCACGGATTTTTCACTAATAAATTTTATCTCAAAATGTGAATTTAAGGGTGATTGACGAAGCATCGTCTTTAGAAGCTCAATTTCCAATTGTCTTTGGTTGTATTTTATGGAATTACTTAAGTAACGTTTGGTAACGTTTACGTTTTTAACTTATATTTATAAAAAATTTATAAATTAATTTTTGCATATTTTTAAAAAAAGATAAAATACAAACGCATTTGGTTTGAATAAAATGTTTGAAAAATTTTTAAAATATAAATTAAAAAATATATTTATTCAAGCCTAAAATATTTATATTTATTTTTTTATTATTTATGACAATGGGATCATACACATTATAATTGGAAAAAAAAATTAATTAAAAAAATTATTTGAAAAAAAAATTATTGAAAAAACAATAATTGAAAAAAAAAATTGTTAATCAAATTTTTAAATTTTTGTTTAAAAACCAACGTAAACTCATTTTTTGAGTTTACAATTTTTTCTCAAATTTACAAATTAAGACAACCATTTATAAACTAAAAAAATTATTGAACAAGTTTTTATGACAATTTTTAAAATTTTTGTAAATATAGACTGAAAATTAAAAATGAAATGATTACCATGTTCTCATATTTAAAATAAAAAAATTGGGGGGTGGGGGATGATTATTAGAATGCTTTTTGACTTGTATATGTTTAAATAATTAATGTTTAATTTTGTCAAGTAGTTGCACTAAATAGAATTTTTGTGTCAAGGGATCAAATAAGTCTACCATTAAGCTTTGGCAATCTTCCATACTCAAAAAATAAAAAATTCAAAAAAAATTCAAAATTCAAAATATATGAATGAGATTCGTTCTGATATAATCCACACTACACCTAGTTTAACTTTACATCATGAATTCAAAAATTTTAACAGTTTTTAAATATATTTTCTAAGTACATGACATTTTTGATGAAGTTTCCATACATTCAAGCTATGCCTACTAACTGTAGTTGTTATCATTAGGGATGGGCGCGGGTCAGTTGCGGCCACGGAACCTCCAATCCGCCATCCGTCCACTAAATTGGCGGATTTAAGAAAATCAATTCGCATTCGTCCGCCAATTCGGCGGATGTGGATTGAGCGGATTGGCGGTTTGGCGGATGGATGCGAATCGGTTTGGCGGTTTAAAATTTTATAAATTTTCAACATAATTCAACTTATACACTTCCTCAAAAAACAAAAAAAACAAAAAAAAAAAAAAGTATTACAGTCAATGACTTAAAAAAATATTACAATCACTGCATGCCTCATCCAAAGTAAGAAAGTTTGAAATTTTAGAATATCACAATCACAGCATGGCTCATTCACATAAAGTATTATAATCTGTGATTTTTAAAATATAAAAACAATTCAAACCACCAAAACCATAAACAGAGTAGTAGTAAAGATTGTATGTCTCCGTATTGTTACATTTATATCTGTTTTTGAAAACAAAAACCAACCAGCATATATCATATTTTCTATTTATTATTTTTAGAGATAGATTTAAAAACCAAAAAATATAAATAAATAATACGTTTATATTTTTTTCAATTCAAAAGAGATATTCAAGTTAAAAACTTTTTTTAAACAAAATATTTTTAAAAAAATTTAATTGAAAACACAAATAAAATATTTAAACAAACTGAAAACACAAAATCTTATAAACTACTAGGGGTGCTCACAGTTTGGCGGTCCGATTGCGGCCAAAGGCATCTCAAATCCGCCATCCGTCCGCCAGATTGACGGATTGGAGAAAATCAATCCGCAACCGTCCGCTCGTCATCACGCATCCGTCCAAAATGCTGCAGATCGGTTCGGTTCAATCGATTTTGACGAATCGATATATCCGCTGCTCTCCCCTAATTACCATCATGCTAATCTTAAAATTTGGCATGATGGGCAGTAAAACTATACTAAATTAGTGTGCTATTTGTGCTAAATTTAGCATGATACTATGATAGTTTTGTAATTATTATGAAGCATATATATAGTAATAGGCTTTTTGACTTCCAGTGATAGGAAATTGACATGATACTGTGATAATTTTGCAATTATTATGAAGCATATATAGCTTTTTGACTTCCAGTGATAGGGAATTGACAGAGGGAAAACCTAAAATTGACAATCAAAACAGAGGGAAGGTCATTGCCATTTTGGGAACTTTAGGGGAGATTTTTATAATTTTATTGGTAAATTATTACGAGAGTCTCTATATTTTGATTTTTTGTGTCATTTTGATTCTTATAATTTTAATTTGTTTTATTTTAATTTTGAATTTATAATTTTATCTCATTTTAGTCTAATTGTTTATAACTCTTAGCTTTCGTTTGGCATAAGCTAAAATGGAATTTTTTTTGCTAAAATAGTCACAAAAAGACAAAATAAGTTTTTTAATTCAATAAGACAAAATGTCACATTCAAACCATAATCATTTCATTTTTTCTCTTATAAAATCAAAAAAGTACAAAAACCTATCACAAACGACGCTTTTTAGCTCCAAGCCAAAAAAAAAGCAAAAATGCCAACTCACATTCCAAACGAACCCTTAATATCTTCTTATGAAAAATATACACATAAGTGTTATGTGTCATATTTTGAAAAGTAAATTTATAAACTTATTAAACTCAGTGAGTTAATTTCAACTGATTTAGTGATAATTTTCTATCAAAAAAAACACTAATAATATTATCAATTGGATCAAATTAATACAACATTTAAAATTAAGGATCAAAATTAAATCAATTGAAAATGTAATGACCAAAATGACATAAGGGATAAAATGTCAATAAAGGTTAAAATTGCCAATATGTTCTACTTTTGAGACTTATTACCCATTAAGTTATATTGATAAATTTATCAATCTCTCTTATTTTTATGAATAAATTTACAGTGATAAATTTATGAGTCAGGACTTGTAGATAAATAAATCTAATTAATAAGACTGTTTGGTAAGTGCGCCTTTAATATGTCCTTACTTGATTAATATAAGCTTGAATTAAACTAATTTTGTAGGATCTATGAGATTTTTTTTTTTTTTTAGAGCACAAGATAACACTTAGGCCTCGTTTGGTAAGTGATTTTTTTAGTCAAAAAATCAAAAAGCCAACAACCTATACCAAAAAGTTAAAGATTTCATTTTCTCTCTACTTTTTGCACATCTTTTCGTAAAAAGTCAAAAAGTCATTCTAAATATATTAATTTTTTTTACATCATATTTCAAGCAAAAAATCAAAAAGTTACTAAAAAAATATGTTCCCAAACGAGGCCTTAATACATTAGTTGCAACAATCAAAGAAATCACGTTGGTAACCCAACAAACCAATGGCCTAGATATTTTATTTTTAAATTTCTTTGTCTCAATGTATTTTAAATTATTAAATTATACATTGAGATTCATATTTAATAATTAAAAAGTATTAATTAAATCAGAATGCACAAAATTTAAGTACATAAAACAATGTTAACCTATTATGATAATCAAAATGTAATATGGATTCAACAGTACTTCAATAATATTTTGACTTTTTTGTATATAAAGGGGTAGTGGGGGAGGTTAGAAGGGAGACATTTTCATAAAGGTTAAAACACAAATTCAATGACTGACTAGGAAGACAAATTTAGATAAAATACAAAGATGTTCAAACTTCAAAGCATATATGTAGCTATGGCCCCCTATTGATGGTAACTCAAAACTAAGAAGAGGCCTTGGGTTTCTTCCATTATCACTCCATAGAATGGAAAGTCAACAAACTTGAATTTGTAAGCTTTGCTTTGATGAAGAGAGCTTATTTAGGGTGTTTTGGCAATTGGTTATTTTACCGAAAAAGTTAGAAATAAAAACTTTGATTATTTTTTTATTATTTTACATGCTATTTTATAAAAAATTAAAAAGTTAAATATAATAGTCACTTCCTAAAACAATCCTCAATATTTTTGGAGTAATGTTCTATTTTATTTATAGATTGATAATTAACACTTTGTTTTTTAAAGTCTAGCACAAAAATAGTGGGCCTTATAATTTAAATCAATAACTATTAATTTAGAATACCATTTGAATTTGCTTAAGAAATATTGAATAATTATTCAAAATTTATATATCCACCAATATGTTCAAAATTTAAAAAATTTGGATCAAATTAATTCAGAATTTAGAATGTATGGTTTAAATTAATTTAAGACATGATTCACACCACATTAAGTTTAACTCTATACTATAAAATTCAAAATTTTAAAACTGCTCTAGATATATTTTCTTAGTAAATAGCATCTATGATTAGGTTTCCATACATTATTACAGTACTTGTTGAAGCTGTTGTCGTTTATATTCGAGGTGGACCTTGGCTTGCTCTGCATAAATGTGTCATTTCTAAATTTTGCCTAGCTTAACATTTGGTTTCATCTAACAATTCCAAACTCACCTTTGGAGGGTTGTGTTTGATTAGAGGATTTGATGCAAGAAATAAAAAGAGAAAAGAAAATACAATCTTATTTTTTTTATTATAATAAAAAATATAAAGAAAAAAAAAATGGGAGGAAAATACAATCTTAGTGGGGACTCTTGCGATTAAGTGATAGCGTTCTTGTCATGGCAATTTGGGCCCATTTCGGGGCATATTTTGATAATCTGAACCGTTCACATTTTAAAATACGTCAAGTGGAACATATTTGCAAAAAATCAAGTTAATCAAATATCGTTTACCTATTCATCCACACACATTTGTATTCATTTTAATCAAGCTAAAATACATTTGTATTTATTTTTGTAGATACAAATGTGACTGGATGAATGAATAAACGATATCCGATTAACTTGATATTTTGCAAGCACATTCTACTTGACGTATTCTAAAATGTGGACGGGTTCGATCATCGAAATGGGTTCCGAAATGGGCTCAAATTGCCGCACAGCAGACGCTGCTGCGCAGTAGCGTCCCCATATCCCACTTTATAGTCTTTTCTTTTTTTTATTTCCCAACTCAAGCAAACCTAACTTGAAATTTGAATCCTATCAATTATTTCTCATTTTTTTTCTATTGTCATTTTCTTTTTTATTTTTCTCATCAAATCTTTTAACCAAGCACAACCTAATTATGTCACCTAACCCGGTGCATATAGGCTATTGAATATAATTAGGGACATTTCAGGATTATTTAATGAATTTGATTTTTTTGATAATTATTTAAATTTGGACCATTTACAAAATCAATTGTAAAGATTTTGGGCATTTTAACAAATGCACAACTTGAGCTTTGCTTTATATAATAATATAATTCAAATAATAGTATATATAATTATCATGTGCAAGATAGTGAGGGTAGTCGATTTTCACATGAAGATTTATGCAAATGGTTTTTTCAATTGGAAGGTTTGTACAGTTTAAATGTATACTCTTAATAAGTAGGTGAGTTGGGGGTTATTTTTGGATTACAAAAATGTAACAAAGGTTCAACAATCCAATTGTTTGGTTTGATTTTTTTTTTTTTTCTTGAAAAAGAAAAAAAATTCGCGAATAAAATGAAAAAAAATTATTTGTTTCATGTGATTTTACATTTTTAGAGAAAAAAATTATTTTTGAAAATTTAAAAAATATATCTTTTATGTTTATTTTCTCCAATTTAGTTTGGTTTTTTCTTCTTTTTTTTTTTGAAAAAATAAAATAAAACAAATTTCGAAAATGAAACTAATTACAGTTGTTTTGAGAATTAACTATTTTAATTAATTTTTAATTTTTTACAAAAAGATATAAAAAATAAAAATAATAATAATTAATTTTTTTGTAGTGATTTTTTTTTTTATGTAAATTACATTGACACCCACTGAGGTTTATGTTTATTACAGCTCCTCTCTCATCTTTTAGAAATTACATCTCCCTCCCTGAAATTTAAAATTTCATTACAGATTGCTCCCTCAATTAGTTAACTGTTAAGTCAAGTAACAGATTTTGCTAATGTCAGCAAATTATTTTTTTTAAATACCAATTTTGCCCTCACTGGATGAATTACATTGACATCCCTCACAGTTTAGAAATTACAATCCCTCCCTAAGGTTTAAAGTAGCATTACCAATTGCCCCCTCGGTTAATATTAGTTGAAAAAAAAAATTCATTGAAAGAAAATTAATAGGGAAAAAAATTATTTGAAAAAAATTTTTGTTAGTCAAATTTTTTCATTTTTTTTAAAAACCAACATAAACTCATTTTTTTGAATTTATATTTTTTTCTCAAATTTACAAACTGAGACGACTATTTATAAACAAAAAAAAAAATTATCAAATAAGTTTTTATGACAGTTTTTCAAATTGTTGTAAATATAAATTGAAAACTGAAAACGAAATGGTTACTAAACAGGTCTTAGACGGTAAAAATTTCAAAAAAATAACAAATAATTAAATAAGTTACCAACGTAAGAAATAATTTATCAAAAAATTCTTAGACTATGTATGGTTTGATTTTTAAATTTTTTTTTTTAAAATTAAAAATTAATTTAGTTAAGAAATAAAAAATAAAAAATAAAAAATAATTATCATTTTTATATAATTTTTATCTTTCGAGTGAAATTAAATATATTTCTTCATATTTATTTTTATTAAATTAATTTTTTTTTTTTAAATATCGGGAGAATCCGTATTAAATTGAAATCTCAAGGGAGTATCAACGTAATTTATCTTTTAAAGTATATGTGAAAGTTAAGGGTAAATATATCATTTTAACTTAAAATTTAATACCATCAAATAATTATACTGACAAGGAAAGTCAGTGTAATTTTCTAAATATAAAAAAGAACTGTAATAAATATAAACTTTAGAAAGTGTCAATATAATTTATCTTTTTTTTATTATTATTATTATTAACAGAGTGAATAATAATATTTTGACTTTATTAGTCTTGTTATTGGTGGGAATACAAAGATATTAAGAGATTCCCATCGATGGTCAACTCGAAGCGCAGACGAAGCATTGGATAACTTTCAAGTTGGAATAGTAAGTCAAAAATCTTGAATTTGTATGCTTTGCTTTGATGATAGAGATCAATTTTGAAAATATGCCCATGGCCCGCAGGAGTGTCATGAAGGTTGGTTAATGGAAAATATTATTCGTCTCAAATTTTTTATTAAATAAATAATTAATTATATAATATGTATATGATTCATAAAATTACGGATCATATACTTTGAAATATTTAATTATTTATTTGATAAAAAATTTAATATTCTTAACATTACTCTTATTTATTTACTACCATTTCCAGCACTTCATTTTTGCTTCTCGTTTTTATGATAATTAGTAAATGGTGTACTAATGGATAAAACCAGATAATTGGAGGAAGTCGGGGTATTGTATCAGACTTGGGCTTCCTTTCTTTAAATATGCACGTTGTTGGAAAATGGGTTGGGTTTCGGATTTAGATTTAGATATTCATGGTGGCATGATCTATGACCTATTAAGTAACCTATTAGTAAATTAGTCAAGAATAAGTTATCTTTTTAGTCAAAAAGCCAACAACCCATACCAAAAAGTCAAATATTCTCTTTTCTCTCTACTTTTTGCATAACTTTTCGTAATTAGCCAAAAAGTCATCCCAAACATACAAGTCTTTTTTACCTACCTTTTTAGCCAATTAGTCAAAAGGCCTTAGTTTGAATTCAAACCACCTTATCCTAAGAATAAGGGTGAATAATCCACAATCCCATCTCATGAGGAGATAAAGTTATGGATGGTTACACCTCTTTCTAACATATCACTAATACGTATTAGGTATATAGGTTGTAACTGAATAGTTTTAAGCAAAAAGACTTTCTCTCTCTAATTCTCTGTCATTGATGAACAACTATACTTTTGTACTATGAAAAGTGTGGGTAGTCCTTTAGTAGTGTTATCTCATTGCTAGGAATTATTCGAAGACATTAATAGAGACACTTAATTCACCCACATGATCTATGAATTCGGTTTGAGCATAAAAAGTATGTCCAAATCTATTTATTTTTGCTGTGTATTATTTCTTATTTTTCCTATACACATAATTTCTTAAAAACTCACCGGAGAGTGTCCTTTTTAAGAGACTTTCGACAACAAAGTTAGATATCTAGACAAGACTGTAGAAATTTTAAAAAAAAAATTTAAAAATCTTACGTGTATATCTTGATAAGAGTGTGGTTCACCTACTCGTTTCTCTTATCATGGGTTGCCACATGTCATATTATTCTTGTGGCATGCATGACAATACTGGTGAACAAGTTCACATCCTTTCTGCCCTAGCGGTATATACAGGTTGCAAGGGTAAAATCCAGTCAATTCTTGAACAATTACAGTTCTAGACAACTACAATTCTTGAACAATTGTTGATGATAATCAGTATATGGTGGTCCATGGTTCGAACTAGGGGTGGGCGGGTGGTTTGCTACGGAACTTTCAATCATATCATCCGCCAGATTGGATAGAGAAAATCAATCAAGATCCGTCCGCCAATCCGTGGATGTGGATTGAGCGGAGCGGTTTGGCGGATGGATAATCGGTTTGGCGGTTTGAAATTTTATAAATTTTCAACATAGTTCAACTTGTGCACTTCCTCAAAAAAAAAAAAAAAAAAAGAAAGTATTACGGTCAATAACTTAAAAAAAATATTATAATTACTGTATGTCTCATCCAAAGAAAGAAAGTTTGAAACTTTAGAATATCACAATCACACTGTGCCTCATCCACATAAAATATTACAATCTCTCATTCTTAAAAAACAAAAACAATTCAAACCACCAAAGCTATGAACAGAGCAATAGTAGAGATTGTATGTCTCTGTATTGTTACATTTATATATGTTTTTGAAAACAAAAACCAATCAACATATATCATATTTTCTATTTATTACTTTTAGAGTTAGATTTAAAAACAAAAAAATATAGATAAATAATACGTTTATTTTTTCAATTCAAAAAATATATTAAAGTTGAAAACTTTTTTCAACAGAATATTTGAACTCTTTTTCAATTGAAAATACAAACAAAATATTTAAATAAATTGAAAACAAAAAATCTTATAAATTACTAAGAGTGCTCGCGGTTTGGCAGTTCGGTTGCTGCCAAATGAACCTCAAATCTGCCATCCGTCCGCCAAATTGGCGGATCGGAGAAAATCAATCCGCAACCGTCCGCTCGTCATCACGCCTCCGTCCAAAATATGGCGGATCGGTTGATTCGGTTTTTGGCGGAGCGGTATATCCGCTGCTCACCCCTAGTTCGAACGAAGTCAATAACTAGAAACATGCCTTCTGGAATAGTCTAGGATCTTCGTTCGCCAAATTTACAAACAAACCCTTGATAATCTACTAGTGAGTGTCCTTCTCAAAAGTCCTCCGATGACTAAGTTAAATATGTGAAGAAGGTAAAACAGAGGGAGAGAATGTGAAATAAAATCATGTTTGAGTGTATGTCTTGGTAAATATAAGGCTATGTTTGAGAAACAACTTTGGGCTAAAATAGTTATATAAGACAAAATAAGTTATTTTAGCTAAATAGAACAAAATGCTATATCCAACTCATAATCATTTCATTTTTTCTCTCACAAAATTCAAAAAAGCTAAAAAGCTTATTCCAAATGAGACTTTTTAGCCCTAGGCTAAAATAGTCAAAAAGTCAACCCGCATCCCAAATGAAGGCTAAATAAAAAACCTTAAACTCATTTCTCCAAAATTATTTAAGTGCAATAATCGTGCCAAGTGCTATTTTTATAGAAGCCTTTACCAATATTAGCACCGGTTCCCTAATCCAAGGCGTTAATAATGCACGTAAGTATGATGATATTGGGTTATGCAGCTCTTTTATGTAGATCATTATTATCAGGAGCACTTCTAGTCATTACATTTTGAAAAGACATAAAAAAAAAATTTATAAAAGTAACCATTGAGTCTTTTTCCTTTGGCGAATTTCAATATATAAATGAAAGAAGCAATGTTTTTGGAAATACTTCTTCTTTTTTTTTTCCCCTACTAAGAATTATTACAGATTCCAATTGATTCAACAATTGGATCATTGGAGTTATCATGTTATTAGTATAGGGTTTATCTTTTTAACCATAGGTATTCTTTTGAGAGTAGTATGGGCTAATGAAGTATAGGGGTTATATTGGAATTGGAACCCAAAGGAAATTGGGACAGGGGAGTGTGCCTTTGTTGTCCCTTCTTCCCAATATGGGTTGTTCTATGTCATACCTTTCTTAGGGTATGTTCAATACTACTGGGGGTCACAGGTGTAAGAGGGGTTAACTCGAGCCCATCTAATTGATTAAGCCTAATTAGAGTCTAGTCAAAAAGCATAAAATTAGTGGGCCTAGAGATATCATCATCGAATTGGCCAGATTGCTCCAGTCTTGAAAGGGTTTGGAACCACGAACCTAGAGACCTATTTGAGCTTGGATTCGAAAGGGTTCGAATCCACGAACCTAGAGATCCGAAGTGATTGGCTTCAACAATTTGAACATAATCTAGAAGCCATTCCATTAATGAGTTCGACACTTGTGGGCTCGGGCTGCTTTTACGGGATCTACACAAGAACCATGGGCTTGATGGAGTCCAAACAAAGGACCCGATCCCGAGGACAGTGAGTGAAGATAAGTTCATTCTTCGGTTAAACTAGCCTATACTTGGGTCAAGGTGGCACGATCTAGAGGGTTCTTGAGACTCGGCAATATTTGCGGCAGGGCGTTTTCTTGAACTACCCTTGACCCTTCTGCGGCAGGGCATCCTCTGGGATTACCCCTGACCTTTTGGGGTGATTAGGATCATTGGTTAGTTGTGGCTAAGAAGAAGGGTTCGTTGAGAGGTTGATCTCCTTTTCGGGGTTTTCCTCATCCTCAGAGAGGTCACCTCCTCGAACAAGGTAGTTAGAGGGAATATTCCTAATGTGCCTTGCACATGGGTTCCATCCTACATCATAAGGTGCCTATAAATAGCACTCATCTATAACTTTACAAGGGATGGATTTTGGAAAGACAATTCTTGGGAGAGAACTAATTTTCCTTCTCTATTATCTACCTTGAGAGTGAAAGTGGGAGATCCATGGGAGAGTATTGCCATTATTCTCTCTCTAACTACTTTGCCTTCTTCTTCAATCAATCTCTTATCTCCATCATCTCTTCGCTATTGTGTTCCTAGTTGCAACCATTAAAGAATCTAAGTCTCTCACCATTTCTAAAAGATTTGAAATTTTCGGCGACATTTAAATTTTTCATAAGACATTCGAAGATTCTGGTGACTTTTCCGATGACCTTTGAATTTTCGGTGACATCCCGAACCCTCTCATATATTTTGGACTCCTCGGGAGGCGGATTGGTTAATGGTAGCAACGCGATCCCCAACACATACTAATCCCCCAAAAATGAAAAAAAAAAGTTCATCAACATGAAGGTTTCATTAATGATCTAGACATACTTATGGAAATGTTAAGTTATCTATATCCGAAGAGGTACACTATCCCCAAGTTCATGAAGTTGAATATCAACACTCCTCATGCTCAGAAGTCTAGTTTCAAGTCTAACTACAAAGCTAGTTACAAGTCATCTCAAGGACCTTTTGTCACTGTGGCTTCTGAATCTTCTACTTGAAAATGGCATAGGAAGGGATTCAGAGGACAAAAGAGGAACCATTATGAAGACGATGATCTTTTCCTCAGAGACACCTTAGATCCAGAAGGGGATTAGGGATTACTATGATGAAATCGAAGAAGTTGGTTACTATGAACTACTAAAGGAAATGGTTGATCTTGACCAACATGTGAAAATTTTGTAAAATTGTGTGAAGATTCAAGAAGTTTCTAATTTGATCGGGTTATTTGAGAAGGCTAGATTTGAAATTAGCAAGGCCATTATCAATATTAATGAAACACTTCACCAAAAATGTAGAGGTACCAAAAATCCAGTCTCTAAGAAAGACCAAGGAAATTCAAGTGCTATAACTTTCTCTAAAGAAGACTGAAAGTACACATTCTGTTATAATTGCCTACTTCATGTTACAACTTACAGTAATATGGTTAAGTTCAAGAAAACCTTCCTTGATAAAAGGACTTCGATAAATATCATGACCTGAGCAACACTTGAGAAGGTCGGAATCCCCAAGAAACACGTTGTGAACCAAACCCATTGTAATTACGAGGCTTAAAGGAGAAATGAGAATTACTCTTGGCTATGTGACGGCTAATCTAACCATCAAAGAAATCCCCTCAACCACAAAGTTTTATGTTATTGAGGCTGAGACCGACTACCATATCATCTTGGGGAGTAACTCAGTCCGAACAATTGATAACTACATTTTGGTATTCCCTTATCTTCGAGTCAAAGGTCGTGCTACCAATCGAGTTGAAGATACCATCTACCTTGATCACACTTGCCTCTTCAAGTCTTATATTTGCATTTATCTCGGAATGGGCTGAATGGAATAACTCTTGGACTATGCCAACTTCCTCACTTTCCTCTATCTGAGAGTGAGCCAAAAAAAGGTTTTTCTCAGTTTGTATTCTCTTCCTCTCCAATGACCTCAACTTCTTGTCTCTATCTCGGGCATCGGCAAAGGTCTTGACTCATTGAGAATGCACCAAAGAGATTTTCTCGTGAACCACACTCCGAAGCTATCTTTGAAATCATAACTTATGAAGGAAAGACATTTCCATATCCGAAAAGGGCAATGCCCTAAGGTAGCTTCCACATCTAAAAGGGGACAAATGTCCTAGGATAGCTTTTGCATTCGAAAATGGCAAAGGTCCTAGGATAGCTTCTGCATCCAAAAGAGGCAATGCCCTGGGATAGTTTCTGCATCCAAAAAAGGCAAAGGCCCTAGGATAGCTTCCACATCTAAAATGGGCAACGCCCTAGGATAGTTTGTGCGTCCGGATAGCTCTTGCGTCTAAAAAGGGCAAAGGCCCTAAGATAGCTTTTCAAGACAGAACTAACAACTGTCACCAAGTACTTGTCTTCTTCAAAAGGACAAAAATGGGCAATAGAATGGATTCAATGAAACCCAAGGCACATGAGAACGTTAACAGCTTCAAAGGCGTATTGACAACAGCCTACTGCAAGTAAGCATGGCAAGCACAAGCCACTACAAAGAGTGCATGTCTAAGAAGATCAAATGTACATGTCTGAATGCCACTACAAGGAGTACCTGTTTGAGAAGGTCAAATGTGCATGTCCGAGAAGATCATAGACTTTCCCGTACATGCAAGGGACAAAATGTAAAAGGGGTTAACTCGAGCCCATCTAATTAGTTAAGCCCAATCAAAGCCCAGTCAGAAAGCATAAAATTAGTGGACCCAGAGATATCATCATCGAATGGGCCAGATTGCTCTAGTCTTGAAAGGGTTCGGAACCACAAACCTAGAGAACTATTTGAGCTCGGACTTGAAAGGGTTTGGATCCACGAACCTAGAGATCTGAAGCGCTTGGCTTCGAATAGATTCGGACACAATCTAGAAGCCGCTCCATTAATGAGTCCCAGAACACTTGTGGTCTCGGAGCTTTCCAGGATCTATGCACCAAAACCATGGGCATGATGGAGTCTGAACAAAGGACCCGATCCCGAGGACGGTGAGTGGAGATAAATTCACTCTTCAGTTAAACTAGCCTATACTCGGGTCGAGGTGGCACGATCTAGGAGATCTCTGAGACTCGACAATATTTGCAGCAGGGCATTCTCTTGAACTACCCCTGATCCTTCTGCGGCAGGGCGTTCTCTTGGACTACCCCTAACCCTTTTGAATAATTGTGGATCATTGGTTAGCCGTGGCTAAAATAAAAAGGGTTTGCCGAGAGGTTGATTTCCTTTTCGAGGTTTTCCTTATCCTCGGAGAGGTCACCTCCTCGAACAAGCTAGTTAGATGGAATATTCCTAATATGCCTTGCACATGGGCTTTATCCTATATTATAAGATGCCTATAAATAGCACTCACCCATAGCTTTATAAGGGATGGATTTTGGAGAGACAATTCTTGGGAGAAAACTAATTTTCCTTCTCCATTATCTACCTTAAGAGTGAAAGTGGGAGATCCATAGAAGAGCCTCCCCATTATTCTCTCTCTAACTCTTTTGCCTTCTTCTTCACCTAATCTCTTATCTCCATCATCTCTTTGCTATTGTGTTCCTAGTTGCGACCATTAAAGAATCTAAGCCTCTCACTATTTCTAGAATATTCGAATTTTTCGGCAGACATTCGAAGATTCCGACGACTTTCAAATTTTTCAACGACATCTCCGAACCCTTTCATACAATAGGTTCACATTTGTTTTGTTCTAACGATAAGTGCAAGTTGTAGGAGGCAAGTAGAGAATACAGAAGTTCTCTGCAAGTCCATGTTGTACTTAGTACGAGATGTAGTTGTAACAGTCCTTTGGGTCATCTTGAGCTCCTTGGGTCAGTTATTGATTGACCAAAGTTATGAGTGTTATGCTAATTCCCGTTCAGTTTGTTGGTCAGATTAGGTGAGTCTACTGTCGGCAGGACTGTACAAAATACCGCCCAATCCGTTAAAACTGCACCGATCCGCATAAATCCGCACGGCTCTAACCGCTAACCGCGGTTTAAATTTTAAAATTTATAATCCGCCAACCGAACTATTCCGCTCCGCTATAGTTAATACATGTATATTCTTTAATTTCCAATGAAATATCAATATAAAAATAAGTGTGAGGGATATTTAAAATATGAAATTTATTACAACTTAGTGGTTATATCTATGAAACATATTATGTAAAATTACTTGTGTTATATATCTAAAAAATATTATATAAATTAGTGTTATATATTATGCAAATGTATAATAATTAATTAGAATATTCTTCAATCTGCCAATCTGCCAAAAATTACCTAAACCGCAATTTGTCAATCCGCCAATCCGCTAACTCGCCATTCGATTTGTAATTTTATTCTCAAACCGTCCAAATCGCACCGCGCACATTTTTTACTGTCAGCGCATCTGTGAGCTAGTTACCTCTATTGGCCCTTGGTCTTACGGCCTAGTTGGGTCTTTCTTATCGGTATTCATTAATTATAATTGGAGGTAATCAATAAATTTCTACTTGTCTTAAGATAATTTTATTACCTTTGAATTTTTCTAACATTTCCGCCTCACCACTATTGAGGGAAAAAATATATATTGCCAGATAAATATAATTTTTCTTTTGTTGGACTCTTGTGGCGAAGGAAGAGGTTGATGGTTGAATTGTGATTACACTTCTACTTTGTGACGCAAGGCGTGAGAAATTCTAAGAGAAGCCGTTCTAAGAAATTAAAAACTTTTGGACTGATAGGCAAAGACATAAAAGTAATGTTTCCCTGGCTACTTGGTAGGGCCTATTTGTGCAGCCCGATATTGGTTTATATCACGTGTGTCATTTCCTTGGCCAGCAGTTTGGGTTCTTGTTGACTATACTTTTGAATGCTTCCCAAATTTTCCAATCTTTGTACTGGTTATTTAATTGGATCCAGTTTGTTTTTAGTTGGTGATTAATATTAGAATTAACAATCTGCATAGTGGTTTATTTTTAGATCTTATTTTCATAATTTAAATTATTTATATTTTAAAATTTATCAAACATATTATCTATGTAAAAAATAAATCGATCGAATAACAACAATTTCGTTTTCGAATTAATTTTGTATAAAAAATAAATGGTAAAAAAATAAACAATTCGTATAAAACTTATTTCAACACATAGTTATCGTTATCTGATCGATTTAATTTTTTTATATGAATAACATACTCGACAAATTTTAAAATGTAAACAGTTTAAATTATTAAAACGAGACTCAAAAATAAACCTACAGTACGAACGGTTGGGTCTAATCATAATCTCTAACTAAAGACAAATTAGACCCTATTTAATTACCCTTTATGAATCTAACTCCTATAACTAAATAGGCTTATTGACACAAAACTAAACACAAACAAATGTCACGGGCATTAATAAAATCAAGATCTTCATTCATATTTGGATAAATTATATTGGCACCCTTGAAATTGTTATTTAATACAGATTTTTCTCATATTTAAAAATTTATGTTTACTTCCCTATCAAATGAAAATAACATATTTGTCTCTTAACTTTTATACATATAAAATTATAAAATAATACTAATATTTTGTTCATGTCATTTAAAGGAAAATAACAATCATCTTTTTTACTTTAACTCACACAAAACATTGAGTTTTTTTACTTTTTGTATTTTTTTTATTTTTACTGAATTTTTTAATATTTTCAGCAATTTTTTTTATTTTTTTATTTTTTAGATACACCTAATCTAAATATATTTAAGAAGTATAATATTTTGTGAACTTTATTTTTAAATTCACCAAATATAAAAAATATATATATATATATATATAAATACAAAAATTCAGTAATACTGTAATAATAAATGTGAATGATAGTATTTTGTAATACTATAATAAATGTGGGTGAATATATGAGAAAGAAAAATGATGGTGGAAATATAAATAAAAAATTATATTCATATATAAAAATTTATACAAAAAATATCATAAAAATATTGTGATAGTGATATTATTATAAATATAAATTATGTTTATGGTGTTTTGTGTTTGAAATTTTATATAAAATTTATGTTTGTATATTATCATTCAATAAGAATATGTTCAGGTAAAATTTAATGATAAAAAGTCATAGATCGTAGTTATGATAATAGAAAGAAGAAATAATAAAAAAAAAAATGACAAAATGATCATTTAAAAAATTTTAAGGTATAACATCAATAATTTATGGGGTAATTTATAATGAAATTATAAATTTTATAAAGAAAATATAACTTTTCAAATGTGAAAGAGAAATCTGTATTAAATAAAAATATCAGGGTGTTAATGTAATTTACCCTTCATATTTCATACCATTAGGGGATTTAAAATATATATATATATATATACATATATATTGGAAATTGTCTCTAATTGCTCAAAACCGACAAGAACGCGTAGTCTAGCCCTGTAGGCTTATCATAGGCTTTAACATTTAATAATTTTAAATTATTCATCTTTTGAATTCTTGTATTAATTATTTTTTTGAATCCTTGTATGTAATCAATTTATGTGAAAATCAATATGGTAATTGTAGTAACACGTTTTTACCATATATATAATGAATGATATATATGAATTTAAAAATATGCTGTTTATTTATTTAAAATAAATATGATGAAAATGTATAATTATAATTATTGGATTAGCTTAAATTTTTTATAAGTAATCTACAAACATGTCAGATGAACTGATCGACAGATTAGGTCATCAACATGGGCCTACAATGCACCATCCAATTATAAGTTAGAGAAGAGTTATTCCTTTAAAAACACAAAGAAAAATATAAATTTAACATTTAAATAAAATTTTATATTTGTCTTTTTAGCTCTGAGTAGGATGGTCGCGGATTAGTTTTGAACGGTTCGGTTTACAATTTTATCTTCATGTATGTGATTTGGAAAAAATTAAACCCACAACAGCCCGCAATGTGGTTTGCGATTAATGCAGATAGGGTTCGCGAATATACAAGCAGTTGCAGGCGATTTACGAATTGAATTTTTTCCTTTAAAAAGCAAAACTTGACCCTATTTTTCCCCAACTCAAACTCACTACACAGAGTATACATATATTATAGCGACCTCGGTCTCTTCCCATTTGATTAGTGTATCCGGACCTATGTTCCGTAGATTCCATTGTATATCATTGTTGTTGTGGTTGTCCTTTAATTCTTCAGTTTTGAGTTATAGGAATTGTTGGGCAGGTTGTTTACAGGTTGGTTGGGTTTGAAACCAAGAGTTCATGTCCAGTTTCTGGGTTGGTCGCTCGAGCGAGCTCTTCTTCACTCGAGCGAGGTCTTTGTTTTTGCTTCTTCGCTCGAGCCGTGGTCCGCCGCTCGGCGAGATTTCGTCGATACCTAGACCGATAGCGGTGTTTGTTGGCTCGGCGAGCTTTCTTCGCCGGCGAATTTGGTTGTTATTCGCTCGGCGAGCATTTCTTAGCTCGGCGAGGATTTTTTTGTCTGGTCGCTCGGCGACCGTGTCTTCCTTCGAGTGAGCCTGTCGGTATAATCTGTGACGTATTTTAAAAGCGATTTTCTTTTGATCTAAAACCCTAAAATCCGACTTTTCTTCTTCTCTAAACACCTTCTCTCCTAGGTTTGATCTAGTTAGGCGTGTTCCTACCCTAGTTCCTTCATTAAAAGGTAGAGAGAGTGAGGGCTTCCTTTTAATCTGAGAAATTGTTGGTTTGGAGCACTTTCAAGTTTTGGGCATCATCCTCATCTTCTCCTTTTCGACTTATTTCTTCGAGGTAGGGATTTCCTACTCCATTTATACGCTTTAATCCTAAGTATTGGTATTTTGGTATGTAGGGGGGGTAGTTTGGTAATTTTGGAAGAAACCTTAGGGTTCTGGTTTAGATTAATTTTGTATAATTAATTTAAAGGAATAATGTGGAATTTGGTTTAATTCATGGAATTGGGGATGTTAAATTTACATTCATTGATGTATTTAGTTCTTGTTTAGAAATAACTGCTTTGGGCTATCGGTGGAGGATAGCCATTGATTGTTGTAGACCCTGCATGCGGCTTAGGTATAACTGGAATTAAGTTACATATGTTGACTGTTGAATTAATACAGAACATTACTTGTATTGATTATGTGTTGTATATGGCAATTGTGTGTTTCATTGCATATGCATGTAATTTGGAGGAGATAGGGGATGAACTCCACGGTTTAGGGGAAGATAGGGGATGGACCTCTAAAACCGGATTTGTTGAGGAGATAGGGGATGGACTCGGTAGCATTACTCATATGTATGCTTATTGATAATAGCAATATTGCTATTCATTGTTGATATGATACATCATTATAATGAGTATCAGTTGGAAGTATGGAAGTGTTGTGGTTTGAGCTTTGGCCTCATTTATTTTGTGACATTTGGATCACTAGTATAGTTGGCGAGTTACGAGCCATTATGATATAAGTGGAAGGTGAAATAAATATTGGAAAGTGAAAGGTGTTATAGACAATATGTCATAGACAATGTAGGCATTCGTGTCATGAAGATTGGAAATTGATTATCTTGTGTTAACCATGTATCGAATACTAATGCTTTAGTTAATTCTTATGCTTGGTTTAGTATTTTTCTCTTGGTGCATGGCTCACCCTATATAGAACTTCATTTTTCAAGTTCGGTGGTTCACTCCCTCCAAGGACTTAGCTTGTGAGGAATTGAATTTGAAGACTTGTTTTATTTTATTTGTTTTATTTGAACAATGTAATCTTTCAAGCCTAGGGCTTTATCATTTTGAGTTAGAACTTCGATGAATTGTGTCCAAGTATTGGCTTGGCAAGATGTAAGCTTTGTAGGGCATTTTCTGATGTTTTATTTCATAATACTCTGATGGATGGACTTATATTATTGTTTTAATATAATGATGCGTGTTTATATTATTTATTATGGGTTTATTTTTGAGGGCGTTACATATATTATATATGTATATATAGGTATAGCAACGAAGGTGTTGTCAAGGAGGCCAATAGAAAAAACACATAAGAGAACACCATAAATCAACCACGGGTGATTCATTTAAGTTCTTATTTTTTATAATACAAGCAAGTTTATATGAGAAAGAGTTCTTGAAAATACAAAAATCCAAAACAAAAATAGATTTGAGTCTTTGAGTGACCTCAACGACGGTGTTGAGCTACAACTAGAGGTGTTGCCGAAGAAGAAAAAAGTACGAGAGAGTGAAAAGAGTGACAACTATGCCGTAGTAGGAGGTGTTGTTGCAAGTTCGATCACTGGCTCCACCGATCACCATAGAGAGAGAGAGAGAGAGAGAGGGGGAGGGAAAAGAACGACTATTAGAGAGTGAGAAGAGAGAGGCTGCTGCTGAAAGATTACGGTTTGGTTTGGGCAAAAAAATCTGATATAAATCTGTGAGATACGTGAGGAGAGATCGACTGTCTAAGTTTTTTTTTAAAAATTGTTAATCTTGGTAGTGCTTGTGGGCGGAAGGAAAAAGGGTGCAAAGTGCCTCCCTTGGGTTTTGAATTTTTTTTTTTTTTTTTTTTAGACAAACATAAAAATAATATTTTAAATAAAAAAATTTATAAAAATATTATTTAAAGTGAAATGTCAATGACATTTTTAAAATTATAAGAACAATAATGATTGTTTTGATTAAAAATAAAGAGACTACGATATTATTATCTGTGAAAATTTCAATATAATGGTAATGTCTATCATTATTGACATGCAAATATAATTAATCTCAATGAAAATATAAAATTTATTGAATTGTTAGTTATATTTGATATATAGGGTTCATCCTCCATGTGTTTCTTTACTACTAATTAGTGATATCACATGTCAATGATGACGAGGTATGACTATTATATTGAATTTTGACACATATTTTGTATAAAAAAATTACTTTATCATTATATAATTTATTTTAAAACTTTATATATATGACTTTTTTTAATATTGTTCATGATACACTAATTACAAATAACATTCACTTTGTTGGGTTTGAGTTTTTTAAAAACACTTTTCACAAAATTCTACTTTTTTGTTTTCTGTATTTTTTATTTTTATTGAATTTTTTTAATATTTTATACAATTTTTTTAATTTTTAGACACACCTAACATAAATACACTTAAAAAGTATAATTTTTGCAAAAAAAATCTTTAAAAAATTCACTACATACCAAAAATACAAAAAATATATAAAAAAAAGTACATTTTTTGTATTTTTTTTGTGTTTATTAATTTTTTAAAATATTTTTTCCAAATATTTTATTTTATTTTTAGATACATCTAAGTAAAATGTATCTAAAAAAGTAAAAAAATGCTTAAAATTTTAAAAATATTCACTAAGAACAAAAAAATATGAAAAATAAAAAACTCAATTTTTAAAAAAATTAATTCAAAAAATTCAAACCAAACACACTGTTTATTTTTTTTTTAATCTTTCTTGAAGTCAATCGTAAAAATTTATGTGAAATATTTTTGTAAACATTTTTAATGTTATAATTAGTAAGTGCCCCATCTAATTTAATTTCTTGACTCCGTCACTGCTTGTGGGTGCTGGTGAAACTCTCAATGAAAGAATAATCTAAACCGCATTCGACCTTATTTCACACTTGAAACCGCCCATTTGTATGCAGTTTGAATCAAGTTGAGCGGTTTTCACGAGTGAGATAACCCTATATCCAACCCTACTTCCGAGTCATAAAAAATGATAATGAAAACAACTTATTTACAGTATATTAAGATAAATTAGACATAAACAAATTAAATCATAAAACATAAACAAATTAAATCATCAAAATATGACTTTAATAAATTTCCAGAGACCCAGCTAAATGCACCGATTCAACTTTCCAGTGTAATGGAGACTATAGAAAACCTTATCTTCAAGTTCAACGAGGAACCTTTTTTAATAAATGCTCCCATGTTTCTGTAAACACCAAACTCTATTATTGTGACGATGAATTAAATGCTCATCTTCAAACTCCAGACACGTGTCAGTAGGGTTTAACTTTTCTCCAATTATCATATCAATTAGAGAGAGTATTAAGATTTGATAGATCTATTTTAGAATTGATTTGAAATGATCCAAACAACTCATTTTTTACGATTTATTAAATATAATATTTATACAAAAAATTAAGATGATTAAATATCAATAACTATATGTTTGAATTATATTTATTTTTAAAAAATAAACGATAAATATAATTTTAAGAATATCTGTTCATATTTCTTGTAAAACGAATTTGATTTAAATATATAATTACCGATATTCGATATGTTTGATTTTTTGCATGAATATTTTAGTTAATGAGTTTTAAAAAATGAACAATTTAGATCTTCGAAATCAATTCTAAAATAGGCCTACTAAAGCCAAATGCTCTTTCAAATTGAGATGTCGAACATCAGAGAAAACCAACCTTTTTTTGTTAGGTATATATATAAAGTAATTGTATAAATTTAATCATCAAAAAGTAAATATTATTGAATCACAAAAAATATTTATAAAAAAAAAAAAAACAATTTATTGTTTAGATTAATATTTATATGGTATGACTCACACTAAACTATTAGGTTTTGCTCCTTGTTATTCCTGAAAATAAAAAAGAAGTCATCAACATCTATTGTTTTAAGCCAAAACTGCCCATGCAGCATGAAACCTGTACGGTGCAAGGCAGTGGTTTTGTGAGGGGTTATGTGGTCTTTTCACATATGACGTATTTGACATGGCTAGCTCTAGCCGACTTGAAAATGGAGCATGCAAAAATATTAGGTGGGACGCCGTGAAGCCCACCCTTGATTTTTTTTTTTTTTTAATTTTTTGTTTTTCTAAAATGTATAAAAAATATGAGATATAATATGACCTACAATGAATAAAAAATTACAAAATAACTTTTAACTCATTTCTTAAAAGAGACTTAACACTGTTAGACTAAAAGCAAGATTTACCATATAACTCCAAATTTTTTTTTAAAAATTTAATTTTATTAGGATAAATTATATTTACACCTCCGATATTTAGATTTAATACATATCACCCGACATTTGAAAAACTACCCCACTGTCATTATAATTATTTAGATAGAATTAACGTTGGTATTAAAAAACATTGAATTCATATACTCTTTCTTTTCTTACTTTGCTTTACTTTTTCTATTTTTTTCCTTCTTAATTTTATTTGTTTTACTCTTTTTTTCAATATAATTTCTTTTGTTTTTCTATTAGGAGTTATTGTCTTTTATATAAGCAGGAGGTTTGTGAAATGACGCTATTAACCATAAGAGTAAGAATATAACTTTTCAAATATCAAAAGTAATATGTATTAAATCCAAACTTCAGGAAGTGTTAGTATAACTTACCCATTTTATTATCTTTAAAAAAGAAAATGGTCTACAAATAGGATTATCATATAACATTTGTTAGAAAAATAATGTGGTAATGATATTTTTAATGGGCTTTTAATTTTAAGATGAGGGATATAAACTATCACATTATTTTGAATGTCTTTTTGTATGAAATTTATGTTATAAAAATATTCCCAAAAATTATTGGATGTCTATGGAGCATCATAGGGCCATTTCACAAAATCAGTCATCAAATAGAATCATGGGTTTTCACTATTTCCTTAATCCTCATTATAAAGTGTTAAATCCTACAAATTTTATCAAACAAGAATGATTCAAACCGTTAATTTTAGTATTCTAATAAAACACTAATGATATGATAAGGAGAAAAAAAAATCAAGACCAAAATATCATATCACAATGGATGAGGCTCACTACTAGCTCATTAGAACTGAATTTAAAATTCAAAAATTAAAATTTCAGAGCATTTTTCTTTATCAAATTATAATCTATTTAAAGTACCACTTGGTCATGCCACATTGGCATGGAATAACTTCTTCCGACATGGTTTGGAATTAGCTTTTATTCATAGTTTTTTTGTTTGACATTTTCATTAGTGATTTTTTTTTTTTTTGAAAAGAATTTCAAAAAATTTACACTTTGACCAGAAAATTAAAAATAAATAAATAAAAACAATATAGAGAAAGCTCACTAAAAATAAAAATAACATGTCAAACAATTATTTTTTGTATCTTCTTAAATCTGGAATGAACTTTTTTTTTTTGAATTTTTCCTTTGTTTATTTATTTATTTTACTTTTTATATCATTTTAAATTTGATTGACCAGAAAAATAACAAATTTGACATAAATTTTTAAAAATAACAAAAATAATGTAACTTTTAAAATGGATCTCAAACTTTAATTCTAATTATTTATGAGTAATTATATATATATTATTTCATTTTTTTCAATCTTTGACCCAAGAGAATGGAATACACGTGAATGAATGCACATGAGACTCATTTGTGCATGTTTAGAATAAAAAAAAGGGGTAAAACATAAAATTATATATAATATTTTTCATTATTCATAGTGTCTTGTATTTATAGGAAGAAAAAAAAACGTAGAATGTGAAGTTCAATTGAAGATAAAAAAAGATGAAAATTCAAAATTTATGTTTTATAATTTAATAGACTATAATTGATTGAATCAAATTTAATTTAGGCCGGGTTTGAGAAGGCATAATTGTAGTCCAAAATAAAAAATAAAAAATAACTAAAAAATTAAAAATCCAAAAAAAAATTTAATTCACACTCTCTTTCTTACATGTTTTTAGTAAAAAACAAAAACGTCTTTATCAAATATATTAATTTGTTTTTACTTTACATTTAAAAAAATTAAAAATTTATTAAAAAAAATCAACTCATAGATGAACTTATGAATCACAAAATAATTTTGAAGTAATTACAGCCTAGTGAAATTTTAAAAAAATAATTAAAAATTAATGAAAAAATTTATAATATTAATTATTGATATTTATAATTATTTTTACAAAGTGTTACTGATTTGATATTTTGCCCTGATTTGGACTATCATTTTGGGGCTAAAGAAGGTACAAAATAACAAAATAAATTAAATAGTTAATTAGATAAAATATCATATTTAACCTATATTCATTACACTTATTCTTTCATAAAATTTTAAAAATTCAAAAAATCTAAATCAAACGAAAATAAGGACTATTTTGAAAATATGGTTATAATCAGTTTTTTAGTGAAAAATTACTTATAAGTAACTTTTTTATGAGAGAAAAAGTGAATTATAATTTAAAAAGTAGATTATAACCTACTCCCTAAAATAGGCCTAAAAAAGCCAAGTTAAAAAAAATTCAATCCAAAAAAGTTGATTATATTAATCAATATCAAACGAATTTGATCGTACGTGGCCTTAACGGCGTTGATGACAGCTAATATGAATGACAAAAAGCAAGGAGAGACACACCGCCGGAAAATGATGTATGTGATGTGAAAAAAAAAAAAAAAAAAAAAGGTTGTATGGACTAGAGAGAGAGAGAGACTGTGAAATGGTGTGACATTTGTTATTTTAAAGTAAAGCATGGTTTAAGAAGAGATTATTTTAATACTCTTTTTTTTTTAAATATTAGTTTTATTCTCTTAAAATATTAATTTTTTTAAAAAAATTAAGAATTAAAATGATATAAATTTTTTATTTTATCATTGTTTTAAATTTATTAACAACATAAAAAGTATAATTATGACAATTGATATTTTTTTAAAAAATATACTATTAAAAGATAATTTTGAAAAATTAAATTTTTTAAAATCTAATAATTATACTATTAAAAAAAGTTAAATTTTTTAAGAAGAACTATTATTTTAAGATGAAGAGAGTAATTTTTTTGATTTTTTTATAAGAAAATGTTAAAAAACAAAAAGTATGATATGATAAGTTATAAATAAGTGTACTTTTTGACTTTTGATTAAGGCCTTGTTTGGGAAGACTAAATAAGTGCACTTTTTGTCTTTTTAGACAAAAAAGATGAGGTTGAAAATATGGATGTTTGGGTTAACTTTTTGACTTTTTATGAAAAAATGTGTAATAAAAAATTGTAAAAATTAGTTTTTAGAGGAAAATTTGAATTGGGAGTTGTGCAGCCGTAATTGTTGACTTTTGGTGAATAGTGTTAACTTTTTAACTTTTTAAGTAACTTTTTGACTTTTTGGATTAAATGAATGTACCCAAACTTATTGAGTATAGGTTGGGTTTGAAGTGATGTGGTAAAGAGGTGATGTAATTTAAATATGATAAAGACTTTTTACCTTTTTAACTTTTTTAGATGATGACAAACAAGTTTGAGTTTCTAAAAATAATTTTCAAAATTTTACTTTTTGTTTTTGTATTTTTTTGTTTTTACTGAATTTTTGTGAAATTTTTTTAAAAATTCACTAAATACCAAAAATATAAAATATATATATAAAAATTTAATATGTTCTTCATATTTTTGTGTATTTATTAATTTTTAAAATATTTTTCATAAATATTTTACTTTTTAGACATATTTAAGTAAGATGCATCTAAAAAGTTATAAAAAAAAAACTTAAAATTTTAAAAATATTCATTAAAATAAAAATATAAAAATAAAAAATTAATTTTTAAAAACTTAATTCAGAATCTCAAAACAATCAAAAAATCAAAAAAAAAAGTCAAAAAAAAATTTTAAATATTAAGTATCATCATCTCATCTCATTTAAATCAACTAACACAACAGCACATCCAATCAACCAACCCAACATATATATATATAATTAACAAAAAAAAATACTTTTTTTTTTATCCCAAACTAATCCTAAACCCAATGAATAATATTTTTGACTAAAATTTTAAATTATTAAACGGGACCAAAATTTACCATCTTAAGATAGATAGAGAGAGAGAGACTGAGATTGAAGATTGAAGTTTCAAAAAAAATTTCTCCAAAAAGAGGGTACACGTCGCCTTTATGATGGAAAAAGACGGCACCGTATTCCTTTGACTTCCCGCTTCTCTCCTCTCTCGCTCTCTCTCCTCTCCCCTCTCTCTCTCTCTCTCTCACAGCTATACATACAAACACTAACACTGTGTTTGGTTTGTAATTCAAATCCTGAAAGAAAAAGTGAGCTATTTTAGCCTAATCATGTAATACAAACAGTAAAACTGTGTTTGGTTTGCCATTCCAACCGTGAAATTCAAATCCCTAAAGGCATTACTTGGGAAGTTAGCTATTTTAGTATATTATTTTAATTTTTTTTTATTTTACTAAATTAAAATTTTTAAATTTGGAAAGGTGGTTAAATATTTTTTGTAGTTGAATGTGATATTTGTCAGAAAAAAGTGAAATGATTATGAAAATGATGTGACATTTTGTCTTATTTACTATTTTAACTTATTTTATGTTTTTGTGAATTTTAGGGGTTGTTTGGGATGTTCTAAATAAGTGCAATTTTTGAATTTTTATAGAAAGATATGTAGAAAACTAGAGAGGAGATGTTAATTGATGTGACCAAAAAATAAAAAAGATAAAAAGTGTGAACTTATTTAGTTTTTCCAAACTTGGTCTTAGTCTAAAAAGTCAATTTTTAGCCTTTCCCAAACAAGTTTTTTAATAGTTGGTTTGATAATTATGAAAGAAAAAGTGAAATGATTATGGGTTAGATGTAATATTTTATTTTATTAATTATTTTAGTCTATTTTATATTTTGATAAGTTATTGTAACCTTAATCATCTCCCCAAACAAGGATTGGATTTCATATTCAATCCATCGTAGAGTTTATTATTTGGTTGAGAATTTGTAGACAAGTATTATGTTCTACAGGATGTGGGATTGAAATCCTGTAGGATGAAATTGTAAAATGACACATTTGTCTTCAAAATATTTTATTTGATTATGCGTTGTATTTCATAAAATAAAATAAAATAAAATATAAAAATCTCAATTAAAAAATAAAATAACATAATTTAATTTTTGTTAAATGATTGTTTATTTAATTTTTTTAAATGAATTTTTATAGATGTTTTATTTTAAATTTTTGTTGATATTTTATTTAATTTTTACTGATTTTTATTTAATATTTATTATTTTTTAAAATAATTTATTTGAAATTTTTTTTAAAAAATAACATAAATTCTTATTGATGTTTTATTTATTTAATTTAAAAAATAAATTTATTTAATTTTTAAAAAATAAAAATAAATAAATTTTTATTTAATATAGTAAAAAAAATTAAAATATTAAAGGTAGATTTAGTATTACTATTACTTAATAAATAATTAAAAATGAAAAACTAGTTTATTGAGCATTTATCTTTCTCCATAATATTTCAATCAAACATTAGATTTAATAAGATAATCCTTTCGAGACATTGAATCTCATGAAAAAATAAACATAAGATACACATTATTTTTAACTAAATAATCAAAGACAATATTTAAATTAATAATTCGATAAATTATAATCCACTTATCCAGTCCCTCCAAAAAAAAAAAAAAAAATATGGCCTATATATATACCTGCACTCCCCCATACGGACCTGCACTCCCCATACGGACCTACATCTTTCTATCTTCTCTTCTGTTGGGATTCTCTGTCTCTCTCTCTCTCTCTCTCTCTCTCGAACAGTTCAGTTTGTGATAAACTAAACAAAGTTAAGCATGGGAAGAACACCTTGTTGTGAAAAAATGGGCTTAAAAGGGACCATGGACTCCTGAGGAAGATCAGAAGCTAATAGATTATATTCAGAAAAATGGCTATGGAAATTGGAGGACACTTCCAAAGAATGCTGGTATATATTTCTTCTTTTTCAGTTTTCAATGTTGTTTATTGTTTGCATGGTTGAATCATTTATGAGTTTTTCTGGGTTTTAAAGTTTGATATATAGTAATATTTTTGTACAATTGTTACATACAGGCCTGCAAAGGTGTGGAAAGAGTTGTCGGCTTCGTTGGACCAACTATTTGAGGCCTGATATCAAAAGAGGAAGATTCTCTTTTGAAGAGGAAGAGACAATCATCCAACTACATATTATATTAGGAAACAAGTAAGTTGTTTTTCCTGTTTTGATTTAACCATTTTTTTCTAAAATTGTTTCGCACCTAGAAAATTTATTTTTTAAATAATTTTCCTAGGTACGTGACATTTTACTTTTTTTAGTCTCTGTCACATAACTGGACATCTAGTTGTGAGAGATGATTAAGCTTCTAGAGATAAAAATTATTATTTTTCTCACGATTTGCTGTCCAGTAATATGAGAGGAGCTTGAGTCTTTTAACAATTACGTACAAAAGTTTGATTTTGTATTCTCTTCTTTGTTTGACTTAGGTGGTCTGCTATTGCTGCTCGCTTGCCCGGCAGGACCGACAACGAAATAAAAAATTATTGGAATACCCATATCAGAAAAAGGCTTCTCCGAATGGGAATCGATCCAGTGACTCACAATCCTCGCCTTGATCTTCTTGACATTTCTTCAATTCTAAGCTCATCTTTCTACAACAACTCATCTCAAATGAATCTTTCAAGATTTCTTGGTGTTCAAACACCCCTGTTAAACCCAGAATTGCTAAGGATAGCCACTTCTCTCCTAACCTCTCACCGTGAAAACCCAAACCTCATTCTCCAAAATGTTCAAGAAAACCAGCTTTGTAACCCACAAGTCCAAAACCAAATGCCACAATTGGTTCAACCTAACCAACTTCAAACCCTAATTGATCAAGAAATTCCAACTTGTAATATTCCATTTCCTAATGAAGCCCAACTCATGGAACCAAATGTGGACCAATTCTCATCAAATTTTACCAACTTTAGCTCCCAAAATTGTCAACTAAATGATTGGCAAAGCAATGGAATGGCTTCAAGCTTGGGAGAATATTACATGTCCCTACCAAACTATGAATATTATGGGTCTGATCAAAGCATCATTGAAAACCCTAATCCATCTGAAAACTCAAATTTTCAATCCAACAACAGCAACAACTTCAGCTTTGCATCTGTCTTATCAACTATGTCTTCACCTTCATCGAGTCCGGCGCCATTGAATTCGAATTCAACGTACATCAACAGCGGCAGTACTACGACTACTGAAGATGAGAGGGAAAGCTACTGCAGTGGCATGTTGAAATTTTAAATTCCAGACATACTGGAACATGTTAATGAATTCATGTAATTTGAAAATCAAACTGATAATCAGTAGAGAGTTGTTTTTGTTTTTTTTTTTTGTATTCCTATGGGCTTTTACTTTGCTAATGTTACTTGTAAAATTTTCTTAATAATTTGTTGCAATATTGTGTCCCAAAATTCACTATGCTTTGCTTTTCTTCTTCTGAACTTACCACTACTAATCATTGTTTGAACTTGTTGATACATAATAGAATTTTAAAATTATGATACATTTAATCACCAATATTTCAACAGATATATGATTGCATCATCGATACTCACTACTATTAACATATTATCATTTGAAATTGAAAAAAAAAATTAAATTAATTAGATAGAAAAAAAAATTTTAAAATTATTATGTGAATTATACTCAAAATAAATCAAATCTACACATTGGATTTTTGAATTACAAAATATTTTTTATGTGTGTTTGTTTTGTTATTCTAAATTTTACACTTTGGTAGCTCTATTCTAGAGAAATTATTTAATATTTAGGAGTATTACGCCTATACTCCCTAACCAATTATATTTAATATGTCGTTCATATTTCTCAATCACCCAACACAATGTCCATCTACCCACCTTCTCCGCAAATTATAATATTATGAATTATCACGTGTCCATATTTTGAAATTACTGAATAATTATCCCTAATAATTACACATTGAATTCAACAGATCACAAATGAATGGGGTATTGGGGTGACAAAAGTATTAAAACCGTGGACCCTTTCATGTCCACCCAAAATATTAAATCCTATGAAATAAAATAACAATTTGATGCAATATAAATATGTATGGAATCATATCAAAAACTTTCCATATCTGTCACTCAACATATATATACAAATAATATTAAAAAAATAATAATAATAATAAATAGTTGTTGGCTTTGTCTCAACAAACAATATTTCAATTCAATCCTATCTTTCTTATAAAGTAACCTTCAAGTTTTAATTTTTTTTTGTATTAGACCAAATGGTTAATATTATTCTATATAAATAGATAGATATAGAACTAAAGAAATCAAAATGGTTTCATAGATCCCAACAGTCAGACCCAGCGACAACGCCGGTAATAGTCGCCGGAGAAGGGAAGGCTGACACGTGTTACTGCCACCTGTAAGTTAACTGTCTTTTTCACATACCAATAAATAAATAAATAAATATTTATTTATATAGTATGCATGTGCATGGTAATTGAGGCTTTGACTAAGAGGGGTACGTGGCGAGGTATAAGGGGGTGGATAAGGTTTGTGGGTCCCACATTAATAGGGCATGTATGAAACTTTATTGAAAATCATGGCATGGCTCTTGTGCCAATTTTGTCTTTTTGGGTCAGTCTCTACAATTAATTTGAGCCTGTGTCAAACACAGCCTTAAATAGGATACGTCATCATCTTGGACACGTGGATTCAATTATGCAGTGTTGGGTGGGTCCTTAATATGGTGACCGGCTGACCCGGTGACGAGAGAAATTCTTATCCTGTTTGTTAGGTTTGGCTGCCGAGCGTTTGTCACTGTACTCGCCGATTATTTCTCTATATTTTTGCTAATTAGTTGGATATTATTTATAAATATTAGAAAACATATATTTCATTGAATATTTAATTATGTAAAAAAAATCAATAATACATAGTTATAAACACAACAGAAACCATCATTATATTAATATAAGATTTTTTATAATAAATAAATTTATTTGATTATAAGTACTTTTGTTTGATAATGCTTATAATGTAGCAATGAGTACATATTTACTTGATTATAAGTATTTTATTTGATAATGCTTAATGTAGCAATGATTAATGTAATCATTACCAAACAGTGGAGTTTTTGAACAAAAGTGAACGGAATGACTATTACGAATTATAGAAATATTATATACTTTTAAAAGTGTTTAAAATTTAAATGTATGATATAATTAAAAGTTGATGAAATAAATTTTATTTACAAATTTAATTTTATGAGAATTTTTTAAGATAACTCTTTAATTGTGTTACATTGCCAATATTACAAATATAAATCATTATTGACCCTATAGAAAAGAAAATGCTTGTGTATAATTTTATGTATTATATTTGATTTCCAAATCAAACCAAACCAAGTTTTAAGCCTTATCAAATGTGTCGACTTATGAATCTTTTTTTTTCCACTCGACTTTATTCAAGACTATTTTAATTGCCATTATAAACATTTTATATTTCATTTTTATGAAGACGTAATTTTGAGTAAAGCCACGTGATACAATCTCGGTGGAGATTGCAAGTGGCAAATTGTTATTGGTCGATGTGTTGATGCTCACCATACAATGGCTGAGACATTAGGTCAGAATGTTGAGTCCGAGTGGAAGTGTCTCCTAAGTTGTAGTTAGGGTTTTGGGAGAAGTTTTTCCTAACCCTAGATAACGTGTTGCTCCTAGATGGAATGAGTTTTGTAAGGAAGAGATTTTAGGAGGCGACAAAATACTCTATATATAAAGGTAAGCAACTTCAAGGGTAAAAATACGTGTAAATTTGTGCATTCAAATTATTTATGCATTGAATATCTTGTGAATTGTTATTAACTTCAGTATCAGAGTACCCTCCCAATTGATTACCAACTGAGCTAGGTATGACTTAAAAATAGATTTTATAACACAAAATTTTTATGTCTAACTTTTATTTGTTCCTCAATATATGATAGATTCACAACATCCACTAATTGTTGCACTTTCTCATACAATGAGTGCCTATTTGGGAAGTGGGTTTGGAGGTTTTTTTTGGCTAAAATAGTCATAAAAAATAAAATAAGTTTTTTAGGTCAATAAGATAAAATATCACATCCAACGATAATCATTACATTCTTTCACTCATAAAAAGTCAAAAAATCAAAAGTCCTTCCCAAACCATGCTTTTTAGACCATCTCCAACGTTGCATCATATTAAGTATCAAATTTGAATTTGATAAAAAAAAGTCACTTTTTCTGTTCCAATGGTTTCACCAAACTGATATCAAACTGAGAACGGAGCAAATTTTTCACCAAACTAAAAATTTGCGTGAGCTTTACCAATTCATCATCTTGTAACGTTGCAAGTGGGCCCACCGTCCAACCGCCATCGTCCGCCAGTTGACCCACATTCGACCAAAAACAAGTTCAAACAATTCAAATAAGTCGGTTCAAATAAGTTCGAAAAGGTAAAAAAATATATATATTTTTAAGCTTTCTTATTCGACCCACCGGACGTCCTTCTTTTGATGCACACCGTTGGAGCAAGCCATATCGATTGAGAAAAAGAACTATTTTGTACTCGATTTGGTGAAAAAGTAATGCAGATTAGAGATGCTCTTAGCCTCGGGTTAAATAGCTAAAAAGTCAAAAAATTAAAAATCAACCTCTTTCCAAACCAAGCTGAATGTTGAATAATTTCTCTCCCAGTGATTTGAAAATTCTTCATAATAACTTATCCTCTCCCATTTGAAATTCTACATGCATCTAATTAAACTTATGGCTCATCGTTGCTTATGTGTCTCAATACCTTGGATCAAAGTGACGATTAACACTAAAATTGGGAGAAAAATATCTCATAATATAACTATTATACCATAAACATCTTACAATCATGTCATTTTACAATAAATTTACATCCCAAATAAGTGATGAAATATGAAAGAATGCAACATGAGAGGGTCATGAATTTGGATAACCTAATCAATTACGAAAACTTTCTAATTTTTCTATTAACAAAATAAAATCAGTACTTATCACTCTCCGACATCAAACTATTGATGAGATAGACAATACAGAAGTCTCAAGGAACATGATACAACTGATTGAAATCTCATTTTGGTTCTAATAATCATTCAAATATTGACATCTCATTTTGGTTCACCAAGAAGTGAGCTTACGTTTCATACATTATGAAATGTGAACACAATATAGTCAACTCTATAAGAGAACCAAGAAGAACCACGTAGCTTATACATCTCAATTGATCGCCAACCTGAGCTTCTGTCTCTTCTACTCGTACGATTCGAAGCTGTCATCCTGTAACCGACTCTCTAGGTCAAACCCTTTTTGTATCTAGATCCTAGGCATGTAAGCCATGCATCACGTATACGTCACACAAACAATCATATAGATTTCCTTGATTTGAGAGTGATATAAGTGTCACCGAAATGTCATTGTGCTCCGTTTAGTTTAATTTTAAAATTATGATTTAAGTTTAGAGTTATATTTTAAGTTATGAATTTTGAGTTAAATTTTAGAAAGAAAAAATTTATTTAGTTATAAATTTTGAAAATATTTTTTTAAATATTTAAAAATTTAAAATAAGTTTTTTTTTTAAAATATTTTTTAATAATTTTATTTTTTAAATATTTTTTTAATTGTTTTACTTTCTTTTAAATATTTATTTTTTTAAAAATTTTGGATCAGTCATATATATCTAAATCATAACCAACTATTTGGCCAATATTAAAAAAAATAACAAAATATTTTTTCAAATAAATAAAAATATTTTTCTTCAAAAATAAAATAAAAAATAATTTTAAAAACAAAATAAAAAAATTGATTTTTTTTTAAAATAAAGTTTTGAAAAAATTTTGGTTATGAATTTTAAAAAGAGTTTTTGAATAGAATTTTGAATTATGTGTTTGATTATAAGTTTTGAAAATAATTTTTAAATTTTGTTTTTAGTTATGAATTTTGAAATTTTGTGTATTAAAATCACGATTATAAAACTAAACCAACACTACCTATAACTTTTCTTAGGTTGAAAATTGATAACAAAAAAATAGAAATTAAAATACTTTTTTTTTTTTAAATTTAGATAATTATTTTTTTCTTAATTTATTTAAGTTGTTTATACTTTATAAACTATAAGTGAAAAGTTATATCAAATACTTTAACACAAACATCTACAATAAATAATAATAATAATAAAAAAATAAAATAAAAAGTAAAGTTATAAGTAATCCATAAGTTGCACCAAAAAAAAACCCCTGTTCCAAAAGTAATGGGACATTTATGATACTCGTTTTGGGGTGTGTACATAACTCAGTTATAATTTTTGTTATTTAGTTATAACATATTATTATAACTCATTATAGTATTAATTATGATTTATTATGATATTAGTTATGACAATATTTTGATTATAATTCAAAAATATTAATTATATCTTGTGTGATGTTTGATTATAATTCATTTTTAATTGAAAATGATCTAATTATGACATTTGTAACAATCAACACCACAAATGTCATAACTTATATACGTACACATCATTTTGAATTGTTTACCATAACATGACCCTAAAGTAATTATTCAAGAGTCTTAAAATATCATGTCACATTATTTATGTTATGATTTTAATTAACAATTTACCAGAAAATTTTAGTAATGAAGACAATTTATCTTTATTAAATAATTAAAAGATAAGAAATAATTCAATTAATTTGGTTTAAGCTTTTCATTTTTGAAAAACATGATAAACAATATCATGTGATACTATTACCTCTAGATTACCAATTAATTTCAATCCAATTGTATTAAAGTCTCATTTGACAACTCAATATTTTAACTTAAAAGTCAAAAGGTCATTAAAAAAATTAAAAAACTAAGAACTTATATCAAAAAGTTAAAGATTTATTTTTTATCTATTTTTTACATATTTTTTCGTAAAAAACTAAAATCATTCCAAATATACTAATTTTTTTATCTTATATTTTAGCTAAAAAATTAAAAAAATTATTAAACATAGAATACATGCAAGTTTTACATTTAAACTTTTGAGCAATTATACATAACTTTAATTTTGAAATTCTAATTGAGTTCTAATAATGTGATAGAAAAGAGGAAAAAAAAAAAAAGATTAATTACATTAATAGATAAGTCTCGCTCCCTAAAACTCGTTTAAGACTTCCAAACATTTTTCAATTTCAACAACTTATAACACCATGTAGATGTTAGCTTGTCAAGTGGATCAGACAATGGCCAAGTCTAGATGGTACGGCCACTCCTTGACTAGGAGCCGCCCATCCTAAAAATGGTCTCTCTGTCTCTGTCCTGTCTCTCTCACACACAAATCTTTCACTTTCTTTTTCATCGACCGCCAAAAGAAAATATTCTTCAAAAGTTTTGAATTAGTAAAACCCCAAAAGTTGGTTTAGGTTTCACTTAGGTTATTTTGGTAAGTAAAAAAAAAAAAAAAATTTATTAACTTATTAATTTATTTATATTATATTATCTTTCTATTTTTTTAATATATTTTTTAAAAAAAATTAAAAAATTAAATTTTTTATTTTACTTTCTGAAATAGACCTTACTTTCTTGTGTTTTCATTATTCTCAATCTTTCTCTCACAATATTCTTATTGATTAATTAATGTTTTTGTTTTCTTTTTATTTTGTTTTGTTTTGTTTTAAATTTTTTTTAAGGTGGTTTGAGAAGATGGCTTCTAACTAAACATTTTAGCTTTTTTAGAAATTGATTTAGACTGTCGGTAAAAAGCTATTTTTTATTTTTTAAATTAATATTTATTTATAACGTCACATCACAATGAAATAATCAAAATATTTTACCGAACTTAAAAAAGATTAATGCTTGGGAGCACTAAAAAGGGAACACTAGAGAAGCACTAATAAGGTGGCTCTCCCTTTGATGCGATGATTATTTCTTGTATTTTTCTTTTTTCTTTTATTTTTTATATTTTTTAACTCATTAAAACTATTAGTGATAAAGATTTTTTTAGTGGTCTCTGCTGCTTAGAAAATTTACTTTTAGAGCCATGTGGCTCATTTTGCAGCAGCTTGTTGGAGTTTTGTGCTGGAGGGCAGTGCTTGTAATTTCACAAGCTGCGTTTTAGTCACTTCCCAAATGATGTTGGTGTTTTGTGCTGGAGAAGCTACGTCCAAATTCTGTTCCCCCACATGTCTTGGAAGACAGTATAGCAAATTATGGAAAATTGTGCACAAAGATAGGATGGCGTGGCAGTGTTGTGTTGTTGTTTTTCTATTGACTCACTTTTCCCTTCTGGATTTTGAAAAAAAGTTAGGTGTTACTTGATTTACTTTTTAAAGTTCAATTTTATTTTAAAATTATTATTTAGATGAAACATGTTAATTACATATATTTTTAAAATCCTTCTTTTCTATTATTATTATTATTATTTAATCAATCAATCATTTTTTATTTCTCATCTTTTCTCTCACCTCTTACATTCTCTCACATTCTATAAATCAATTAATTAAAAAATAAAATAAAATCTTAAAACTATTTTCAAAACTCATAATTAAACAAATTTTCCCTTTTCAAATCATGATTCAAAAACTTAAAATTCAAAATACAACTCTACACTCAAATTATAATTGTAAAATTAAACCAAATGAACAGGTTTTCAGATGAAGAACTATTTGGCCTTTTTTTCCCCTTTTCGTTTCTTGTTATTGTTTGCCAAATGTAGGCCTGAAAGTTGGCAAGACCTAAAAGTGTAAGCTCAATTGAAATTTTTCAAAGTTTGGTTAGACGCCAAATATTAATTATGTATATTTCATGTGGTATGTATATAGAAAATCAAGATATTAATGCGTAATTTGATTATCCATGTGCATCACCAAAGTCAGAAAATCAGTTTTGAAAACATTATGCTTCTAATTTTGATTATTTTTTCCTATGGTTGCTTCATAGTTCATCAACCAAAACCTGGAAGAATATGGGAACACTAATATTGTGTTTGGGTCATAAATTTAAATAGGAATTTGAGAGAGAGAGATGAAGAAAATATTTAGATAGCGTTTGGTTTACTTTTCAAAATTCAACTCTGTTTTTAAATTATAATTTGAATGCAACTTGTTAACCAAATATATTTGTAAAATATAACTCAAAATTACTTTCAAAACGCCTCTCTTCTCTCTCTTTTTTTTTTTTAATTATTATTAATTAATCAATTATTTTTTCTCTCTCATCTGTCTTCTCCCTTTTCACATTTTCTCACATTCTATACATCAATCAATCAAAAAAAATAAAAATAAATTACAAATCATTTCAAAACTATTTTCAAAACTCATAACTAAAAAATTTTTTATTTTCAAATCATAATTCAAAAGCAAAAAAATTAAAAGACAACTTCACACTCAAATCATAATTCTCAAACTAAACCAAACGGACCATTAGTGTTTATATTATTTTCTTCATTTTTCACTCCTATTTTCTCTTCAGTTTCTATTTAAATATAGGGTAAATTACAAATACACCTCTTAAGATTTGATTAAAATACGAATCGCCTCCTGTGATTTTGAAAATTACATTCCATCCCTTGAGATTTTTAATTTCATAACAAATCGTCCATTTTATTAATAAATTATTAAGTCAATTAACAGTTTTAATAATATTAGAAATATGTTGCAATTAATAATTTAAGTAATTTTATTATTGTATAGGAAAACAATTATGAATATTATTTTTTTAGTTAATTCTGTTAAATCAAAAATTCTGACAAGAGGGTATTTGTAATTTTTCAAATTACATGAGACAATCTATACTTTAAGTAAATCTTAGGGGGTGTACTTGTAATTTACCCTTAAATATATAATCTAAACATAACTTAAGGCTCGAATATACATCCCCATAAAGTCAATTTATGAATCTTTGGGGTTATTAGGCCCAAACTTTAATCTCTCCGGGCCAAACTGACACAATTTGTCCAAAAAGATAACTATATATTGAAATTAACCTATCTTTTGAAATCAATTTATCTGTTTGTGCGCTTAAATTCACTAAACTATATGTTAAAATGTGACACATGTCATTCAACAACATATTTGTTGAATATCACACATTTTTTTGCCTCACCATCACCATCACCACCTGCTGTCGCCGACCGCCGATCATCACTGTTGGCCATCGGTAACCAACAACTTTTTCGATTTATTCTTATCACCAAATAAAATTTTTATCTTGGGTCTAATTTCCTTATACTCATTTTGGGATAGACTTTTCACCAATTTTCTCTTTAAAAATGACCCTTGTAGTTGCCTAGAGATTACTGCTACAGCATATTTCATACCCAAAAATTGTATTCGGAAAATATTATTTGAGAGGGTAATTTATATTCATAAATTGGGCCGAGCTAGGTGTTGGGCCGATCTAGGTTCAAGATTGGGAGATACCCGCTAAGAAAGGGGAAGTATGTGTAGTTCGCCAAACGAGTATTTCTGCGGCAAGTGCCGAGATAGTCCGGTTGAAGTTGGTAGGCCGGTCGTAGAGACATGTCGGTTCTTGCATGGTAGGCCGGTAGACGGGTTGGGTCGCACTCTAGTCCGGTTAAGCTCTCCTATGGTTAGCTCGGTTGTGCATGAGAAACCGAGGTAAGAGGAGTAAAAGCGAAGTCCTGACCAGAGGTTACTGTTACAATGGAGTTAGTAGTAAAGCCATCTCACTTGGCTTATGCGTGAGGGGGTGTTGGAAGATTCGAAGGAGTAATCCTAGAAGGACTCTCACGAGGAGGAGTAATTCTAGAAGGACTCTACATGGAGGAATAAGAGTCCTGGGAGGACTCTTCGCATGGAGAAGTCAGAATCCAACCAGGATTGTGCCACGTGAAATCTATATAAGCTCACCAATATCACCTTTGGAGAGGTAATACAACTTTGCTTCCTGAATACTCAGAGCTTTTGCCTTCTTGTCTTGCTTATTGACTTAGGCATCAGAGAGGTTTCGGACACCCTCACGGCCACTCACGCTTGTGTTTTCAGTGGTGGAACGACGACGTATTGAGAACGCAGACTTGATCAACAGGATTATACGAGAAGGTGAATTTCTTTTCCGTACAATTGGCGCGCCGTCATGGGAAGAACAGACAAGAACGACCTCTTGATCAAGCTTTCTCTTAAACATCAATGGCGAACAATGAAGAACTACCTCAGTCCGCTGTTGACGGACTAACTCCAGAAGGGGGTGCAAGGCGCGAAGGCCTTCCTTTGGTCCCTCCCATGGCGAGCCCGAACCACAAAGGCGTAATTCGGGAGGGATGCGAGGGGACGAAGGAGGAATAGCAGCCCTCATCCTTCTCGCTCGCAAAGCCCAGAAAGACAAAGGCGCAGAGTTGATCCTCAAATTCTGGAAGATCGCGTCAGAGAACAAGACGAACTGATCCGCAAGATGGCAGCGGACATGGAGTCTCTGAAGCGCCAGATGAAAGGAAAAGAAGTGGCGGCGAGTGGGCGCAACAACAAGACGCCTCGCCACTCAGGGTCGTGGTAGAATTCTACACCCTCTCAACCAGAGGATAGAAGCCTCAGGACAGGCGACACGCGATCCGTATCTTCCAGGACTCGTCACTCCAGGTCTGAGAGGACGAAGCCTGAAAGGTCATACACGGAGGGAAGTACTTATTGGCCCTCACATACGCATCATACGAGATCCAGACAGACGGAATTACCTAGGTCGTCCGACCTAAGGTCCATGTTGGAAGAAAAGGCGCGATGGAAGGAGGACGCCAGGACGCGCGATCCCCACAGGGTTCCTGCCTTGCAGCGATTGGCTCCTCGGACGCATGGAAGCGTCGAGGTTGGAATGCCAAGGCCGCACTTGGCATACGAACCAGCGGATAAGGCATTGGCGAGGCTGCAGACCTCACCATTCGTCCCAGAGATTGAGAACGCGCCCCTTCCGTCAGGCTTCCTACAACCCAAATTCACGACGTATGAAGGAAAGACGGACCCATACACTCACTTGAGCCACTTTCGCCAGGTTATGGCTGTATACCGACGGAATGAGGCGTTGATGTGTATCCTATTCCCTTCAAGCCTCGGCGACCTAGGCTTGACTTGGTTTGAGAAGCTTCCAGAGGGCAGCATTGCCTCCTGGGCGCAACTGGCGGAGGCGTTTGTAACGCGATTCAGAACGAACACAAAGACTCCGGTGGAGATCGACCAGTTGCTCTCCATCGACATGGGAGACAAGGAGACTCTGAGGTCATACAACAGTCGCTACTGGGAGACATTCAACCAGATTGGGGACTGCCCAACCAACCTCGCCATCGCGCAGTACAAGAGAGGCCTCCCAATGAGAACGATGAGGACTCTACCACCATGACTCCGCCACTTACAATGGAGGCCCTGATGGAGAGAGTGCATCAGCACATCAGGGTAGAAGAGGATGGTGCTCGTGCCAAGGCAAAAACTGGTGCGACTGCTACACCAGAGAAGAAGACCTCAGCAAAGGTCAATACGGTAGGTCGCCGAAACCAAAATGCAGAGGCGACGCGACAATGATGAAGACCAGACAAGAGATGGTTGAGAGTCCGAATCGCCATAACCACTTGTTCAAGAAGCCGATCTACCGTATACTCGGTGAGATTCGAGACGAGCCTGGTCAAGTGGCTCGCCAAGGTTGGCGAGGCCTGTAAGGATTACGATGACAGATCCAGATGCACCTTCCACAAGGAAAAAGGCACCGAATCGAAAATCGCACCGAGGCATTCTGAAGAATTGGTGGCGGAGCCACCTAGATAAATACATAGAAGGAGGCGCGCTACCCCCGTAACCACAACCTCCCCAACGGAATGCCAAACGACGCCCCGCCACAAGGCACCATCAACGTAATCCATGGAGTCTTTGAACCAGAGCGAGTATGTGAGCTCAGAGGTTCAATCAAAAAGGCAGAGCACATGAGAGAGGTGCTAAGTGCCCAACCAGTCAAGGGAGGGAAAGCTACGAATGTTATGTCTTTTTCGGACAAAGACTTGGGCGTAATTTATTGCCCACACAATGATGCCTTGGTCGTCACTCTCGAGTCAAGGATTTTGACGCTGCGGATTTTGATTGACCAAGGGAGCTCGTGCGAAATCATGTACTACGAAACCTTCAAGCAACTCAAGCTGCAAGACAAAGACCTGGCCCCAGCCGTATCCCCTTTGATTGGATTTAACTCTATGCCGGAGTGGCCAGTCGGCAAAATCATCCTTCCAGTCAGGGCGGGAAGTGTGACGAAGCAAGTAGAGTTCTGGGTGCTAAAGGTCCCCTCCACCTACAACATCATCTTAGGCAGAACATGGCTGCACGCCATGCGCTCGGTGGCATCCTCCTACCACCAAGTAATGAGGTTCCCCAACGACACCGGAGTAATAGAAGAGGTTTATGGGGACCAGATTATGTCCAAGCAGTGCTTCGTCGCAACGAATGGTAGCCGCGCTGCCAAAGGATATGTTCATTCGGTTGAAGAACCAGAGAGTAATGAACTATTCGCGGATGTTGGCAAAGCGGCTGATCAAAAAGCAGTGGAGGACTTGGTAGAAGTGAAAATAGATGAGCAGAACCCGGAAAAGTTCTTCCTACTTGGATCGTCGTTGTCCAGCACTGAGAGATTGGAAGTCTTGGAATTTCTGACCTCCAACATCGAAGTGTTCGCCTGGACCCCATACGACATGCCGGGCATTGATCCCAACTTTATTAGCCATCAACTCAATGTCCACCCTTCTGCTAGACCAGTCATCCAACGCACGCGCAGATCGGCACTCCACCACGCCGAGATAGTGGCAGAAGAGGTGGGTAACTTGTTAGAAGCAGGGGCGATTAGAGAGGTGCACTACCCCAGGTGGATCTCTAACACAGTAGTAGTGCCAAAGAAAAATGGGAAGTGGCGCGTCTGCGTCGACTACAAAACTGTCAACAAAGCATGTCCAAAGGACAGTTTCCCCCTGCCAAGGATCGATCAATTGGTGGACCTAACAGCAGGACATAGCAGGCTTAGCTTCCTTGACGCATACAGAGGCTACCATCAGATAGCCATGCACGAGCTGCATCAGAAGTAACGCCCTTCACCACACCAAGAGGACTATATTGTTACAAGGTCATGCCCCTTGGCCTAAAGAACGCAGGGGCGACGTTTCAAAGAATGGTCACCAAGATGTTTGAGCCATTGTTAGGCAAAACAATGGAGGCTTACATCGATGATATGGTGGTCAAGAGTAAGTGTGAGACTGACCATCTCAAGAACCTAAGCGAGATGTTCGGGATCCGAAAAGCATAAGTTACGCCTTAACGCGTCGAAGTGTGCTTTCGGAGTGGGATCAGGCAAGTTCTTAGGCTTCTTGGTGACCAATCGAGGTATAGAAGCAGATCCTTCTCAGATCAAAGCGATTCAGGAGTTAGAGAGACCTAACTCAGTAAAAGAAGTGCAAAGACCTTACCGCAAGATGGCAAAGATTCATCGTAACCGATTCATCACCCATTCTTTCGATCATTAAAAGCTAAGTTTGAGTGGGGCGAAGAATGCGACCAAGCCTGGCAGTCTGAAGGAATACATGTCTTCTCCACCATTACTTGTTACCCCCATACCGAGAAGAACTCTTCCTCTATTTGGCGGTTCAAAGACGCTAAGAAGTGCGTGTTAGTTCGAAAGCGAAGGAATCCAACACCTACCCATCTTCTATGTCGACAAGACATTCTTTGAGCGAAACAAGGTACTTGCCTCTAGAAGCTATGGCATTAATGATGGCATCCAGAAATTGGCGCACTACTTTCACGCCCATACCATTGTCGTCCTCATGCTTTTCCATTGAAAGCTACGTTTGAGAGGGCTAACTTTTTGGCGAATTTTGAAGTGGGCGAGAGTTGGGACAATTTGATGTGAAGTTCCAACCCGTAACCGCAGTAAAAGCCCAATCTTTGGCAGACTTCGTCGCGGAGTTCACTCCTGGAAGCCACCAAGTCTGCCCAATCGACCTGACCGACACAACCAAGCTAGGGATGAAGATTGACGCCGGAATAGCGCAACCCCTAGTACAGGCTACTACCAAAGCCCAAAGGCACGAGAAGAAAAGGCGAGGAATCCGACCTTACTACACCAAGTCAAGATTCATTGGCGACTAATGACTCGGGCCCATCCGAAGACAAGGGGCGAACCGCAACTATGAACTCTGAAGAAAACATTAGCAACTTGGAAGACTCCAAGGCATCATCTGATCCCTCCACATGCTGGAAGTTGTTTGTTGGGGAGATGTGGAAGCTCTTTGTGGATGGAGCATCCAACCGGCATGGCGCAGGACTTGGCATAGTCCTCATCTCTCCAGAAGGTCTAGTGGTGGAACAAGCGATCAACCTTGGCTTCCCAGCATCAAACAATGAAGCAGAGTACGAGGCGCTTCTAGCAGGACTCAAGTCAGCGGCCTACATGAAGGCCACCGAACTCATGGTCTCTGATGACTCACGGTGGTGGTGAATCAAATTTGGCGACTATGAAGCAAAGGATGAAAGAATGGCCAAGTACCGGGACTTAGTCAGATGAGATCAAGAAGTTCAAGTCGTCGAGAATAGAACAAATTGGCCGGAGGAGAATAGTAGAGACGAACTAGCAAGCCGCCAATGGCGATACCTCCATCCCACATCCTCTCTTGATCGACTATCTGCCTGTGCCAAGTATTGAAGACCCGAGTCAAGAGGTATCTTTGTCGGAGTTAGGTCCTTCTTGGATGGATCCCATCATATCGTTCTGAAAGACGGACCCTACCGGAAGAAAAGAAGGAAGCCAACAAAATCGAGCCAAGTCGCGTGATTTTGGCTCTCTCCATCCTTGGCTTTATACAAGAAGTCGTTTCGGGACCTTACTTAAAATGTGTCCACCCCAAGGTAGAAGCATTCTTGTTCGAAATACACGAAGGGGTTTGTGGCAGCCATCAAGGAGGCAGATCATTGGCATACCGAGCTATTTCACAAGGGTATTGGTGGCCATACATGCAAGCGGATTCAGAGAAGTATGTCAAAAAATGCGAAAAGTGTCAGAAGTTTGCACATCAAATACATCAACCTGCCAGAGAACTCCTGCCTCTCACTAGTCCGTGGCCTTTCGCAATGTGGGGCTTAGACATAGTGGGACCACTCCCAACAGCACCAGGCAACAGGAAGTTCTTTCTTGCGGCAACAGACTACTTCACAAAATGGGTGGAAGCAGAAGCCTTGGCGTCAATCAAGGAGAAAGATGTGAAGAAGTTTGTCTGGCAGAACATCATTACTCGCTTTGGCATACCAAAAGCGATTTGATTTCTTTTTCGGTTTGATGGCAGAATTTTCAGAAGCTTTTGTGAAGAATACAAGATAGAGTTCTACAATTCCACACCGGCATATCCCCAAGCAAATGGTCAAGCAGAGGCGTCAAATAAAGTTGTCTTGGACGGATTAAAGAAAAGGTTGGAGAAAGCCAAAGGCAAGTGGGCGGAAGAGCTCCCTCATGTTTTATGGGCTTATCGCACTACGCCACGGCGATCAACAGGAGAAACACCATTCTCCCTAGCATATGGCATGGAAGCTGTCATCCCCTTAGAAGTTGGCCTTCCTACCATTCGGAGCGAAAATTTTGATCCCGACCTAAATGGCGAGGCTATAGCATTGGAACTTGACCTTGCGGAAGAAAGAAGAGAAAAGGCATTGGTTCACATCGCCTCCTATCAGCAAGAGTTGTCCAGAAAATACAACAAAACAGTACATCCAAGGCAGTTCAAGATTGGCGATTGGGTACTACGCAAAGTGCTGGGCAACACATTGGTCGAGGATGGCAAGTTAGGACCTAATCGGAAGGGCCTTACAAAGTGGTCGGGTTAGCAGCAAGGGCATACCACTTGGAGGATAAGGACGGCAAAGCAATTCCTAGGCCATGGAATACTGCCAATCTCAAGTTATTTTACTTTTAGCTTTCTTCTTTTTGAGCATGTGTAATTTTCTACTTTTTCAATAAAGCAAATCGATTCTTTTCAGTATATTTGTTTTTTCCATACAAAGTAGTTTTAGCAAGATAGTAGTATTGTAAACATAGTTGGCCGGAATAACCACCTATTAACCGTCCTAGGCCCAGGATCAGGATCCAGGCCGCAGGACGTTTGGTCGGAATAACCAAATACTCTATTTTAAGTTGGCTGGAAAAACCAACTTAGAGGTTGGCTGGATTAAACCAACACTTAGCCAAAGTATGGGAATGGCTATATAAAGGTTGGCTGGATTAAACCAACTCCTTGTACCCTTCAGCCGAAGTAAGTGTATGGCTGAAGAGTGGTTGGCTGGATTAAACCAACACTTAGCCAAAGTATGGGAATAGCTATATAAAGGTTGGCTGGATTAAACCAACTCCTTGTACCCTTCAGCCGAAGTAAGTGTATGGCTGAAGAGTGGTTGGCTGGATTAAACCAACTCTTTGTACTCCTCAGCCGAAGTAAGTTATATCGGCTGAAGAGTGGTTGGCTGGATTAAACCACCTCTTTGTACCCTTCAGCCAAAGTAAGTTATATCGGCTGAAGAGTGGTTGGCTGGATTAAACCAACTCTTTGAACTCTTCAGCCGAAGTAAGTTATATCGGCTGAAGAGTGGTTATCGGATTAAACAACTCTTTGTACTCTTCAAAAAGTAAGTTATATCATTTGAAGAGTGGTTGGTGATTAAACCAACTCTTTGGACTCTTCACCAAGTAAGTTATATCTGAAGAGTGGTTGGCTAGTAGGTTAGATAGCAACCGAGATCACAGTTGCACAAATAAGTTCATGAACAAATTCACTACAAACTCAAGCATGCAAGTAGAGAACCGGAATAAGAGTTGATAATTTTTCATTGAACAAACAGACGAAGTACAACCGTGGGGCCGTAGCCCGGTTACAAAAGTTCGGACAGAAGAAAGGAAAAAAAAAATTACAAAGATCAATCAAACAGTTCATCTATTTCGGCTTCAAGACCGGCCGAGTCAAGATGTACTCGGTTCAAAGAATGTGAGCCGCCTCTTGGGAATTCCGATCATCGATTTTTGCTGATGCCTCCAACCGAGTTGATTGGTCACCGGTTTGATCTGGGTCACCGGAATCTCGATTGCTTCTTCTTCATCATCATCTTCTCATCGATGAACCAAGAAATTGGCTCGATCTCGTCGGCATATTCCTTCAATGGCCGGGAATAAAGTACTTCGGGCATTGTAGACCTCGGTTTGGTCCACAACCGAAGCTTCTCCACGACGCCACCACACTTGAAGAACAATTCTTTGGCACCAAGACCGCAGAGTGTAGCAACCGGCCTCTTTAAATCCTCTTTGGATGCACCTTCAATCTTCTTCTCACTCTGTTATTTGGTGTTTTTCTTGGTTTCAAGAGCCGCCATCTCCCACAGGTACTTATCTTTTTTTTGGGTCACGGCCTGCTGCTTGTCACTATCACCGAGGCAACCATCCGGTCGACGGGCTACCTCGGCCTCTAGTTACCGACCTCTGTTTGAGAGCTCGCGCCACAAACCGGCGTCCTTTATTGCGTGCCTCGTGGTTTTATGGAGTTCCATTATTTGCCTATGGGCAATGGTGTTCTTCTGAATGGCCGCAAAGGAGAGTTCTTTGTAAGGCCGAACTCAGAGTTTGAAAATTTTAGATTGATCAAAGACAAAGCAGTACTGCTTACCAGAATCATCGACTTGGTAGATGACCGGATGGCCTTCAGCTCGGTGTTCAGCTGCTTACTGTGGTGCTCCATGACTTTGGGCACAAACACCCCTAGCCGTTGTGGGCTAGAAGGTGATCCTTGTCAAGAACAACAGAGTCATCTTCGTCGATGTTTCGGTTGTTGAAGGCGAAGGTGGAAACCCATTTGTTTTTGCCACTTGGTGAGATGATTAGGTTGGAGGTTGAGTTCGGGTTGGTGGAAGGATGGGGTCCGCCTCGTCAACCAAGCGTTGCTCGGTCTCGGTAGTCGCCGCTTAGCTCGGCGTGAGGATGGCGGTTGTTGTGATGGGAGAGCTATGATGGTTTCGGATCGTTTGGGATGGTGGCACTGCCCTTGAGGTTGCGGTGAGCATGGCCCTCATCTTGTTTTCTTCGCCATCTCTGTTAATTGTGAGTGGCACGAGGACGATTTCGCAAAGTGGGGTCCGGTTGGAGGGTCTTCAAGGAGGAAATCGGTCACTCTTGCCTTTCGCCCGGAGTATCAGAGGTTGGCTCAAACTCAAGGAGTTTTGCCCAACTTCTTTCTCGGACTCATGGTCTTGTGTATAAAAGGTCGAGGTTCTTAATGGATCTGGGAATGGAGGAAAGCTAAATCTGCAAAAATGAATCGGTGTTAGTTCGGTTGGTGAGAAGGAAGCGAAATAAACAAAGTTAATGAATGCAACAAGTATGAATAGGGCTCTCCTTTCTTCCGCTTTATTCTTCGACCAGGATCCGGCCTTGGAAGTCTTCAAAATTTCGAAACCCGAGGAAGTCGTCATCGTTTAAGTCCTTATCCTGTGTGTTTTATTATTTTTCTCGGCCTCGGCGTATTCTAAGGTAATAGCACCCGACCTTCATTTTTGAGCCTATTGAGTATTGGTGAAGTATTTCGCTAAGCCGAGGTTGAGGCCGGTTTGTTGGTTTAAAGCTATACCCATTATTATTCGGTATGTATTGGTGGGCGGTTGTGTGGGGCATAGTCTGGTTTGTCTTAAAACTCACATATAAGGGCCGGATCGAATCTGAGTCCGGCTCTACTATGGATTGAATGGTAAAGGGACAAAGCCTTCATTGCCCCAAGGGTCTATGTCCGGTTGGCTAGTATGAGATTTACATCGGGATTTGGTAGTCCTTCTGAATTCGGTTAGGCCACAGGGTTTCTACAAGACATCTATATTTCCCATTTTATTGTATAAATTATAAATAAGTTACTTGGTTGAAAGGTTTGTGCTCATGGCTCTACTGGCCTTGATGGCGTCTCGGCAACCTAAGTCTCAAAGTGAAAAGACAAATTGTTAAGCCCAGTTGAGGACCGTACTGTAAACAAAGCAAGAAAAAGATTGGTTTTATTTAGGCTCTCACAGTCGCTATGGTGTTTACGTCGGTTTCTAGTAAGTGCTCGTCATCTCGGTTCACGAGATGCTCTATTATCTCTGCTTTGAGAGCGTGTTTTCTTACTTCTTATGCCTCTAGGGGCACTTTTTGAGTTCGGTTTAGAACTCGAAGTAACCTAGCCCCTAGGGCGAGCTTCGGTCGAGGCGTGAATTTCAAACTTCAAAGTATATTTTATTTCTGCTAAGGAATATCGGATGGCCTTGGGGAACTCTGTGGTATGTTCTAAGTTCTAGTTCGGTTTCGGTTTGCCTAAAGCGAGAACGAGATTCTAGTTCTCGAGGTGTGGATAAGGATCGAAAGGGGTGTTCTATTAGACAACCAGTATATTCAATGTGTTCTTATGGCGTTCTTCAACAAGTATGGATATGAACGAAGAGAACACGAAATATTTTGCAAAAACATACAACATAGATTGAAGTAGAAAGCGAAAACTAGAGAGGTAGAGTGGAGTTACTTACGGTGAAGAGGATGAAGAGGAGATGGAAGCTTCAAAAAGCAGCAAGGGCACGAGCTCAGTAGTAGGAAGAACAGGAGGAACACAGAGGTGAGAGAGAGAGGAGATGAACAGAGAATCGTGTGATTTGAAAATGAAAAGTTTGTTTGGTGTAAAGGGCAAAAAGCGGATTGTTCAAATGTTGCGATCACGAGGGACGGCGCTATTTGTGGAGGCCAATTGAAGCTGCCACGTGTCATGAGAAGGACAATCGACTCGGTCGAAGAGTGAAGAGACGATTGGCGGACGTCGTGATCTGACGGCTGCTTCATTTGGATAAGCTAAAGGTGTTTTTAGCTCTTTGGAGAGGCTAGCGGTTGTTAGTTTCGGTTAGGAAAGCTAAAAGGCTTTAGCTCGGTTGGAGATGTTAGAACTCTATCTCGGTTGTTACATGAGTAATCCTATCATGCTTGAGATGGAATTAAGGGCAATTGAGAGGGTAATTTATATTCATAAATTGGGCGAGCTAGGTGTTGGGCGATCTAGGTTCAAGATTGGGAGATACCCGCTAAGAAAGGGAAGTATGTGTAGTTCGTCGCCAAACGAGTACTTGGTTGCGGCAAGTGCCGAGATAGTCGGTTGAAGTTGGTAGACCGGTCAGAGACATGTCGGTTCTTGCATGCTAGGCCGGTTGGGTGCGCACCTAGTCGGTTAAGCTCTCCTATGGTTAGCTCGGTTGTGCATGAGAAACCGAGGTAAGAGGAGTAAAAGAAGTCCTGACCAGAGGTTACTCGGTTACAATGGAGTTGCCGTAGTAAAGCCATCTCACTTGGCTTATGCAGTTGAGGGTGTTGGAAGATTCGAAGGAGTAATCCTAGAAGGACTCTCATGAGGAGGAGTAATTCTAGAAGGACTCTACACATGGAGGAATAAGAGTCCTGGGAGGACTCTTCGCATGGAGAAGTCAGAATCCAACCAGGATTGTGCCACGTGAAATCTATATAAGCTCACCAATATCACCTTTGGAGAGGTAATACAACTTTGCTTCCTGAATACTCAGAGCTTTTGCCTTCTTGTCTTGCTTATTGACTTAGGCATCGGAGAGGTTTCCGGCACACCCCCGCCGGCCAGCTCACGTTTGTGTTTTCAGGTGGTGGAACGACGACGTATTGAGAAACGCAGACTTGATCAACAGGATCAACCTATCTTTTGAAATCAATTTATCTGTTTGTGCGCTTAAATTCACTAAACTATATGTTAAAATGTGACACATGTCATTCAACAACATATTTGTTGAATATCACACATTTTTTTGCCTCACCATCACCATCACCACTATTTGTCACGCCATCACGATCATCACTGTTGGCCATCGGTAACCAACAACTTTTTCGATTTATTCTTATCACCAAATAAAATTTTTATCTTGGGTCTAATTTCCTTATACTCATTTTGGGATAGACTTTTCACCAATTTTCTCTTTAAAAATGACCCTTGTAGTTGCCTAGAGATTCTCTTCTGACATATTTCATACCCAAAAATTGTATTCGGAAAATATTATTCTAAAACTAAAATGTATTAAGTAGATTTATTATGAGTACGATTTATAATAAATAAAAAAAGAATCTATGTCATGCATTTTATTTTAAAAATATTTTAAAGCCCACGTAAGTGAACTATGGATTAGTCTCCTAAATTAATAGATCCAACAGGCTGGATACTAAGTGACTAAAAAAAAATTTCTTTTTGTTGAAAGAAGGTGGCCCATGAAAATGAAAGGGAGAAAGAGAGGCAGAGAGATAGGGGTGTAAATTTGGTCTAACCTGACCCACTCGGGCTTGGGCTTGGGCTAGCCCATGTCAAGCCTCGCGAGCTTCGCCAAAATTCAGGCTAGGCCGGGCTAGGCCCACGGGTCAGAAAAATTAGGCCCAAGCCTACGGGGCATTCAGGCCTTGGGTGGGCTGGGCCTGGATTAGGCTCGGGCTTGGGCAGGGCTTGAATATTTTTTTTTATATTTTTTTCCTATTTTTTTAACCATTTTTGTCCACCAAAAATGACACTGAGCCGCTGGCAGGCCTTGAGTAGGCCCAGGCCCAGGGTTCCGGGCTAGGCTTGGGTCCGAGCCTAACCAGGCCTAATCGGGTCAGGCCCACCCCGAGCTGCGGGTAGACTTCGGGCCACCCACGGACCGCGAGCTGTTTTTACACTCCTACAAAGAGAGGTTTGAAAGTGGATATCCCACGCTCTTTTTAAGGTAAAAAAATTTAAATTACGATTTTGGCTATCTATCCCAAGACTTGTAACTTGTAATTACCTATTTATCTACTACTATTATAAAAGTATAAAGAGTTTGTCACATTTTTTACTTTTTTTAAATCTCAATTTTACCCTATCAAATCTGCTATATTTTGTAAAACTCATGAAAAGTCCTAAATAAAACAATTATCTCTTTATTTTATTGTTTCCCTCATTTTCAAAAAAAAAAAAAAAAGGCCATCTCTCTATTTTTTACATTGATGATGATTGAAGAACAAAAAATAATTAATCTTTCTTATTTCTTGAACTGATACATAATATTTATAATTGACCATCATGGATCAAATCACTGTAAATAATTTTAGATGAATCTTAAAATTATATGCATTCGTTTGAATTTATACAGAGGAAAGCACATGCGTTTTTATAACAGAGATTTGGGCTGCATCTCAAAATTTCACATGTTATCTTCATATACTTTCTTTTTGTTTTGATTATATTTGATGAACTGTAATATTTTACATAGTACTTTAATAACCAATGTATAATGTCAAAATTCTAAACAATAACCATGTTCGTTGAATTTATTTTTTAAATCTATTTTTCAATTTTTTATTTTCATATTTTCTCAATTTGGTGATTAAAAATACTGGAATTTCTTTATATTTTATATTTAAATTATACTTTTACATGAAAACCTAATCTCTAATAATCTAAATAGACTTAAAAAGTAAAATATTGGTAAAAAATTTTATAAACTCAAACATGTACTAATTTTTTATTACTATATACTTTTTTTACTATTAATTTTTCTTTTAAAAGAATACACAACAAATTATTTTTGAAGTGTATTTAGATTAAGTGAATCTAAATATAAAAGTAAAAGGGGATTTTTTTTTTTTTTTTTTTTTTTTAGGGTCACTGGTATTAAGATTTTATAGCATAAATGACACCCAATATTTTCACAATATTTAAGGTCCCTCAACATCGATTCAAAAAAAAATTGATCCAGAGAATTTCTCTCCAAAAAATTCAAAACAAAAGTTTGAAAAAACAAATCAAACCAAACACTATAAACTTATCTTTCTTTTAAAATAAAAATAAAAATAAATCTTTCTTCACTAATCTCTAATTTTACGCAAATTATTCACAAATTCTTTTTAATTTTATGTGAATTTAATAATCAAATTAAAAAATTGTCTATACACACAAAAATGTAACACTAAACATCTATATTATAACCAACTATTTAATTATGAATAATTAACTTCTCATTGTTACCTGTGTTATATTGTTACAAAAGATATCACATATCACTTTTGTGATATTTTATATATGTCAATGTCTAAATATATAAATATATAAAAAAAAATCTAAATCTAAATTTATATATGTTACTATATTCATACGTTGTCAATCTGTAATGCTATATTACCATTAGATACTTTAATTTTCTAGCATATATCGCTTTAATAATATAATTATATTTGTGAGAAAAAAAATTACGAAATTGTGCATTTTCTCCTATCAACTTATGTTCAATACATATATACATCATGTCATACAAACAAATGTGTACAACAAATACTTTCAATAACCAAGACTTTACAAAGCACCTCCATCACAACAATAATTGTATTTTTTCCCCCTTACAGAAAAAATCACATTATTGAGGGCAAGCAAATTTTGAAATTCATAATAATAGGATATCGCCTTATTCGTCAAAATATTTTTATTGCAATGAGTGATAATAGTGAGTAAGAAGATGGTAAAACAAAAATTACAAAAGATTTATTGCAACATGTTTTTCAAGCAAAGTGAGACGAGCTAAAGTAAGAATTATCTTATTTGTTGTGAAATAAAAAAAAAACAACATATCTCATGCACACATTTTAGTTAACTTACAAGAAGAAAAAAAAATCAAATGATGCACAAATATCATCAAAGAACTCAATGATACAGAAAGTAAGTACATCAAATAAAAAGTTTTGATCAAATTTTTTTTTCTTTTTTTTTTCTTTTTTATGTGTGGCTCGCCTTTTTCGCACCCCCTTTCGGAAGGTTTCAAAGAAAGACCTCACAGTTCGAACTCTCGCGGTTCTGAATCTAATCTCACAAGTACAATATGAAATTGATAAACACCAAAGAGTTCAAATCTGAAAAATCTTTTGGAAAATTGATTTTGAATCAAAAAGTACCAAAATTGGACTGCTTTGCCAGATACAGAGTCGCCACGTAAATATTTTTTGTTTTTTGAAAAATTTAGGAAACATTGACTCGTGCTGAAGGCCACGTGTCCGTCATCACCAAAGTTGCCTTGGCTCGGGAACTTAGGTACGAGAGGGGAAGGTCATGAATTGAGCACCCCCGCTCGCTCGATCAAAGATCAGCTTCTATTAACAATTATATGATTTTTATCAACATCATGTACTCTTATTCCGGTTATTAAACTAGCTATTCTATGTGATGCGCACAAGCAAGTATAATCTAATTTGCTTAATTTGACACAATTCAACTCATATTTCTTTTTGAAAATCGATTGAAGTTACCACTTCAAGTGGGTTCAAAGTTTTGATTTGCCACCAAACATAGTAGGCTTAAAACATGAGTTGCCACTCAACAAAGTGGGCTTAAAATGCACATTCGTTGAATCGTTCCAATTCAAATAACAAGCCTTCACCCACAAGCATACATGCAGTTTAGCATTTAAGCACATAGCCTCATGGCAACACATGCTAAACATGGCAACATTCACACTTATGCAAGTATGTAAAAGCATAAAAACTCACATAATACTGAGCTAGGAAAATATGGGTTAGAAAACTATGCATGATTCTTAACTATATAAGATGTCTAATGCAACACATGTAAAATGCAATTAATAGGCTCGGCTGTTAATATGGCATATGGATCGATTTGATAAACAAGTGGTTTGAAACCACTTTCAAGGAAAAATAAAATAAAGAAAGGAGGAAGGTTGTAAAGATGATTAAGTGCTGGAAATGAGTGATAAAAGCACTAAAACATGCAACCAACTCAAACCAATGGTGGTTAAAGCCTTAAAACATTAAGCTAGTGAAGGAACTTACCCTACAACCATGCAAAACAAGACTCAAAAGGGACCAAACAGCCAAAACAATGGCAAAACACTTCAAAATAGAGTGTAAAACATGTTGGACTTAAACCACAAAAAGCTAAAACATTAAGCTAATATATGGAGCTAACTAGGCATGCGAACAAGACACAAGAAGGGAAGGCTAACCCCTCCAATTTTGGACTTCAAAATGAGTTTTTTACCACTGAAAAACCTCTGAAATTCAATGGTTAAAAGGCTCAAAAAATTTGGTTTGAAAATGATGAATAAAGGCACAAAAACCTTTACAAGCAAAGAAGCAAGAAGGGTGAACTACCTCTTAATTGAAAGTGGCCTCAAACCAATACTTTTAAGCCATAAAAACAGAGCTTTTTACAGTTCAAAATCAGCCTCCAAACAATTGAAAAAGGTGGAAAAGCAAGGGTACAAAACAAGTATAAAGAGAGAGTGTTATACTTCTTGAAAAGTCGCCAAAGGTGGCAAAGTAAGGGTAAAAAATCTGCTGCCAAGCCTAACTTCAAATGGGCATATCTCCTTTATCCGGACTCTTTTGCAAGTCATTCTTGAGTCTAAATTGAAGTCCCGGAAGTATAATTTCCAATGGTGGTAGCCTCACATCTAAATTCTAAGTGTTCAAAGAGATATTCCTATTTTAGTGAAGGTTGCTCAGTTTTGGCTTAACCGGATTGATGCCTAAATTCAACCAGCCATATCTCCCTCATCCGAACTCGGCTTTAGGAGATTCTTGAGTGTAAAATAAAGCCCCAGAAGTCCACTTTCCAATGGTGGTAGACTCAAAACTTAAGTCCAAGTGTAGAAAAAGATAAACCTGATTTAGTGAAGGCTGCCCAGTTCTCTCTTAACGGTTCATGCCTAACTTCTTCCCCAACTAGGTTTCTTCCCTCTCCTCCAATTTTCTTAAACTCCAAACCTATAAATAAGAGGTTTAAAAATGATTTTTCAAAGAGTTCACATCTCTTTTATTTATCTCCACTTTGTCCTTGCTCGGTTTACCGAAAAGTGCAACTTTTAACGAAATGCGAGCCTTGGAATATCGTAGAAACATTTTCAAAAATATTTTGAAAGCAAGGGTTTTCAAGTCTAAAAATAGTTTTGGTCAAAATAATTTTGGCCCAAAATGGGGCATAAGGTTGGGATTTAAAGCTCCTCTTGCCGAAAAAATCGAACCTTTGCATAGCACAACTTTCATCCTCGAGTAATAAATCAGAGGCGCCCAAGTCTTAAAGGCGGTCAAAAATGGGGTGTCTACAATATGTTGATTACTTACGAATGCCATAATAAATTATGTAACTTAACAGTTTCATGAAAGTGACCCTACAAATACTTATAAGTATGGATCTATAAACATCGTGAAATTAATTATGAAATTCATATATCGATTGAAATATTAAGTTACAATATTATTTCATTTTCTTAAAAAAACAATTTCACATTTTTTACATAAATGAAAATATACTAATGACTAGTGTTGCATTTTTCATCATGCAAGATATTCGTGGTACAGGAAACGAGACTCAACAACTCTTGATATATAAAAATATATTATATATTGATATTAATGGATTCTTACACCAATAGTATGCAAATAATATGCAATAGTGGGTTCAATGAATTTGTATGATGAGATGAACTATTAAATAAAATTGTGTAATTGTGTAATTAAATTGTATTACAAGTATGAATTACGAAAAATTTAAGTGAAAAGTTGATAGAAAAAGATTTTTATAATATTATATATTTAAAGGACTTGTTTATTGTTTATTATTTAAGATAAGATTATGATCTCAATAGTCGAGCTATAAATTAATATTTATAGTTATAAAATTTCTCAATTATCATTTAAATTCTTCAACTAAATATGTATTCATTTCTTACTATAGACACCCCATTTTTTTTATCATCCTTAAGACTTAGGATCCACACTCTAAACACTCAGTGATGATAATGTTACGCTATGCAATCGTTCGAATCTTTAACAAAAGAATTCAATTTTGAGCTTCTAATCCCAACTTTACACCTCATTTTGACCAAAACTATTTTAGACCTTAAAATCTTCTTTTCAAAATATTTTTTCAACCGAGGCTCATATTTTGATTAAAATATTACACTTTAAACCGAGTAAGGACAAAGTGGAAATAAATAGAAAGGAGGTAAACTCTTTGAAAAATCTTTAGAAAACATCTTATTTATAGGTTTGGAGTTGAATGAAATAGGAGGGGATGGAAGAAAACTAGTTTCAAAAAATGTTGAGCATCAAACCGTTAAAAAAGAAATGAACAGCCTTCACTAAATTAGGCATCTCTTTGTATACTTAGAATTTAGATATGAGGCCACCACCATTGGAAAGTAAACTTCTGGGGCTTCAATTTAAACTCAAGAATCACCTAAAATCAAGTCCAGATAAGGGAGATATGCCCGTTTAAAGTTAGACTTGAGAGTAGTTTTTTTTGGACTAGTAGGCCACTTTTTGTGGCCGACCGTACAAGTTATTGGCCGGTCAGCCAAGTGTCCCGGCAGGCAAATATTTACAGTCAGCCATCCCTTCCCATGTGCATGCCTTGCACCATCTGTCTCTATACAGATATTTCTGACAGGATAAGCTATTTTTCTATAAATATAAACCCATCCTCATGGGTTTAGGTTAGAAAATTTTGGCTAAGAGCCCAAAGCTTGCCAAACACTCTCCCTCTCTATCTTGCAATATACGTACACTATACGTACACTCTCTAAACCAATATTTTGAGTCTTCTTGCTAAGATTATTGAACTAAAATTTCAACCCTTGAGAGGGAATACCTTGTGGTTTGTGAACAAAAGAGTAACTCCTTTTCAAGAGGTATAACTTTTGTCATCTTTACACTACTTCTTCTTTCTCTTTTCTTGCTATTTTCACATTATCTTTGGACTATTTTTGTGGGTTGAAACTTGTGATTTAAAAACTACCAAGGGTGGAGGGGTTAACCACCCTTCCTTGATCCTTATTCCAAGCTTATATCATTGTGTTTCCCATTTGTTTCTCAACTTTTAGCTACTGATTTTCAGAGTTTTCAGAGGCTAAAACATATGATTTTAAGGTGCAAAAAGTGGAGGGGTTAGCCATCCTTTTTTAGGCTTGCTTACGAGCTTTGTTTCCTTCTTATTTTTGCTTACTTTTTCTAGTTTTCCAAGATAATTTTCAGCATTGTTTTTACTAATTTTGAAATTGCTTTAGTTTGTTTACTTAGTTTATGCTTTGCAAATTATGCTTGTATTGTTGTAAGTCTTTATAGGTTTGGTAGTTTAGGCCTTAGACACTAATTTATTTGAGTTGATAGATTTTATTTCACAGTTTTCATACATATATTCACACTTGTAATAATAATTTCTACATCCTCCATCCTTTCTTAGTTTTCTCTTTTTTTTTTTTAGAATTGTTTCAAACAATTGATTGTTGTTCAAGGCAAGAAAAAGAAACCTTCCATGCTTAATGGTTTAATCTCTGCAAAGGTTTATTACTAGGGTATTACATCTCTCTCATACTAAGTGCAGCTTCTTGTTTGACACTTCTCTTCATTAGTGGACGTAATTATCACTTTTGGACAAAATGAATAAAGAATGGCAAGATAATGTAAAAGAGGCTAATAAAATCGAAGTAAAAAGAGGTAAACAAGAGTAATAAAATTGATTTGGATTCAATCAGACGTTATATTGAACCTATTGTGTCTCAAGTCATTACATACTCTTTAGTGATGTTAATGATTTGAGAAGCAATGTCTACCACTTCCCTTAAGGTAACTCCATGATAGGGAGATGGTTTTGTTGGTCTTTAATTTCCATTTATTGAGCCTTTGTCCTATCAGTTCATAGATCATTACATAACAACTTTGCGAATATTGATGATTTGCGAACTGAATCTACTCCTCTCTTGATCAGTTTCATGATAGAGAGAGGCAAAAAGGATAAACATCTCCTGGAAACACTCTGTTTTTATTCTGTTTCATTTCTATGGTAGTAGGGCAATACTCAAAAACAATGGCCAGCCGGCCACCTTTATGCCCAGTTGATCACTTTCCAAGGCCCGGCGGCCACCATATTTTATGTAGGCAGTGTCATTTTCATGACAGAACAGAACAAAAGCTGGGGCAAAAATAGATTAATTTTTTTACTGCAAACAGAATAGTTTCTAGCAACAAAATAGAGAGGTTTTCGGGAGGACGTTCTCATTTGTGCACATGCGACGCTTCATTTCTCGTGGTCCTTTAAATTAATGTTTTGATAGTAGTATGTTTAAATTCATCGGATTTGTTTGAAATTGTAATAACTAATTAAAATTAGTTCTTTGTAATAGCTAATTAAATTAGTTTATTTGGTGTTGTAATAATTAGTTCAAATTCTGACATTCGAACCCTTTTGCATGAGGGCAAAATTGTAATATTTTATATGTTTTCTAACCCTCATTTCTTTATCCCTTTTATTTATATGCTTATAATGATAGTATCATGTTTACATTTTCATATCATTACCATGCCTTGTATCTATTTTGTACATGCATCAGGTTCGGTTCATCATTCTAAACTTCTTGTTATTTCCTACTTAATTGAATATGTGCGCTATTGCATACTTTGAGTTAAGATATATGCCATGTTAATAAACCGAACGTAATAGTTGCATTTTGTATGTGTTGCATTAGTCATTCGTATATTAGGGCATGCATTTTTCTAACTATTTTCTTTTATTTTGGCTTGCATCGGTTGAGTACTAGATGAGCGTTTTTGCATTAGCATATTGCATGTATGTTTGTGTTGCCATATCAAGCATATTACCATGAGGCTATATGTTTATTTAATATATCTCTTAAATGCTTGTGGATGAAGGCTTTTTTTCGCTTAAGGTGAGATGATTTGATTAATGTACATATGAGCTTACTTTTTTAAATGGTACATATTCAGAACTCTTTTTCAAACAAATATGAAATCAAAGTATTCCAAAATGAGTGACTTAATCTATACTTATATGCCTCATATAGTAAGTTCGTATTAATAATCGGAATAAGAGCATATAATGTAAATAAAAATCACATTATGATTAGTAGAGGCCGATCTTTGATCGGGTGAGTAGGGTGCTCAATTTATAACCTTCCCCTCTCATATCGAAATTCCCGAGCCGAGACACTTTGGTGATGACGGATAAGTGGTCTTTGGCACGAGTCTTGGATTTCCTAAATTTCCTAAAAATATTTATGTGGTGACTCTAAAATCTGGCAATGTAATTCATTTTTAGAATTTCTGATTATAAATCGATTTTTAAAGATTTGTCAGATTTGAACTTTTTTGTGTTTTTATGTTTTACATTGCACTTGTGAAACCAAATTCAAAATCACAGAAGTCTGAACTGTAGGGCTATCGTATCCGAGGAGACTAAACCCCTCTGAGGAGCATGAAAAGCAAGCTACACTTTCTTAGTTGTATTTTGGATACAGATCAATTATTCTATACATGTCTCTATACTTTGCATACATATCACATTTCAATTTAAGAGACACACATAATTATATATTAACAGTTAATAAAAAATCACGTATCATGTATAACGCACATGCTTAGCCACTAGTCTTTTAAGAAGGAAGTAAAAACACAAAAACTTTATTATCCCTCTAGATTATGATTTTAAAAATCAGTCAACACATGATGTCTCAGTCAATCCGTATTGGGTGCTTATTTTTTCAATAGGGATAAGCATAGTCCGGATTGGATCGGATTGAAGTAAAACTAGGACCAATTCGTTATTTACGGATCCTGAAAAATTAGAACCAATCTAATCCATTTAAATCGTGGAACCAATCTGAACCAATCCACTTAAACGCGGATTGGATCGGTTTACGACCGCGGATTTACATAATTAAATAACAAAAAATATATATATAACACTTTAATTTCAAAAAAATATAAATATAGTACCATATTAGTTTCACAATAGCAATATGTCTTTTTGTAATAGCGACAAACTGTTTTAGAATTAAACAACCATAAGAAAACTAATTGCACCATAAGTATTTAGGTCATTACAAATTAACACTAAAAACTAGCAAACAAAAGTAATAAAAGAATGTACTATTCAAGTTAGGTTTGGATTTAAGTTTTATATGAAATAAGAGAAGATACTATGCAAGAGGGTGTATAATAAAAATATAGACTATTTGTGTATGGTTCGGATTGGTTCCAATCCGGAACTGTGGGGTTCAATCCGGAATCAATTCGTGAACTACGGATTTTTAATTTTTCAATCCGAAACCGAACCACAGATTCAAAAAATCCAAACCTACTGGATTGGACTGGATTGGACTGGACTGGATCAGATTACGAATTTTACGGACTCCTTACTCAGTCCTATTTTTCAATACGGATACATTCCAATTTAATGCTTAACGTGTTTTCATTGATTCTTGATGCATATGGGTTTATAATTTTTTCATATTAAACATTTTTGATTTACAATTAATACGGCCAGTTTAATTTCTGTAAAACTCTTTTTTGTCACTAATGATTTTAAAAAATTCACAACTATAACACCGATTCGCAAATATATCACTCGATACTCCCAATATTTTTCATCTAACCACACATGACCGAAATGTTACGAATATAAATATTAATAAAAATTACTCTTCTCTTTAATAAATTTAATTGTTTAAATGAATTAATAGTTAATAATTTCGTAAGACTTCTGTTTTATGTCATGACTCAAATGCTACATATTACTATTAGACGTTCTTTCATAAGATTGTTACACCTTATGAAAGAACATCGCATATAAATAAAAATGTTGTTGATTTATTGAGTCTCAAAGTTTTAACTATATTTTCATAAATTTGTGAATTAAATTTTTTTTTTTTTAAATACACATGACACATTATCATTGGTTCTTCTATTTTAAATAAATCCTTGATTAATATGAAAAATCTTTTAAATTTATTAATTTATGAACTATTTATGGTATCTATTGTCATTACTATCTATTAACATGTTTGGTGCAGCTTAAAAGCTGCTTATTTCAGCTTTCAGCTTAATTTAAGTTATTTTGATGTGTTTGGTTTAGCTTATAACTTATAGCTTATAGCTTTTTGGAAGTCAGAAATCAGTTTATTTTTTGAGTGAGGCAGGAGATGCTTAATTTATAAGTCAGAAATCAGCTTATGTTCATAGTTATAAGTTATAAGCTGTTTAGCCATAAACTATAAGCACTTTCCCACAGCTCTACCAATCAGGGCCTATATCTATATTCTATATTTATAATTTTAAATTTCAAAATTACTTATATAGAACGTCAAAAAACAAATTATAGCCATATCTTTTATCAAAGTCTAAGTCATATCTAATTTGAAATTTTTTTAAAAAATTAAAATAATATTTCAAATGTAATTTTATCCTTATAAAATTTGAACATATTTGTATTTTTTTAAAAAAATAAAATATAAATGTAGCATGAAACTCGTGTGGCATAAAACGATTAGCCTATCTAGTCATATCTAAAAAATGTAAATAGAATTTCAAAAGAAAAATTTAACCATACTTAACCTTGCAACTAATTCAAAATTTAGAAGAAAAAAATCAAAATAAAATTTTATTAATAATTTATAAATTGTTATAAAATTCAAGTATACATGTCCTAATCCTATTAAGAAAATATGAAATTAGAAATTAAAATTTTAAATTAATAATTAACACATCACTTCTTTTTAAGTTTTAGGCCAAAAACATAGCACATGTCCAGCGTAATATTGGATAATGTTTTCAAACGTAAATATACTTTAATATTAATAGAATAGACATTGATACATTTTAAGATTCAATATATAAATTTCATAATTAAAATCTTAAAATGTTAATAAATATGCAAAAAAATTATATACATATTTCTTATTTTGATTATATATATTTATGTAACAATTTAATACAAATAAATAAATAAGTAGATAAGTAACTGATGAATTGACCATGTAACAATTCTCCAATAACTGGATTTAAGATAGTAATGGTATAAAAATCGACCCGAAATATATCTGAATATTAATTTAATAAATTTGAATATTAATAAATAAAATTTTACCCAAGTTTAAATTTTTTTAATAAATGTGCATAAATATGTACATATTTGTTATTTTCATTATGAAAAAAACATTAAAGATGCATATTTACCAATTTAAAATATATTTACATAAAAAAAGTTGGTCAAGTAACTCTTCAATTTGTATTGGTTGACTTAATCCTAACATGGGTTATGGCACTTCGATAATCCTATAGAATTTTATAAATTTTAAAAACAATCTTACACTTTATGGTCAACTTAAATTTATTAGGGATGCAACTTAGGCCGGCTCAACCTGAACAACCTCAGCTCAGCCTGCCTTGTTTTTAGGGCTTGGGTAAGTTATTTTTGAGTTCGGTGCAAGTTTGGACAAAAGTTCAAAAGCCTGAATTGAAGTTGGACAGGTTTGGGTAAAGATAACACACAACCCGAGTAATCCGAAACTCCGAATTATATATATATATATATATATATTTAATATACGTATAAATTATTAGTCATTAAATGATATTAAAATAATTTAGATTGTTAAATCACACTTAATATATTTCATATACATAGTAACACAATACAAAATCTTTTTTTTTTTTTTATTGTCACTCATAAATTGTAAAACTGCTATAACGACATCTATCTTATATTATATAAATTATTTATTTTCATGTTATTAATTTTTTTCTAAAAATATATAAATAAAATCTAATTTTAACAAATTAATAATTTAGCTAAAAAAAAAAATAAATAAATTTATGTGCAATTCGTTAATTTAGGAAACTCGGGCAATTTGGGTTTACTCGGTCAAGCTTGGGTGGGCAACCTCGAATTACAATTTGAACCTAGGTGTCTCAAAGACAATTTGATCGAGCTTAGACAACTTCTCAACCCGATCAATTCAATGAGTTGCACCAGTAAAATTTATCTTACCATATCAATTAGTTATTTTTCTAAACCACAACATGGAACATAGTAATTCAAGTAATATTTTTAATTTAATTATTGAAATAAATATAAAATTTAAATCTTCCACTTTATTTCTTTTTTAAGGCCACATTGCGTTGACCCCTTAAAATCCAAACATATTTTTAGCGATGAAAGCTCATTATTATCATCACAAGAAGTTATTTCTATAACTAAAATCCACCACAACAATCAAAACTATATATAAAAATTAAATTTTTTTTAATAACATATAAAAATAAAGAAAAATAGAGAACATATGGAAGAGAGAACTAGAGACATGAAAAACAAAAATAGTATTGTCATATCATCTAACAAATTTTGATGTGACAAATTATAATTATAAAAATTTTATGGACATAATATAATTATGCTCAACAAAAAGTAATTTTGTAATTTATGCAAATTTATCTGTTTTTAATTTTACCAATTGAATTATGATACATGTATTTTATTATAGAACAAAATACTAACAAAAGCTTAAATAATTAGTAAAAGGGGATGTACCAATAAATCCCAAATTAATAACTTATCCTAAAAGTTTTTTATATTACAATGTTAATAACATCAGATACAATGTTAATAATATCAGAGTCAAGTTACAAACATTAGATTTCAAACATCTAATATTTATCAAATTTTAATAATGTTTGAAAATATAGGATGAAAAACATCTAATGTTCATCAGATGTCAATAAATTTTGAAATTATAGAATGAAACATTAGATCATTTACATCATTTACATCATGCTGATGTAAAAATGAGACTAAATGGAGCATAAGAAAACTTTTAGGACTAAATGGTTCAACGTTTCAAAAACTAGGACTTATGGGTAAATTTTCCTTAATAATAAACTTACTTAATCTTACCCATTTATTTATTTTTAAATTATTTATAATTAATTTTAAATCATGGTTTAAAACCGTCCATAGCATAGGTTTTACAATAGTTAGTTAATATATAAAAACATTGTTTCAAACATGAAATTGAATAATCATTTAAATTAAACGTTGCAATGTCATCAAAATTATACTTGTCAATTCATTTCTAGGGTGAGATATCCCATCATCAAAGGGTTGAAACAACTTAGGTTCTTAACATTAATTTCCAGATAGTGACTTGATTTCGGCTGAGGAGATAGTAATTACAGCTAGATCAATCCATCGAAGGATACAAAAATAAATATATAAATAATAAAAAGAAGAAGAAGAAAAAGAAAAGTTGATAAGTTTTACCTGCTTCAATCACTGTCATCCTTTCAAATTCTGTGATTTTGCCAAATTCATATTATTTATGGATCACACATTAAGCATTACGTATTGTTGTTACGTGTTAAACCACAAATTAAATCAAGATTATTAGCATAGGATAGGCCAGAGAAAAAGCTAGGTCTAAAACATCAAAATGTCATAATAATTCAGTACTTCTTCCACGGTAGAGTTGATATTTTTGATGGTGACATATAAATAAATTAGTCTTCGTCAACAAAGGGGAATGCTCTCCATCCGTATTACTATCCTTTATATCTATTTATAGTCTATTTCGTAATTTACATTAGGGGTTATCAACGACTATTCAATCTGTTTATATCATTAGATACAAGAACAAAATTACATTATTGTAAAGAGTAAAAATCTATCTCATATCGGTTCACTAAGGACTTTTAACTCATTATATAAAATGTATCATGTCCACAAACCTTCTAGAGGCATTTTCTAATCAAAGATAAACAAAACCGTGCTCCCGTGGTACAAAGCAAACAACAAAAAACAAAATTTTGTGTGCCTTGTGGTACAGTTATTATTATTTTTTTCTTCAAAATGAATGGCATATATTAGTTTAAAAAGAAAATTGCGACAGTAGCCCCTATATTTTGATTGTTGCGTCATTTTGGTTCTTATAATTTCAACTGATTTGATTTTGGCCCTGAATTTATGGTTTTATTTCAATTTAATCCAATCAATTACAATTCTTAACATTTTTTTTTTTTTTTATAAAAAATATGCATATAAGTGGCATTTTAGAGTAAAATTATAAATTTACTAACCTCAGTGAATTAATCTCAACCAATTTAGTGATTATTTTCAGTCAAAAACACTAAGGACACTATTAATCGGACCAAATAGACACAAAATTTAAAATTAATAGTCAAAATTGTACCAATTGAAAGTATAGGGACCAAAATGACATAAGAGACAAAATGTAATGACTACCAATGTTATTTACCCTAATTTAAATTTAAGTTTAAATTGTCCATTTTATATCAAGATGATGAAATAATTAATATGTAACAGTAAGTTCATAGACTTAAATCTTACCAAAAAACAAACACTGGAATATATTTCATTTTTTTTTTTTTATTTTTTTTTTTTTTTTGGGGGGATTTGAATTATGTCAATGAACAATTTGGGCTTGATGAGCTTATTTTGGGGCCAATTTTGATAATTTAAATTATTCATTTTTAAATTCATTGAGTAGAATACTTATACAAAAATTAAAGATGTTTGGATATCAGTAATTATATATTTGAATCATATTTGTATTACAATATATAGATGCTTACATATTCTTAAAATTATATTTGTCATTCATTTTTTAAAGAGAAATATGATTCAAACATATAGCTATTGATGTCCAATCCTTTTGATTTTTTATATGAATATTCTATTCAATAAGTCCTAACAAGTGAACGGTTCGAATTATCCAAGCCAACTCCGAAATGGGATTACTAACCCAATTACTCTCTCAAATAGGATGGCCAATTTGAAAGATTCCAAGTTCTTTTTGTTTTTACAATGTTTTGTATTATTTGGGTATATGATAATTTATTATTCTCTTTCACTATTTCCTTGACAAACCCTTAACAGATAATATTTACATAATCAAATTACAGTTTTGCTATGATGGTCCCAGTGTTGTGTATTGTTATTTGACAATATTGTAAGTGATTAGGGGCAGATGTATTCTAATTTATGTGAAGGGGCCTTTTGAATTGCATTTTACGGTATGGGAGATATTGCTGGTGTTGGGCCTTGGAATGATGACCAACACAAGTATAGATCAGGACTTAATATGAAATTTCACTATTTTTTGTTTGCATTGGACCAAGCCCAATATGACACCCAAACAAATATATAAATATTGTAGACCAAGACCCAAAAATAAAAGATAAATAAAACTATATATATGCATTTCAGAGAAGTGCCTTATATGAAAAATAGTAGGTTGATGTTAGAGACATTGTGGAAGTTCTTGAGTGGCTGAGGTGGTGAGATCAAAGAAGAGAAATTGACAATATTGTATGAGCTTTGTGAGAGGAGAATGGTTGATTATGTATGTTTTGATTCATGGAGAAAGACTATTTAGGAAGGTTGGCTAGGTTGCTTACCCTATTTATTCATTCTTACAAAAGTGAGAGTCTATAGGATTTTCCCTGTTTAATAGATAACCATTTGTTTCCCATAAAAAAGAATGTTTGCATGCTTTGTAATAGATGGCTCAATTCTGTTAGTCCAACAACCCAAAAGTTTCTTAACTATCACCTTTACCTTTGCTCAAAAAAGTACCTTCTCTAAAATCAGTTCTAAGCTGTGTTTGAATGTCCGATGAGTGAAGAAATTTATGGAAGAAAAAAAAAGGTAATAATTTGTGAAATTTTTTTAGTTTCAGTTAATGCTTCTCTTTTTTTGAACATTTTTAGAGGTTTAATTACGGTGCATCAAGTTTAAGAACCTATTAAGTTGTGTGTTATTTTCATTTTTTGTATTTTTAGAAACAAAATCAATAAAAAAAAATTTGGAAACACTCATTTTCATGTTGTTTTTATTTTTGAGCCAAAACAATATTTGAAAACTTAAAAATAATTCTTTCGTGTTTTTTTTGAAAAATGTGTTATTTTTAGAATTTAAAAAAAAAATTAAAAAGAGTTCGCCAAATAAATTTTATGTGTTTTCTCAAAAATAAAAATAAAAAATAAAAACCCTAAACAGACTATGTCTCTGAATACCTATAAGCCATAAGCTGGTGATTATTATCTTAAAGTTGGTTTCCTATTTTTCAAGAGTCATACTAGCAAGGGTTTTTGTGACATCCAAAACTTTTATACTAGTTGATGTGTGGGAAATTCTATTTTCACACACTTACTCATCTCTATACACACATTTAATGAAATTTTATTTGAATGACAATTGTGTCCTAAAACAAAATTACTATAATAGATATCAAAACACACCCATAATATTATATCAGAATTCTCTATACACATCCTTTAAAAAAAAAAAAAAAAAATCTCAATACACTGTGATTTCATCTAAAAATGTTTCCGGCAACTCTGTAGTATATAACCTTTATGCTTCGTTCTCCTCTTCTACTTGTACAGCTACTTCAGGAGATAACTTCTTGTATTTATTTTGTAAAAAATCAATTAAATAAAAGGTGTACAAAAACTCTAATGCACTGTAAATTGAAAAACATGTAGACTGACATATGTTTATCTAGTGGTCATAGTTTTTCCATTGTTTGTCACTTCTTACATTCTTAGAGCTCATGAAGACAGCGGCGAGAGGTGGTGTTGTGGTGGTAGATCTATCTGAATCGCAACACAATCTAGCGGCGGTGACGGAGGTGGAGGTTCAAGATCTGTTTGGTGGAAATGGTAAAAATTGAGGTCCGAACCGACTTGCCGGCGAGAATTACGGTTTGTTTGGATGTGTTGAGAGTGCAGTGGTTAGGGATTACCTAGTTCTAGCTTGGTTTAGTGAATTCAACGACGAGAATGGTGGTCCGGTTCTCTATGATTGGTTAATTCGAACTCAATTTGGTGGAAATGAAGTTCCAATTTTTGGGGGTGAAGCAATTCAGGGCATCAGCAGCAAAGCGTCCGACAAAATTGATAGTTTGAACCCTAATTCTAAACCATTTCAGGAACCCTCCAACGAAATTGTAAGTATACAGATTGTTGGAAATTGGGCCGGGTATTGGACCCGGATTTGGGCGCCCATGTAGCATGACCCATGGCCCATTCACATTACCTTTGAATTTGATTTCCTGATTATTCTATTTGTTAGGATAACTCACTATCTATCTACATCTATTCTATCCATAGAAGCTATGGATAGATGGTTATATATATATTTGATTATATACATCTGATCTGGTATGAGGAAAAAAAACTCCATAACATTGTTTAATACTCTTCTCTAACTCTCTTCCATTAGAATAACGATCAAGCCTTTGCATTGTGACTAGAGTGGGTGATACTCATACTGTGGTATCACTTCATTACTAAGTGTTCTTAGTTTGTGGTTGTGAAGCACGTGATTTATCCACAAGGTTCTTTGTTTGGATTCTATCACATAAGGTATGATTTGAATCGTTTTACTCATTGCGTTATATTTGTATCTCACATTGGTATCAGAGCCATATGGGTTATTTTCATGCTCATTTTTTGCATTAAAATATGTATATAATTATTTATATATATATACATGATATATGCATGAAAAATTAATATTTTTTCAAACTTTCTTTGATCAACCTGAAATTTACATATGTTGTACTACATTTCATATAGAATATATCTGCAAAGTTTCATGAAAATCCAACGGTTAGATTTCAAGAAAAATAGAGACCCATTTTGAATTCTCGAAACTTTGTTTGCATAACGGTTTTATATGCTTTAATTTTAGTTTTCAAATCTTACATATTTAGAATCCTTGTTTCGAGACCTTCAAAACCATTTATTATTTGTTAGATTTGGACTTATAGTTGATGAGAAACATCAAACCTTAATTTGGGTTCGTTTTGAATTTTTAGTGGCTTAAGGAAGAAGATGAAGTACAGAGTTTTTGCACTTCCACTCTTATTAGAGAGAGTGTATGTGATGCACTCTATTATTTGTGTTTGTTAAATGTTATTTTTGAGACCACCATTATTTTTATTTTTGAAAATGGAGTCTGGTAGTACCAAAATTGGACTAGAAAACATCTCAGAAGGCAGCGCGTGAGCTGTACGGGCCAACTCATGCCGCCAGCGCTTGCCACGAGCCTACCACGCATCCCACCGGTCTTGTCGTGTTGTATCGCTGTCCACTCATGCCATCCCATTGCCACGCCAAGACGCCGCTATGCGTGCACGCACCCGAGTCGTCGTCGCATCATGCCGACTAGATGCTAAGGCTCTGTTTGTTTTTTTTTTTAAATCCAGAATTGCTTTAAATGGTCATAAGTAATTCGTTATAGCTTTGTTTTAAGCGTGGTTGGTACTGTTAGACTAAGAATTACATTTTTTATCTACTGTAAAATTTTCAAAATTTTATGAAAATAAAAAATATTTTTTCTAAGATAATAATTCATTATTTCTGCTTTAAAATACTTCTAGTGCTGCATGACTAAGTTTCTGAGGTTGAAATTTTTACTGTAGACTACTGTAATGGTTTACTATTTACTGGAATGATTGTTACATTTTACCAAATTCTAGAATATTTATTTATGATTTTATGTATATTTATTAATTATTTAAAATACCAGAAAATTTCAGAAGTGATATACTTTCTATTATGGCATAATCTGAACAGCATATTGTTGTTTTTTTCCTAGAGTTTCTAATATGTTGTGATTAGAATAGCCTGATTAATTATTTTTTTATTTAAATTCCATTATTAAATGTAGCATAGCATGAGTTGATTGTGAATCGACATTAAGATGCTATTGTATGGAATTAGAAATTTTATCATGCTTTAGACATTCCATAGTCAGCGGGAGGTTATTCAGTTGAAAGAAATCTTTTGTAGATTTACACCCAAAAACTAATATTTTTCTCATGAATTAAATTAAATTTTGGATAATTGTCACCTATGGCGCAAGAGATGATTATGAGTATAGCAAATTTTTGATCTTGCGACTTGTGTAATATTGTCACTATTTAATTTAGATTTTTACAGTAAAATTATAATATGCTAATCAAATTAATCTCAATGTGTATTCTCTCTCTCTCTCTCTAAATTGACTTAACTTATGGAAGTTAATTTGGTTGACCTAGACTTAGTAGAGATGTTCAAATGTGAACAATATAATCCTATTCTTTAGATGAGCAAAAAGTATTAGAGACTTTAGGTCAGACCTTAATTGAGCTAAAGTAAGGAAACATGACTCAAAGTCGCCGTGATTTTGTTGCCTTTTTTGGCGCAATAAAAACTGATGTGTGCACTATGGTTAGCGGCATGCTAAATAGTTTTGATTGGCGAGTTTGGAGTTTTGAAATGAGTAAGCCCTCAATAGATCTAGATATGATCTTGACTATTGAGCTGCATGGATTGACTTTTGTAATTTGACTTGTAACAATGTTGCATCATTGGATGAAGCAACATTCAAGAGTCACGTCATCTAAGAAATGTGAGCTTAAATAAGTTAGTTATTAAGTGTAAGATGAGTAGCCAGTATAAGCAGTGTTTTGCTCTTTACCCAACTGATGGGAGTGGATGGAACAAAATTTCACGCACTATAATAGTGTGGGTTGAAGCATCACTTGAAGTTAAAAGATTAATGCTTGGAAGTTGCAAAATCTATTAACACTAAATGAAAAGATTAGCGCCTGGTAGTTGCAAAATCTATTAGCATTGCCAACTTGTCTAAGTTTGGACACTTGTTTCCACACTTGAGTGTGAGACATGAGGTGCTTTTTTGTATAATTCCTTAGCTAGGCTAACATTTTTGAATAACATTTACCACTAAGCACAAAAGTTACAGCATAGTAATGAAAAGGTCAAGGCCGATAAGGTTGTTATGACTCTAAGAATTTGACGAATTGCTCGTGAGAGCATTGTGTTGAATTAGACTCTTTAGCCCAATTTGCGCTTAAGTTACTTCATGAGCTGTCATAGATTGATAACTTATTCTCTCCTTCTTGTGGATAGTAGAATTAATTGTAACTAGCTATGAAACGAGAAATAGAGATGGAAAGAGGAGTATCGTCATGTTTCAACTAGATGCAGTGAAGTGTATGGAGAATAAAATTGACTTGAAGGTGTAGGGAATTAGCATTTACTAGTTAAATTTGTGACTTAGGCGCACTTGATATCTCCATGACATCCTTTTATAATAGTAGAATTAATTGTAACTAACTATGAAACGAGAAACAGAGATGGCAAGAAGAGTGTCATCATGTTTCAACTAGATGCAGTAAAGTGTATGGAGAATAAAATTGACTTAAAGGTGTAGGGGATTAGTACTTACTAGTTAAATTTGTGACTTAGGCGCACTTGATATCTCCATGACATCCTTTTATGATCTAGTGAACATGAATTAGTCGTGAGTCATTACTTAGTTGGGCCTAAACCTTTACACTTGTCTTCGAGAACTCACACATTAGGATGATTGGAATTAGTTTATGACATTGGTCATGAAACTGGTGGCTTATTATACTTAATCACATTAATAAGAAGATGACATGGATGGTTTGAGTAGGCCCTCTCGGGCCCATTCGCTTGTGATATCCTGCTCTCATGTGAATGTGTAACTTTGATCGTAATGGTTGCGCACAAGTAAGTAGGAAAGTCGCAGAAGGGCATCTGCATTGGCGCATTTAGTCCACTATGATATTTGTGACTAGATATGTGTAAGGGTATGATAGCTAGCTCCAATCTCGACACATTTATGGATTATGATACGCATCTTAGTCAAGGCTATCTGATCTCCCATAAGTCAAAAGTTTTGAGATGATTTTTGACATTGCACATATGAGGTCGAGATCAATTAGATAAGAGCTCTCGTACGTTTAGTTTTGACCAAGGTGGCGAGTATCTATTTGAGTTGTTTTTAGAAAGCTCTGTGAAGAGAAATGGATGCTTAGAAAATTGATTATTCCTAGTACTCAGGAACATAATGGGGTAGTAAAGATAAGGAATTAAGTATTGTTTATGTTAGGTGGATGATGGCATAAAATGTTTCCCAATTGGGAATTGCACTTTAGTTTGTTGCTTATATCCCTAACTAAGTGCCCTCCATATCAGATTTTACACTCCATTTAAGTAATGGGTTAGCAGAGAGCCATTTGTGGGCAATCTGTAACCATCAAGCAGCTTATCTTTATTTTACTTCTCATAAGGTTGCGAAGTTAAAACCTAGAGTTCTATGGTGCATTATTGTATGTTGCCTTGTAAACGTTTAGGGTCATGTGGCACATTATTGTATTGTAACAACCCATATTCATGTCTTAGTCATGTTCATGTGCATTTACATAACTTTGTCTTGTTAAGTTTGCATTCATGAATCTTGTCTTGTTTTGCTTAAGTGTTGCTTGCATGCTTTGTTCCTTCCCTGCTATGTTAAGACTAGGTCATGTTAAGCCTAGGTCATGCCAAGCCTAGGTCATGTTAAGCCTAGGTCATCTCAAACCTAGGTCACACCTTTGAACCTCTTACACCTAGGACCATCCTAGAACCACTTTGGTTGACCTCCACCATCACCTAGGCATATTGGCCGAGATGTCATCATCTAGGCGAGATGTGCATCATCTAGGCCGAGATGTTATCATCTAGGCATCCTAGATCTTTGATCCTTGCATGTAGTGATCTTGTTCCGGGACTGGAATGACCTAGACCGAGGTGTGGCACATCTAGGTCGAGGTGTGGCACAGCTTGGCCAAGTGTTATCCTTCCTACCCGAGATCATTAAGGCCTTACTTACCGAAGCCTATGTCCTAAGCCGAGATCATTACTGTAGGGAGTGCCCATGTCATCTAGCTTGTTGTATACACTTTGTCTTACACATGTCTTGTCTTTCAATCACCTTTTGAGGAGAACCAATCTGGTAGTGCCACGTGTCCCAAAGAGAGTTAAATTAGCCGTTAGAGAGAAAACCTATCATTTCTATATCTTTGTTCTAGGTAGAGAGAAGCTCTAGGAAGAGGAAGAGGAGTTCTTGAGAGAGGAGTAGATTTCAAGCTTGATCCCTAGAGATCGAACCGTTAGATCCGTGTTTTAAGGTTAGATTCGTGATCTACTCTTGTTATTCTTTATGTTGATCTAATTGCATTGCATGATTTGGCATGTTTCATGAACCATGCATTGCTTTGAAGTTCGGTTTTAGAAAGAAAAAGGGATATTCATGTGTTCTTGAAGAAAACCATGTTTTGATCCAAAGTTTGTATCAAGATGCATGTTTTCGTGTTTGTTTTCATATGATCTTCAAGTATGGGTACCTGTGTCCATGTTTTCGAACTCATCTCATGAAATCTCGATTTTGAATAAAGAAGTTATGATTTTAGCATTCATGTTCTTCATGTCATGTTTTTCATGTTTTTCAAGGAGGAAACCCAGATTTCTAGACTTCATTTCCTATCGTGATCAAGAGACCACTCTTGCCTAGATCACACACCTAGGCCAAGCATCGTATCTCACCTTGGCCTACCTTGCATGATCACTTGCACCTTAGTCTATCTTGCATGCACACCTAGGCTAACCATTGCATCACCTAGGCCGAGATGTTCACCATCTAGGTCGACCATGGTACACCCTTGCCGGTATATTGTAACACCTCGGTAGAGAGCTGCATAATCAAGCCTAGGTAACCACCCCGGCCAAGAGGTGTGGGACCTCGGCCAAGACCTCTTGAGTTCACCCAGCTAGGTCATTGTAGCCTAGATCATCCCTGTGCATCCATTCCAAGACCTGGTTGGTACCCAGCATGTTTTCCTTAGATGTTTACCAGAATGTTTTCCCTAGATGTTTACCAGCATGTTTTCCCTAGATGTTTACCGGAATGTTTTCCCTAGATCATTTGCATTCATGTGAAGCTTGTTTTTTTAAGAGTGCATTCAATAGGCTTTGCCATGTGTTTGTAGGACTTGGACCTTTGCCTTGATCCCGGCGTCAAGAACTATGTGAGTGGTATTTTTAATAAAGCTATGTTATAACGTTTTGTTAAAGCTTCGCTTTGCTTGTTTTGAAAAGTATTGTTAAGCATGAATGATTATTCCTATTTTGTGTATCAAGTATTAGCTTTGGTTTTGATGACAACTCTTGAAAGTCCAATGCGTTAGGGGACTATAAGCACTTGTAGCACAACTCTTGAAAGTCCGTACGTGCTAAGGGACTATAAGCACTTGTAGCACAACTCTTGAAAGTCCGCACGTGCTAGGGGACTATAAGCACTTGTAGCGCAACTCTTGAAAGTCCTTAGTGCCAGGGGACTATAATGCAACTGCACCCTTGTTTTGCCACCGACAATCTATGAGCGGGTGGGTTTGTTTTGTCAAGAATGTCATCACCCCATGTATTATATAGATGTTATTAAACATCCCAAGGAGATTTGAAAGACCAAGATTTGATTGATGAACTTGATTCATCCCATGCTTTGTTTTGTACAAGTTATGATATATGTATTGCTTTGACAAGGACCTCGGGAATCATTCATTTACCCCTTTATTACTTATACCATTCACTGAGTATCCAAGCTCACCCTCTCCTTATATATATGTAGGTAACAAGCTAGAAGGCGGTGATGTCGAGATGTGTGTTTTGCAAGATGTTTTGGAATGCATGTTATGTCGGCAATCTTGAAGCTTATGTATTTTGAACATGTCGGCTTGAGAATCCTTTTATCAAGATGTAATATGTATTTTATTATATTTGTATTCAAGTTGTAAAGCTATGTAAAGATGTATGTCATTTCATTTGATCTATACCGCTCTTATGGACTACTTAGATCTATATATATTGCTTCCGTACATGTAAGCCCCATATATTATACTCTGATTGTTTGTGAACTTTGAAAGTTGGCCTTCGGTAATCTCGGATTACTGGCCATCACGGCACCATTCTACTAGAAATTTGAATGGGGTCATAATGAGAATGGTATCAGAGCACACGTTCGTTATAGTACGTTATTCACACACTTTGAGTCCTAAAGAGCATAGGATGTCCCTTAGAATGATGTTAGGATTGCGTCATGCTGCTTGCTACTTGACAAGCTGTGCATCATCTTGGCATGATCATTTATTACTTGCATGCATGTCTATTTATTCATTTTGTTTAAAAAGTCACATTTTGCATACCTCCTAGCATCATGAGGAGGGGTAAACCTCTAGTTGGCCGAGATCATCTCGAGGACAGAGTAGACAGATTAGAAAGACTGGTCGAAGGTTTGGTCCATGAGTTAAGGCAAGCAAGACAGCAGAACATTGGTACTACATCTACCCACGCTGAGCAGACCAATAGCCAACATGCAGTTCCACCTCTGTCTCCTCCAATACCACAAGTGCCTCCGCAGCCAGCTTTGTATGGAGATGGCACATTGCTCAACATGCCGACGTATGCCGGAGTACTAGACAGGGCCATCCTAGCAAAAACCAACTTGAACAAGAGTCAGAGTTTGGGGGAGAAGCGGAAAAAGAGACAGACCTATGACGATCGCCTAGACCCATGTGATGTCGAAAAGAAGACAAGTGTGGACGGTTCCAACAACGCGAATTTGGAAGGTGGCACTAAGCCGACATGTACAAGTTGCAGGAGGCGACATTTTGGAGTTTGTCATCGGGTGTCTGGAGCATGTTTTGAATGCAGTGAGATGGGTCATTGTATTAAGGATTATCCCAAGGTAAAGGCTAGAAAAGATAAGAAGAGATGAGAACCCGACGCTCAGAATTATTTTGAGGACAAGGTAAGCTAAGTTTGGAGGACCAAACTTCTTTAAGGGGGGAAGGATGTAACAACCCATATTCATGTCTTAGTCATGTTCATGTGCATTTACATAACTTTGTCTTGTTAAGTTTGCATTTATGAATCTTATCTTGTTTTGCTTAAGTGTTGTTTGCATGCATTGTTCCTTCCCTGCTATGTCAAGCCTAGGTCATGTTAAGCCTAGGTCATGCCAAGCCTAGGTCATGTTAAGCCTAGGTTATCTCAAGCCTAGGTCACACCTTTGAACCTCTTACACCTAGGACCATCCTAGAACCACTTTGGTTGACCTCCACCATCACCTAGGCATATTGGCCGAGATGTCATCATCTAGGCCGAGATGTGCATCATCTAGGCCGAGATGTTATCATCTAGGCATCCTAGATCTTTGATCCTTGCATGTAGTGATCTTGTTCCGGGACTGGAATGACCTAGACCGAGGTGTGGCACATCTAGGCCGAGGTGTGTACACTTGGCCAAGTGTTATCCTTCCTACTCGAGATCATTAAGGCCTTACTTGCCGAAACCTATGTCCTAAGCCGAGATCATTACCTGCCGGAGTGCCCATGTCATCTAGCTTGTTATATATACTTTGTCTTACACATGTCTTGTCTTTCAATCACCTTTTTGAGGAGAACCAATCCGGTAGTGCCACGTGTCCCAGCAGAGAGTTAAATCAGCCGTTAGAGAGAGAAAACCTATCATTTCTATATCTTTGTTCTAGGTAGAGAGAGAAGCTCCAAGAAGAGGAGGAGGAGTTCTTGAGAGAGGAGTAGATTTCCAAGCTTGATCCCTAGAGATCGAACCGTTAGATCCGTGTTTTAAGGTTAGATTCGTGATCTACTCTTGTTATTCTTTATGTTGATCTAATCGCATTGCATGATCTGGTATGTTTCATGAACCATGCATTGCTTTGAAGTTCGGTTTTAGAAAGAGAAAATGGATATTCATGTGTTCTTGAAGAAAACCATGTTTTGATCCGAAAGTTTGTATCAAGATACATGTTTTCGTGTTTGTTTTCATATGATCTTCAAGTATGGGTACCCAGGTCCATGTTTTCGAACTCATCTCATGAAATCTCAGATTTTGAATAAAGAAGTTATAATTTTAGCATTCATGTTCTTCATGTTCTTCAAGGAGGAAACCTAAATTTCCAGACTTCATTTCCCTAGGTGTGATCACCGAGACCACTCTTGCCTAGATCACACACCTAGGCCAAGTATCGTATCTCACCTTGGCCCACCTTGCATGATCACTTGCACCCTAGTCTATCTTGCATGCACACCTAGGCTAACCATTGCATCATCTAGGCGAGATGTTCATCATCTAGGCCGACCATGGTACCTTGGCATATTGTAACACCTCGGCTGCTGTCGAAGCCTAGGTAACCACACCTCGGCCAAGAGGTGTGGGACCTCGGCCAAGACCTCCTGAGTTCACCCAGCTAGGTCATTGTAGCCTAGATCATCCCTGTGCATTCATTCCAAGACCTGGTTGGTACCCAGCATGTTTTCCCTAGATGTTTACCAGCATGTTTTCCCTAGATGTTTTCCAACATGTTTTCCCTAGATGTTTACCAGCATGTTTTCCCTAGATATTTTCCAGCATGTTTTCCCTAGATCATTTGCATTCATGTCAAGCTTGTTTTTTTTAGGGTGCATCCAATAGGCTTTGCCATGTTATTGTAGGACTTGGTCCTTTCCCGTGATCCCGGCGTTCCGAGAACTATGTGAGTGAAAGTTTTAATAAAGCTATGTTATAACGTTTTGTTAAAGCTTCACTTTGCTTGTTTTGAAAAGTATTGTTAAGCATGAATGATTACCCTATTTTGTGTATCAAGTATTAGCTTGGGTTTTGATGACAACTCTTGAAAGTCCATACGTGCTAGGGGACTATAAGCACTTGTAGCACAACTCTTGAAAGTTCGTACATGCTAGGGGCCTATAAGCACTTGTAGCACAACTCTTGAAAGTCCGTACGTGCTAGGGGACTATTAGCACTTGTAGCGCAACTCTTGAAAGTCCTTAGTGCCAGGGGACTATAATGCAACTGCACCCTTGTTTTGCCACCGACGGTCTATGAGCGGTAGGTTTGTTTTGTCAAGAATGTCATCACCCCATGTATTATGTAGATGTTATTAAACATCCCAAGGAGATTTGAAAGACCAATATTTGATTGATGAACTTGATTCATCCCATGCTTTGTTTTGTACAAGTTATGATATATGTATTGTTTTGACAAGGACCTCGGGAATCATTCATTTACCCCTTTATTACTTATACCATTCACTGAATATCCAAGCTCACCCTCTCCTTATATATATATGTAGGTAACAAGCTAGAAGGCGGTGACGCCGAGATGTGTGTTTTGCAGATGTTTTAGAATGCATGTTTTGTCGACAACCGTGAAGTTTATGTATTTTCAACATGTCGGCTTGAGAATTCTTTTATCAAGATGTAATATGTATTTTATTGTATTTGTATTCAAGTTGTAAAGCTATGTAAAGATGTATGTCATTTCATTTGATCTATACCTTTGCTCTTATGGACTACTTAGATCTATATATATTGCTTCCACATGTAAGCCCCATATATTATACTTTGATTGTTTGTGAACTTTGAAAGTAGGCCTTCGGTAATCTCGGATTACTGGCCATCACAGAACCATTCTACTAGAGGCAGAATGGGGTCGTGACATGTATGTACTCATGTAAACCCTCCGGGTCATGTGCTTATAGATAAACAACTTTATGGAAGTGTAACTAAGTCACATAAAGTTTTCTTAGTAAAGGTGACGTGAATAGAGTTTTGGAACTCTATAAGATAGAGAATTCTAAGTATAGCGCTTTATGTAGCCTAGTTCAGAATGGAAAGAAATTTCCAATATCCTAGGGACAGTGGAAGCGATGTGCTTACTATTGGATTATTCCATTAGAGAAGAATACTCTACATTCTTAGTTGCATGGTAGTGAATGTGAAAACTTTCCACGTCATCACTGGGTGATTGAGAAGGAAACATTCATGATTGCTCCGCAAAATGATAAAGAGCCTAGGATAATGCTAAAGGCTCTCTAGTCCCCTACTTTTAGAAAATTGGATCAATGTTGCACAGTTTAAGACAAAGTCTTTGAGAATTAACTAAGATTTAGTTGACTTTTCATTATGACGCGAAACTGTTCTAAAGTTATGCGCGATTTGGATAGTCTTTTTTTGAGTTATAAGGCTTGCTAGATACCGAAAAGTCGCACCATTGAGGAAGGTATAGACCATGAGAAGACTTCCTCCTGAGGAGTAAGGTTACTTCGACTTAGGCTATGATCGATATGAGTTCGGAACTTTAATTTGTGGATATTATGACCTAACTTCTTATTGGAGAATTGGATAAGTAGATCCGTAAGGATTTACCTTATGCTTTTATGGTGAAAAGATAGGAGCGCAAAAAGATTGCTAATTCCAATAAATCTTTTATAGCCTAAAACAGTTATTCAAATAGTGGTTCTTAGATTTCGTTGAGCCATGATAGGCCAACGATAATCGATGAAGACCACTGAGGCATGATCAATGGTCCAAAAAAGAAGTTTTTCCTTAGTCATTATGGGCCAGGAATTTATACGGTTGTCGCCACCTAGGGTTGGTAGTCCTCTATTTTAGACATAATGGACATGGGTGATGTAATAATTTATACGCTCGGATGTAAGATCCTTAGAGATTGTTCTAGAAGAATTCTCGGTTTGTCTTTGATGACTTACATAAGAAATATTCTAGAATGATTCTAGATGTGAAATTGCAAAGTCATTGACTTATCCATCGGTAAAAGCTAGAGCCTTAGTGTAGCTCGACTTTTCGTGCTCCTTTCGAATATGACTAGCCCTACAGTTCAGACTCCCGTGGTTCTGAATCTGATCTCACAAATGCAACGTGAAATAGAAAAACACAAAAGTGTCCGAATTCGATAAATCTTTTGGAAAATCGATTTTGAATCAAAATGCCAAAAATGGACTGCTTTGCTAGATACATAGTCGCCACCTAAATATTTTGGGAGATTTAGAAAACCCATGACTCGTACAAACGCCATATATATCCGTCATCACGAAGATTGTCTCGGTTAAAACTTAGGTACAAAAGGGGAATGTTATGAATTGAGCACCACACTCCCGCAACCAAAGATCGCCTCTACAAGTCATGATGTGAATTTGATTTACATTATATGCTCTTGTGATGATTATTAGGCTAACATAACTATGTGATGCATATACAAGTATAGACTAATTTGCAAAGATTGGTACACTTTGATTCATGTTTGTTTTTTGAAAAGTGTTTGAATGTGTATCACTTGAAAAAGTGATCGATATGTACATTATTCAAATTATTCCAATTCAAGAAATTAGTCTTCATCCACAGCATTCAAGTAATTTATCAATTAAGCACTTAGCCTCATAGAAAGCATGCTAGACATGGCAACAATCACACTCATGCGATATGCTAAAGCACAAAAATGGTCACCTAGTACTCCGAAGCGAGCCAAAGGAAACAAAGGAGTTAAAAACATGTATGCTCTTAACTAATGCAACATGACTAATGTAACACATGCAATATGTAACTAATAAGCTCAGCTACTAATTACATCATGTGAGTCAATTCGATAGTATGCGGTTTAAACACGTATTCAACGAAGTAATAAACGACAATGCTTGTTAGAATGATGAACCGAACATTGATGCATGCAAGACAAGTAGATGCAAACATGGAATATGCTAAATGAAACATGATGTTCTATTATAACCATCATAAGCAGATAAATAAAAGGAAGAAAGACGTGGAGTTGGAAGACATACACATTATTACAAGCTTGCCCTCACGCAGAAGGGTCCCAATAAATGGACTAGCTAATTAATTACCTAATTAACTAACTATTACAAACCCAAATGAGTAAATTAGCTAAGCTATTTAACTAATTAACTAATTATTACAACAACAAATTTAACTAATTATTCTAGCTAATTAAATAAGTACAACATGAAACTAACTAGCTATTCTAACTAATTAATTACAAACTCACTACTTTAAGTTACAGATCCCGAGAATCAAGGGATGGTTCATACATGGATACGGATTTTCACCTGATAATGCTCTTCGTTTTTACTCTTGGAATACCTCATTTACAGTTTAGAAAATTGTCTTTGTTTTCCACTTGACCTC